>JOMC01000093.1:0-122998 GCA_000812125.1 Aspergillus ustus
AAAAAAAAAAAAAAAAACCACAGCCTTCGCCCGTTCGGTCTCACACCATGCTTTGCAGATGGGGATCAATGGGCTTGAATGGTTAGATGCCTGAGGTTAGACTGTGAGTCCGCTTGTTTCCTACCGTTTCTGATGTAAAGTATCTTGTTGAGATGAGGCGATACGATGGCAAGCCGACACGCTGTTTACTTAGGGCAAGACAGCAATAACAAAAATGCCGTAATAACGGGAAAGTCAACTTGACAACTAAGAAACCAAGGTAAGGGCAAAAAAAAACTTTTTGCAGAGAATTGTTTATTTAGTATACAGAATGCTAGGCAGTGGCAGTAGAACCAGGTACCCCGGTCCATCTGAATATGCCCTAGTTTTGCAATTTAAGGACTTGGAAAAGTCCATGTCTCACCTTTATTTCTTTAGTTCTATGTTCTCATTATCTCTTGACTAATTTTGTGTCCATCTACACGGCTTCTCTTGTGCGGACTAGACACAGCGGGCCATGGAAGGTACCAAGTGTGTCAATCTAGACGAGCTTTACGTTGACGCAAGATATAGACCCAGGTTGTCTTGGAACTACTAGTACATAATCATACATCATGCACTCATACAGCTTGGTTGTTCTGATCTCTTCCTAAAACGGCAGCGGGGAGGGCGTGGTATCAACGTGTTAAAAACACAACACCTAAGGATAAGGCTAGGAATCGTGCAACAAGAAGGAGAAAACGCCCAGTCATGATGTCTAAAAGTGTAACCCTAGCGTCTTTCTGTAGATCCTTCACCATACCCCATCAGAATAATGATCAGTATCAGAATCTCCTTCCTCCGAATCGATGACTTTGCTCTTGGTCCTAAACCAGGGTGTGTCCCAAAAATCATCATCGTCTGAAGGATCGGCGTCCTCGTACATATCCCGCGGTTTGGGGAACACAGCTAAGTAGGCTAACTCGTCCCACGGAAGCTCGTACGTATCAAGATCCTCTAACGCGACCCTAGACTCGTCATCAACATACCCGGAATTGTCTGATGATGTTTCGGACCAGTCATCAGTATATTCGCAGTCGTCTGGTAAAGGCTCAGGTCGGTCACCAGAGGAATCGAGCTCATCCGACGAGAGCTCCAACTGGTCACTAGAAGATTCAAGATCGTCCGATAAAGCCCTGGACCTGTCAGTAGCAGCTACACGTTTATGCATCGAATCTCTCAAACCGTGTAGGTACGCAGTCACGGCAGCTCTAATCTGTTCCTGCTTCCTACACAACTGCCGACGTTTCCTCGCTACATCTCGGTAATATCGCCGCCCAATACCCCCCTTAGTGCACGAGTAGCACCGCTTGGTCTCGTAGCGTATGCCCCTTTCGTTGCATGCTTTTTCCACGGCATCGTGCGGTGGGTGGGCAGAATGGTTATAGAACCGAATTTCACTGAAAGTCTCTTCCAACGCAACGTAACCCAGTCGCGGGAATTCAGTACCCAGTATAACCTCCCGTAATTGCGGTGTGAGGCTTTCATTTAGAGATAGTCCCTCGTAGCTGTAAAAGGTCAAAGATTTGAGACTCGGAGGTAGGGTATCCGTTAAGCTGTAAGGCGCCAAATCATCCTTGCAACAGCCACCAAGCAGGACTTCCGGTTGGATACATAGCGTCTCAAGCCGCTTGAATTCCTGCATGGATCCAAAGTGCCCATTACCGTAAACATGGTTGGGAAGAAGAGAGTCCGTACTATCTCTATAAATATCCAAATGTTCGATGGAATCTTCGTAATGTCGTATACAGTTCCACAGGTCGGTGTTGGTGACCTGGCGGCCCCCTAGGTGCATTCCACGGTCATCCAGGTAGAAAGATAACTTGATGAGTGCCTTCGGTAAAGTAAGAAGTGCGATTGTGTCCGGGACAGTAAGTAGTGTGGCTTGTGTGTTGACGATTGTCAATTCCTCGATACTTGATGTTCTAGGACTACCTCGGACCCAATTTGAAGCTCCGCATGACCTAAAGTCGGAGACTGATACCCTTTGAATGTTCGGTAGCCGGAATACCGGCCACAGGTGGTCAACCCCAAGCTTGTACTCTTCAGCGAAGAAATCCTGGTCGTAATTCCAAGCACTTGCAATATGGGCTTCGTGAAGATTATACAAGGGGGGTTAGACATTCTGAGGTAACTCTCGTCCAGCTTCAACTACCTTTCGAAGCACTTCATCAAGGAATATGTCCGTTTCTGGAAGCTGAGCATAGAACGCCGTCAAATTCCGTAGGTTTGCCATAAGCAGTGCCATCAGCGGGCTTGGATCTGCCTTCTGGACGGCTTGTAGGATGCTGGTTTCTAAGCACTGAAGCCCTGTGTTTTGAATTGAGCTCCGAATTATGTCAAGGTCATCTTCTAGTAGCACAAGACGACCGTGTTGATGAACGATTCCAAACGTCCAATTCCGAATATTTAGCTCATGTACTTGATTGCAATCGGTCTGTTGGGGATTATGGTGCGAAGGAACTTCCACAAGGACGAAATCGAATTATAATAGCCATCGTAGAACCATCTCGAGTAAATCCTGCCGCTCAGAGCAGTGTACCACTTGCGAGAAACTAAGGAGAAGTTGCAGAGAGCCGCAGTGTCGTGCCTTCCCTCAATTGCATGGTCAATCACCATAATGAATAGCTCGGCAGGTAGACGAGAAGGTTCCGGCATTTCGTCTTTCGGATCAAGTCAACTCGAAGGTAGTCCGTTTATGTTGATGAGATTTCGGTGTTTTCGGTTGCAAAGTCAGAGAATTATGATGATGGTAGTGTTGAGAGAAGGTGGGCGCTTCGAGGTAAGCGGCGCAGTGCATCTGGGGAGCGGGGCTCTGCTGCGCAGGAGAGTCTGAGGGCGCAACCAGCTTATCGCGTTCGAGAACAGCAATGGCCAGTGAACTACACGTAACAGGATCTCGGGAAGGAATACGACATGGATCAATGAAATAATTGGCTCGGCATCATTCCAGAATTTCAAAATCTCAGGTGCTCCACACCATCATGAGTCGGGCCTGTGTTGCCTTGGTGGAAGCCTTGCATGGGTGTATGACAAATCACAGCTTAGAGACGCAGGAGATGTTGGAAATGCCCCTCTTCACCTCCCATCAGGCCACAGGTTGGTTAGGTCAACGTCGATGACGCGGTTGGAGTTGGATATAACTCCCCTTTATGAAAATGAACCTACCCCCCGCATCCAACTATCCACCCCTAAACCAAATATTGACCTTAGATGTTACCTAAACCTTCCAGCAAGCATTTATACTCAGTACTATCTGCCTGTCAATATATAAGCTCACTCGGCCCGCTAATTCATTACATACATGGAGTGGCTAAACAAGCAGCTGGCGGATTTTCTAAACTACAGGGCTAGGGCAACAGTCTCCGAGCGTGTTGTTGACCTTGATCACTGACTATCGCAGACCATATGTAGCCCTGATGGCGAGAATAGAAGAATTACCCTACACTTTGATCTCGGGGTTTCGCCCAATTTACGAAACGGCCAAATAGTACCTGAATAGACGTTCTCTCCTCAAACTATTCAAGCCACTCTTGCCCTAATAGAAAAATGACGACGCCCATACTTTAACTAGCTCATTTCATTTCAATGTTAATCTCTATGAAGCATGACTTTCCCACTTGCCGCTACCCACGTCGACGATGCCATCTCGGCCCCCAGTCCTGCCAGGACTGCTTAACCGAGAAAGCAAAGGAAGACCGGGGTGTGGCTACTTGCATCTCCTGATCATTTCGAAGCCATGAGAGCCGGCGTTAAAGTATGGGATCTTGATTACATAGCTATCATGGTCGACAGCCCCCTTATAGGTTTCGTCTTCACAATATGAATATCCCGTGTCATTCCAACGTCAATAGATGGATATCTATAGAAACATAGAGAGTTCCAAGCCTCGCCAATGTGCTAAGGTGTTTCAATGTCAAGCCCGGACCACTTTTATCGAGTATTCTAGAAGAAATCAAGACTGTCCACGGTTTTTTTTTTTTGGGCTGATGCCTGGTTATGCCGCCTCTTCTGATAAGGAACACATAAGGTAAATGGCCCGATGAGCGAAAACAAGACATCCAAGTTCAAACTCCATTCCCACCGTCAACGGTTGCTCGAGAATAAGATATCCGGCCCGCATAGAATTATAGCAATGTTATTTCGTTTTCGAAATTCAGTGGGACGGGGGTGCGTAGTTTGTCTGTCTCTCTATCCCCATTGCAATTGATCCTGTCAGCTCAGCTCAGCCCAGTCCATTGGCCTTCACACTGCTATCGCCTGCATAAAGCCACTCACCTCAGACACTTGAGCCTGCAGAAATAGAGAGATTGAGGAGCCGCCGTATCCCTTGCACTTAGGGCAGGTCAATCCACCAACCAAGCCCCTGTCGATGCACTCGGAGCATGGGGGCATATTGATAACTTGGTTTTGGTTTGCACGCAACGAGGACGACCGTTGCTCTTGGGTTGTAGTTGATTCTGGTTGGAAATCTGTAGTAAATTACAGATCATGCTGCACGGTAGACCTGCCTGGCTTTATACATATCGCTGCCAGGTGCGTAGATGCCCAATTGCCCAATCATAGGCTGGTGCCATTTATCTGGTCGCATTTCGAATGACGTAGGATGTCATATATTCTAGATGATATCCGATGACGCTATCCCCGATTTAGCATGTTCCCCAATCGCAGCCGGTCTCGGCAATAATACGCTGCGAGAGAACAAAAAACACACTCCGTATGCAACACTGGAAATATTTTCTATATACCGTTTTCCATTAACCATGCAAGCACATCACGCCTTGCCCCCAATTCTCTCAAGATAAGCGCCCCATCCAGCCTCGCGATACGCTTTAACAGCCTCGACCGGATCCTCGGCCTTATAGATGCCCCTCCCCGCAATAATGAAGTCTGCGCCGCGGCCAACAGCCGACCCCGGAGTTTGATACTGCTGTCCCAACTTATCCCCCTTGCTAGAAAGATTCACACCCGTCGTAAACACCACAAAGTCCTCGCTTTCGTGCTCGACAGTCGACGGCTCAGGACCCACCGAGGTCAACGCGCGCGTACTCACGAATCCCATGACGAAGTTACGGTATCGGCGCGCATACTCGACCGAGCGCTCCGTGTACTCGCCCGTCGCGAGCGATCCCTTACTCGTCATCTCGGCGAGGATGAGCAGGCCTCTCTCCTGGTTGTTGGGGAAATCAGAGGCAGACGCCGTCTGCGCAAGGGCCTCGACGATTCCCTCACCGGGGAGGATTGCGCAGTTGATGATGTGGGCCCATTCAGAGATGCGCAGGGCGCCGCCGTGGTATTGCTTCTGTACTGTGTTGCCGATGTCGATGAATTTGCGGTCTTCGAAGATGAGGAAGTTGTGCTTTTGCGCGAGGGATGAGAGCGAGGTGAGCGTTTCCGGAGTGAGATCAGAGAGGATGTCGATGTGGGTTTTTAGGACGGCGATGTAGGGGCCAAGGCCTGTTGCGATTGATCATGTTAGCCGGCAAACAATCTGGGAGTGCTGGAGAGATGGAGGTAATTTCATAGAGGGAGGGGAAAGGCGTACGATCGGCCAGATCAAGCAATTCAGCTGATGTTGTGACGTCCGCGGAGACAGTGACGTTGGTCTTCTTCTCCTCAGCGACGGTGAAGAGCTTTTTGGTGAGCGGGTTCGGGTGGTTTGCTGCGCGGGCAGCGTAGGGCAGGTGAGATTTTGAAGACATGACAGCTGGTATTGGATAGAGAGAATATGTAAAGACGCTACTCAAGAATGGGATTCAATCGAGTCAACTGCAGCTGTTGCGGGGTGGACAAAAAAATCACCCCCACCCCCGGTGGAATTTTTGCTCCGTCCCGATCTGCATCATGACCCGATAAGATAAGCACTTAAAATCCCGCCAAGAAATCCATCGAAACAATGGGGAGTCAAATTTTTCAAGGAGAACTGCCAAATGCAATTGATAGATCGGTAGAATACAAGTCGTCTCAAACCACACCTAGACTTTTAGGTGCCCATCTCTCATATCAGGACACGTTTACCAAAGATCCTTTGCAACACCAAAAGCACTGAGCCCCCAAAGCGCCGCCTGAGCAAACCAAAACAGTCCACCGTTGTACCGTCCCTTACCCTGCGGTTTATCGGTGTAAACATAGCCATGCAGGAAGAGGACACGGAAAACCACCCATGCGCCGCCCAGGGCGGTGGCTAGTTGCGGGTACTTCAGCCCTGCGACCAGGATTGACAGCACTGTCTGCGGCGCGTTCTCGAGGAAGTTGGCGTGTGCGCGTTGGGCGCAGTTGAATTGATGCGCTTTCGGCTGTGGTGGAGTTCAAGTTAGATGCTTGAGAAAAGAAAGGGTTCGCGGAGCTTGAGGAGACGCACGTTGGATTTACATTGCTCCACGGTCGCGTAGGTGTGTGGGTAGGGGACGCCCGCTGGTTTTCTCAGGCTGCCGACGACAACGCCGTGGATGAAACCAAGGATAGGAATTATGCCGAGGGAGACAGCGATGGCTTGGCTGCACGGGAGGAAAAGGAAGCATGTGTTAGTGGTGGCGCATTGTGCGACATGGATGAACTTACCCGTAGCCTTCAGGGACAGTGATAGTGACCATCGTCGCGAATGTACTTGGTTGATGCTTGGGATGTCGAAGTATTAAAACTGACGCGATAAGATTGGATGAAAATTCGTCTTGCGCTATAGCAATGGCGTGATGGTGATAGTTATTTTGGGGGTAGATGGGGGAAGCTATATAGTTGACGTCGATCGGAAACCGGGGGAAAGATTCCATCCGGCTGCGCGCGGGAGCCCCAAATTCCGGGAGCCAGGCAGCGCGGGAACGACGTATGCCTCCATCCGAGGATCTACATTGGCTCCCTGGCGAAATTTGGTATCCAATCGAACTCTCCACTAGAACTACTGCATTGCAAGGTGCATCTCAATACGAGATGGCTGTTCTTGGGTTGCGACTCGAAAGGCATACTTGTCCTCAAAAGTGGTTCGATTGCCTTCGATGAACTTCTAAATATCTTGTACGCTTGAAATTAGCTATACGAGGCTAGGCCTCTGCTTCTGATTCCCAATGCTTGATAATCACGACTGTGCCCTACTAACACTGCCATACTTCGCTTGCCATGCAAAGAAATACAGAAGTGCCCCAAGAGGTTGTCCCAAGACGCAAAATGTCACCCAAAAAAGTGAGTTCCCAATCGCTTTTCCAAGAGGGGTCTTCAGTTTCTCAAACGGTGCGGTTAAAAGAATCAAGGGCAGCTGGAACAGCATTGCCAAGAACGCAACTCCTATTGACCGTTAGTTAGCCTTGGTCCTTGAATTATGGTCTGGTTCGAGCATACCGATCAGATTATGCGTTGGAACCCCCACGAGAACCTCGTGCAGCACAGCAGATACGGTGAAGACTACGGTACCGGCCGCAGTTGAGCTCCAGCCTCGAGTGACCAGTGGCATATAGACGTGCCGCTTCATAAAAGTGTAAACAGGACGATTCCAAGACCGCCAGTACACGCCAAAACTTGGGCTGTTCCACCAGTCCGTATAGAACTCGCGATCTCCAAAACGCATGATTTCAGCAAGTCCATTGAGCAGTGACTGGAAGAGCGCATAGAATCCAGCCAGCCAGATCACTAAGGATATCGTCGACAGCTTCAGTCCTCGCTCCAAAATAGACCCAAAGTGCAGAACCGCAATCTTCTCGGTCGCGTTGCGGAGAAGAGGCGCGGCGTATTGGGCTGAGAGCAGCCAGATAACCACCGTAAGACAGACGAACTCGAACAACCGCTTTCCAACGAAAGACCATCGGATGCGAGGTGTTCGGGGATACACTGGCTGATAGACGAGCGTGGGCGCCAATAAGAAGTAAGCCAGATTCCCGATGGTGATGTTCCGGGGATACGGGCAAGTCTTGTAGAGCTCTGGGATCTCAAAGTCTGTCGATGGCGAACCGAGCATAGCGCGACGTAGGTCGCGGTTTGTCAACGCATAAGAGTACGACTTGAGTGACACGATGATAACCTGGATCTGACAGAGTGTCCCAATTCCAGGATGGTTGACATAGTAGTAAATAGCGTAGCTTGTCACAGCGAGCCCGAAGAAACTGATAACAGAATGCAGCAGCGCAATAACAAACCAAAGCCTTTTTGACTCGTTTAAAATCTTCTTGTCAGTCTTCTTCGCTCGACCAATCACCCGCAGCGCATGCCTTGACGCGGCTAGCTCAATGAAATACGAGCACAGCAGCTGGCAAGGAACCAGAGCAAAGAGAATTGCGCCGATCACAACGTCCTGCTTGCGGTAGTCATGGCATCTGATGCAGATCAATACGCCATACTAGGCGGAAGTTAGCTTCGCATACAACTTGAAATTACGTCAAAACGTTACCTTCAAGAAATTCTCAATGATGAGTCGAAGATTCATGGCAACTAAATGAAGTGTTAGTTGGGGTACCCTCGTCCAGCTTGATTGATAGTCATCTTACCAAGTACGACGACCATGAGATTCCTGAACCCGATGAAGCTTGGGGTATTGGTGGAATCTCGGCTCAAGCACGAATGCCGCACTTGCGAGTGAATAGCTACAACATGCCGATATGTTGCTATTTTCCTTACCGTCGGGTGCTTGGGCTCGTCGTAAGATGGGTTAGGATCCTTGCGATGTGTTCCATTGGGAGGGCGGGTGGTATCCCCGTTGTTCCGCGAGCCATTGGCCGAGGACGAGGTAAGAGGCGGCGAGGGACCTTCAACGATATCCATTATCGCCGTAAAAGAAGAAAACCGAATCCAGAGATAAATGGATAAGTCGAGTAAGTCGCCGATGTATCAAAAATTCACCATTAACGGTTATCAACAGCTGTCAAGATAGCAGAGAGAGAGAGATTCCCATTCAGCTCTGCGCGATCTAAAGCGGAGATAGATTCAGAACATTGAGTAAGAATAATAATAACAGTCGTTGCGATCTCTCATGCCAGGAGGAAGCCAAGGGTGCGATCGCAGGGAGCCGCCTAGAACAGAATCGAGGAATGACGAGAGCCAGGAGCAAGCGAGCAGGACGGCGGGGTTATCAAGTCGCGCATCGCCGCGAAAGTTGAGCAAAGGCCTCTGCACTAGGGGACAGGGGAGACAGCCGTTGCTCGACGATGCATGGCGTTAGCTGGAACGCAGCGACTGAGAGCTCACGCAGGCGAACCTGGAACTTGGAACAGTCCGATGTTACGTCGGCCGCTAGACTTAGTGCTCTCTGCCAGCTCTGGCCCGGCCCAATCACGCCGCCTGCCAACCCGTCAAAGTCAGTCGTCCCTTTGTTCCAGAGTTCCAGACGCCTTCGACAACCTTGTGGATATTGCTGCTTCTTATCTGACACTGGGCCTGAAGTTGATTCTAGCCCGCTTGTCTTCGAGTTTTCGGCCCCTCTCCTCTTCGACCCCCGGTCATGATCGCGGGATTCTCCGATTGTTTTGTCAAACTCGCGCCCTCTCCAGCTTAGGCCTGGCTTGTCGCAATGGCTTACTACGATGACGCCGGTAACGATGGGCAGCCTTTCGGAAGGCAAGGTGGAATTGCAGGCCCTCGTCGACCCAGTACGCTCTCGGACCTCCTCTCTTTCGCACAACAGCTAAAAGTTCCCAGGACTGGTGACCGATTATGGCTCATCGATGGTACAATGGATGCGCAACCGGCGACCGAAATATAAGGGCGGCCACCGCATGGAGCTTGAACGACCAAGTGCGAGCTATACGGTGGATGTAAGTGTCAACCCCGGCTGGAATAGATTGCAAGGCTCATGTTTTCTCGTCTAGATGCTCCCTCCCCTCGCGCGTGTGCATTCGCCGGTAGATTCAATCCCCGTCCGACACCTACACCAGTCGATCGGAAAGTCAAAGAAACCGATTACAGTGATTAGATGGACACCAGAGGGAAGGCGCCTCTTGACGGGGGGCCATACTGGAGAATTCATGCTATGGAATGGAACAGCTTTCAACTTTGAAACTGTCATGGACGTATGTTGTGCGGATGTTCTAGGACAAGGATCAATACTGAACAGCTCCAGGCACACTACGATCAAGTACAAGCAGGAGTTACGTCGTTAGCATGGGCACACAGCAATGACTGGTTGATTTCAGGAGGACAGAGGGGTGATGTGAAATATTGGAGGCCCAATTTCAACAACGTCGAAACAATAGACGACGCGCATCATGACGCGGTACGAGATTTGGCTTGGTCGCCGAGCGACTCGAAATTCCTTTCCGCCTCCGACGATACGACACTAAAGATCTACGACTTCACAGCGAGAACATGCGATACTATCCTGACCGGCCACAATTGGGACGTGAAGTCGTGCGATTGGCACCCGACAAAGGGTCTGCTGGTTTCGGGGTCAAAGGATCACCAAGTCAAATTCTGGGACCCTCGTACGTCCATTTGCTTGACGACACTCCACAGCCACAAAAATACCGTCACAGCGACCAAGTTCTCGCGGGTAAACAGTAACCTTCTCGCAACCTCCTCGCGCGACCAGACCGCCCGAGTTTTCGATCTTCGCATGATGCGGGATATTTGCATTCTCCGCGGTCACGAAAAACCAATCTCTACGCTAACATGGCATCCCATTCATTCCTCTCTCATCTCTACTGGCAGCGAAGATGGATCACTATACCATTACTTACTTGATGAGCCTAATCTGCCCGCTGGCCAGGTGCCGACTCTTGCGCCGTACGACAGCCCTGATCCAGCAAACACGCCAGCCCAGGTCATCTACCCAGCCCACCGAGTGCAATACGCCCATGGGGCAACTATCTGGACTCTCGACTGGCATCCTCTGGGACACATCCTCGCTTCCGGATCAAAGGACAATTTCACGCGGTTCTGGTCTCGCGCCCGACCTGGAGAGACAAGCTACTTGAAAGATAAGTTCCACATTGGGGAAGAAGCCGCAGAGGCTCAAGGAACCTGGAATCGGAACTTTGGTAGGAGACAAATGCGAGAAGAAGAGGAACAAGAATTACAAGATGAGGAAGACAGTCTCATCGATCAAAGAAAGGTTACAGGAGGTCTCCCTGGCATACAGAGCGCGCCTCAACCAGACGGACCAGGTTCATTACTACCAGGTATTGGCGGTGCACAACCTCCACCTCCACCAGGTCTAGCTACCTCTATAGGTCAGCCACCAGCGAACGCCTTTCCGCCAAACACTGGATTCCCTGGTTTCCCCTTCGCACCTCCGATGTCATCAGCTCCGCCTATGTCGGTAACTCCGCCTGTGAATGTAGATCTCGCGGAGCTTCAGAAACAGCTCGCTGCGCAAGGAATTACTTTACCGCCGGGCTTCCCGCACCACTTTACTCCGGCCCCTCCACCAACTGGTGGTGGAGGTCTTCCTGGTTTACAGGGTGGTTTTCCTCCCAATAACACCTATAATCGGTGATAAGACACTAGAGTTGTTTGATCGGCGCGGCACGGGATGAGCGCATAGTTTGATGACTGTTGGGCTGAGGCGTGGCATTTGCGAGGGATATGGCGATGTCTTTTGAATGTAACATACCATCCGGCGCGTTTTATCTGTTTTTAGTGGTGACACAATCGCATATTCGGTGCAAACCTTCCGAAATTTCCTAGAAAACTGCTCAAAACTTCTGATATTCCCAAGGCCATAAGGCTTTGTCCTGTTATCTCTCTTCAATATCTTGAGCTACTTGGAAAAAAGAGACAGGTGTCGAAACTAGACGCAGGGTAATAGTAACAATAACAGCCTTGATTAGATACTAGAAGTAGCCTCTTGAGGACCAGCCAGTTCGACTAATTTCAAAAGTACAGTAGAAGGACAAAAGAAAGTTGATAGGCTCCGCCAGGTCCCTTAGTGCGAAACAGTCCGTTGCAAATAGAGAAAGAAATATCCACCTAGCCGGCAATTAGGCGACTATTACTAGCCTAGCGACCTCCGATACTTATGGGAGAATGGTGTATTTTCTTTGCTTTGCAGACCGGATGAACCGCCGAAAGGCAATTGCAGCTGCCCTTGGCCACCTGCAGTCAGACGATTACTCGATGTGACAAACCCTATGAGCGTAAAAGCTTGGTCTGTTGGATCCAGTATGGTCCAAAACTCCAACGGAAGAGTCACCAGGATGATGCTGCTTTTGCTATCAAACACGGTTTCGATTTTGATGTCGGTGCTGAGGACCCCAGATGGTATGTTCTTCGTTAGCCAGTTTGTCCACGAGTGAAGGTTCGGTCTGTCATCAGATAGATGGACTGATATCAAGACTTTGTGCTGTGATCTTCCCGTATCTGATTTGGGGAGCGTGGTTTGGCCAGTGGTAAGCTTTTGTAAAACGATACTCGAAGTATTCTTCTTTAGTGTGTGCAACGGACTTGCGGCAACGTTGTGCTGGGAAGAGTTGCGGTAGAGGATCGAAAACATATTAGCCAAGCTGCAAGGTTGGCCATTGAGGTCCTTCAGCGTATCTATCAAGGCTTGTGTGAATGGAAACATCAAGCTTGCCCCCGCCATCTGCTCAAATCCAGAAGCGCACATAAGCTCAGGTCCGTTGTACAGGGCACCCGGGCCGGCCGAGCAACAGTCAAAAAGGTAACATAAATCCCCATCACCTGATTCACAGGCGGGTCGGACACGGTACCAATCCAGTGTTGGGCCGGCTAGAGTCCCATTTGAATTCGATCGACCACTTATTTTTCTAGATGTTAGCTTCTGGTGTGTCATTTTTGGATTAATCAGAACCCGCATGACTCACCCAAAGTGCCAGTTCTCGTCGGTTGGCCCGGCCGCTGATGCGTGCCCGGAATAAACGCATATGCGCAGCGTGCGCTTGTTGGCATATTGCAAGGTCCAGTTGGCGAGCTTGCTGATGAGAGAAGTTTCTGGCAGCTTCTGAGGAATGGTGTAGGATTCAACATCGTAGTGATAAATCTTCTTGAAAATATCCAATAGGTAGTTCTCCAAGGGGACAACACCAAGGTCATCGTTGTCCCAATGTATGGCCAAAACAACTACTTGGTCGTATGGATTAGGTTCGTCCGATGGCATACATCTGTTGAGGACATTGGTCAGATTCGCTGCAAAGTCATGAAGCCGTTTTGAGGACTTCGTGACGCGAAACGCATCTTTCGGTTTCGATGAAGGGACATAGTGGCGGTTAAATTGATCAAAAGAAGTCTCGGATACCCAGAAGACTGAAAGACATGTGCAAGAAGAGATATCAGGGATGTCGCAAGAGAATAATCCAAGTGCGGAGTAATAGAAAGAAATTGGTTGTGTTATGGAAAGAGAATGGAGTGAAAACGTCTAGGTGTTGAGTAAGAGAAAGTTTTAAGATGGGGTTGCGGACAATAAGTCCCAACACCGGAATAACAATAGCAAGAGTCAATTGTTTTATTTTATTTAATGCCCAGAGGAAAAGAAAATCATTTGATGGGTATTCAATAATGTTTTCTCTTGGTAAACACCAGGTACAATGGTCATACTCACTAGCTATCACTGAAATTGAAGGCATGGCAGATGGAGGTCTAGATGATTTAGTGAAGGTTGCTAAGTCTTATCATGCTTAACACAAACCTTGATTTATTGTCTGCGAGGTTCATATATTAGTCAACAAAATCTAGGTTAAAAGAATGAAAGTGTCATGCTCATAATCCGCCTGGTATCGGAAAGCTCGAGAGTATCAAGACCAGGATATTCACTCCGCCCCATATAATAGGGATCCACGTGGACATTCGAAAATTCCCCGCTTCATAGACGGAGCCAATGCTACAATCATTAGCATCAGTCCGTCACCGTTTCTATTCGCAAAGCCGTAGAGAACTACTCACACAAGCCCAACGAGACTACCCGCAAGAAGCGCTTCCAACCCTCCAGTGACGGCATAGATTATAGGAACAGCTAAGCAAATCCTCCAATTCCGACCTTGAAGGGCAAGGGCACAAGCAGCAACAGCCAAGTAACAGGATATATAGAAAATCAAGGTCCAATATAGCGTGAACCGCCAGATGTCTTGGGTATGGTAGAGATAAAACGCGACATTGCTGCGGCCGGGAAACGGGTCGTAGAGCGACGGAAACGGAGGGGTCTCGTAGTTGATCGGCACGCGGTTATTGGCCATTTCCAAAAAGGAAATATCACGTCTGTGAGGTCAAGGAGGAGACCGGTAATGTAAAGCCAACGGTGACACCATGATATCGGGCGTGGTGATTTGGAGCTGTTGTTGCGGCTTTGCCTGACGGTAGCTTTCCGCCCGCGTGCGTTGGAGTGGATCGGGAAGGAAGCTGTTTGCACTGTTTGCTTAACCCCAGACTAACCTCGGCAACGTGATCCGTCCGCGGGTAATTGCCCGCTGATAGCAACGCGCTGTTGACGTTCCTTTATATGCATCTAACTGCTTCGCCTATGCCATCATAACCGCTATCATAGGGTCTGCTTTCTAACATGGCGACAGAGCGCTCGCTTGGTGCTCTTCTGCGGTCCCTCCAATTTCCATCTGATGCTCAAGATGGCCTGAGGTACCACCCCGATAAGCACCTCGGTCCACCGCATGCGACAGCTAACTCCAGGATCCTAGTTTACTCCCAACTGCAACGAGCCTTCTATCCGTCCTCAAGAACCCACTGAACATAACACTGCTCGCTTCACAGCTGCTGACAGCCCCAGCAATATGGGACCAATCCGTCGACCTCCATTCCTGCCGCAGGATAATCAGCGTATTCAACACAGCCGCCATGGCAATTCTCCGGAGCGAGGAATCGCGAGATCCTCGAATACCCTACGGAGCCGTTAAGAAGTTGGACCGTGAGCAATGGGTAAAGGCGGTTGTCAGTGGAGCCGACGAGAAGTCGCCGCGGTGGAGACATCTTCTGCTCATTGGGGGTGTTCTTCTAGGATTCGAAGGGCAGGATAGACAAGGATTGCCGTGGAACGTTCGGAAGAAGCTGGAGTCTGCTCTTGTGACTGCTGCACAGCTTTCTCTAGAGGAATTGAACCCGCAGGACGAGCTTGACGGTCGTTGCATTACGATGGTCCTGAACTACTCGTTTGAACTCTTATCTGGTCTTGAGAAGAGCAGGCTTAACTACGACAGACTACTTTCAGTCATGACTCAAGCAACATATCTATCTCCGGAGGGCCTGGAGAGCGCATATTTCCTTGGTACTGTTGATGAGGACATTCTCCAGACTCCTGCCAAGCGATTTGCCTGGCCTCAACAATCGCCTACATTTCAACGAATAACAGCCATCTCCTCGAGTCCGCTTATCTCTGCGCTAGGGCCGCTGTCCCGGCTAATTGCCCACGCTCTCGAAAATGTGCGAGATCCCAGTCTCATCGCACACTCAGTGGATCAGATCGCAGACTTTGTCCGGACCTTGGTAGTGCAGTGGCGTCAGAACAAGTTATCGGAAGTTGACAGGGCGGAGGAGGCTGAGTTCCTTGATTCTGAGTCACTGAAAAGCACAATTCCTGGACTTTGGAAGCTGCTCCGCAGTTGCCTGTACTCCATTGTGATCGTGCTCCGGGCAGTCCTTGGAAGAGTAATCAACGATAATGCTCTAGCCTCGGACAAAAGTGAGTACAGCACCATTATGTTTAGGTATATCTCTAACGCTGACTTAGGTGCGCCGTATATTTCGATGCAAACTCTCCACATTCTCCGCAACCTTTACTTCATCTCCTCCCGTGTCGGTTCGAATTCATCATCCCAGCACACCTTCGTGACGCTAGCGGCCGTGGACATCCTTGCTCAATACCCCGACTTGACCGAGAACTTCCTAAAAAGCATCAAGCCAACTGAGCTTGGTCAGATTCCCAGTCACCCTCTTGATCGTTGCCTTGATCTATTCTTCCTAAACACATCTGAACTCTTCACGACCGTTGTCTCACCACAGTTTAGCGAGGATTTGTTGGTCCAAGCTGCACTGCCCTACCTTCCTGCCGGTGGAAACAATCACCTTCTCGAAATATTCGAAGCCGCTCACAGCTTGGCCCTCGCTGTGTTCGCTATTCCTAACAACGCATCAGTAGCTGCCAAACACCTTCCCTTCTACCTCGATAACCTCTTCGCCGTAAGTCACTGACACACTAGCTCTTTTTTAGCCCGCATACTAATCAACCCCAGGTTTTCCCCATCAACCTGTCCGGCCGCCAATTCCGCCTCGCCTTCAAGACCGTTCTCCAAGTCACCGCCCCTCCATCCCCAATTGCAAACCGCCAACCTCTCCTCCCCTCAATCCTTCTCGAAGTCCTCTACGACCGTGCCCTCGTCGCATCAAATACAGTGCTACCACCGGCGGCGCAGGGTACCACAGGACCGGACATGGGCAAAACAGTACCCCTCTCTGAACAATCCTTTCTCACACTCGCGCTCGTAGACAGCCTATGCTTCCTGCGCGTGGAAGATCTCGAGGAATGGCTCCCGCTGACTGCGAACCTGATCAATACGATCCCAGCGCCGGAGATGCGCAAGGTCTGTGTAGAACGGTTCTGGGATGCCTTGAGTAATGGGGAGATGGACGTTGAGCGGGCACATTATTGTGTTACGTGGTGGAGCACCAAAGGTGGCAGGGATCTGGTTTTGTTTGGGGCCGAGAATGTCCAAGGTGAGGAGCAGGGGCAGCAAGGGGCTTATATGACTGGGGCAGTTGGAGGAGTTGCTCCGGAGAGGGAGAGCAAGCTTTGAGGCAGCTATCGCTGATGGAGCTTTCTGTTTGAGAGCGTTTGTTTGATACCACTCAACTTCGCGACCGCATATTGCGTTTCGCAATGCGTTGAGACACGATATATGTCTAGATCAGGGAAATAGATGGAAATCTGCTCTGTACATAGCAAAGAACAAAAGGTAATGCTCCTCGTGGCATCATGGAATACTAGGGATCCCAACCCATGTCCCCTTCCGGTACGTCACATACTCGTCGCCGAAGAAAGCGATCAAGAACCGCTCCTCCCCTGATAACCGTTAGCAAAGATGTTCAACCGAAAAGGGAAAAGAACACTCACTTCGGATGCGGCTATCAAAGAATTTCCACAGAACAACCGCATAACCCGCAAAACACACCACATTCCCCAACACCAACTGCGTGCCGAGACCCCACCAAAAGAACCCAAAGTAACTCGGGTGTCGCAGCACCGCATAAACCCCATGCTTCACAAGCGTATGTCCCTGCTTGTGCTCAACCTGCACTGTATGGTTGAAATTACTCCCCGCCTGCGCCATCGCAAGCGTCCTTACTACCTGGCCAACGGCCATAAACGCCAGCCCGAGCACAACCTGGACTTTGACCCCGCATATCGGGCCGGTAAACTCGAAGTAGGAATTGCGCGGCCAAAAGTAGTACGCGAGAGCGCACTCGACTGCGGCGGAGGTGTGCGCGACGTTGTAGGCCCAACCGTTGGAGGAGAGCAGGAAGGCGGAGATTGTCGCGTGGCGCGTGTTGTAGGCGGCTGTGACGTAGTATTCGAGGAAGTGGAAGAGCGCGAGCGAGGCGAGGAAAAAGGGGAGGCGCCAGAGGTAGTGCGGGTTCTCAAGGATGTTCCTGAAATCGAGGAGGGAGAGGGTAAGGGAGAGGGAGAGCCCAAGTGTTGTGCCGATGAGAAAGGCACGGAGGGAGATGCCTGAGAGTGACTTTTTGCCGTTGGGGTAGATGGAGGTATCCACGGAGGGAATTGGGGTTGCGTTTGATGTTGGCGATGGCGATTGAGATTGTGAATTCGAGTTTGACGGTGGCTGCCAGGTTGTGTATTTGATTGCTGCTGGTGCGTTTGCAGAGCTGTCGGAGGCCATGGTCGTGTTTCGTTTTCTCGATTTTTTTTCGAAGCTCGAAGGGAGGAAATTCAGGCAGATAGAAATTGATTACGGGTCGAGCATTGTGTTGGAAGAGTCAGAAAAACTGGCAGTGGGAGAGGGGTGAAGAAGTACTGCTGGTGTGTGAGAAAACAATCAGGAGGACAATCGGAGCCTGATGGCGGAGCTTGAGAGAACAATATGAAGTGGGTCCCCATGTACTCAATTGTCGGAGCCTCAGGAACCTTCGCGCCTCTTTGAATGAGAATTAAGAACTCTTCTAGGTTCACGATTTGCCCTTGCTGAGACTCTGTGTGATTCTTGCTCTGTATAGGAACCTACTAACAGAAATGGGGGCATTCACAAGCTATCTGTCACTTCTCCAGACTACAACGACCTATAAATAGTGGATTGGACCATACCCAAAGTGGACAAGGTTAACACTGGCCGCGGCGACTCCATATATATATAGACGATCGGGAGGCTGGAGCCTGCACATCTCAAACCTAATCATCCCCGCTTTTGAAAAGTCAATCCTACGAAACAAGATGTCTGATACTGAGAAAAATAAGATGCTCCGGGGTGAACTTTATCATGCCTTCACCCCCCAGCTGACAGCCGAAAGGGCTCGCTGCCGGCAGGCATGTACCCGATTCAACAATGCCGGCGAAGTCTCGCGAAGACGCTCGATCGAGCTTTGGAAAGAGTGAGTTCTGGCTGGACAAAGAGACATGGAAACCAGTAGTCAAAGCCAATCTATTAGCGATCTTGGTGCAGGTTTTCGAGTACGAGCCTCAACGTATAAACCCTTGCTGACATTGTACGGCGTGACATAGTATATTGCAGGAGGCGACACCTCTGCCGCCTCTCCAGGAGGATCCCGTCGATGATGACGCGGTTCTGGAGAATGAGCCGTGGATTGAACCTCCATTTAGAGTTGACTACGGTTACAATGTAAAAGTTGGCCAAGGGGTATTTATCAACTTTGACTGTGTCATCATTGACACATGCCTGGTCACCATTGGCGCTCGGACGCTGTTCGGGCCTAAAGTTTCTTTGTATAGTGGGAGGCATCCTCTAGACCCGGACCTACGAAATGGCACGAAGGGTCCTGAGACAGGGCAGGAAATTCATATTGGCGAGGACTGTTGGTTAGCGGGGAATGTGACTGTTCTTCAAGGGGTGACGATAGGAAACGGTGCAGTTATTGGAGCTGGAAGTGTCGTAACGAAGGTAAGATGAGTGCTGCTCTTTGGAGATTTGATTCTGATTGATTCCAGGATGTCCCTCCCTACCATCTCGCTGTCGGCAATCCAGCAAAAGTCATTCGCAAGATTGAGCGTTCTGGAGGGAATGAATAGTGCCGTATTGGCCAAAGCATTTGGCCCTGTACATTCTAGAAATGTTCAATCTTAGAAAATGCCCGAATTGTACTTTTGTTCGATGGGTAGGAAGCTTTTCGGTGCCTGTACCTTGCCTCCTGTAAGGGGTCCAGGGGCGTTCAAACCTCAAAGCCTTTCTCTTCCTTGGAATCTCAGGTCCTGGAGATGAGGAAGGCTATGATATGGTTTATCTCTCGGTAGATAGAGGTTGGACTTTTACTCAGAACAATTCTGATTAAAATCAGTGTGCAAGTGGGGAGAAACACAGACTCCCCAAGAAGAAACTTAGTCTCGCTGATCACAGTAGTTCTAACTTGCGGGCTTGTGGTTAGTTTTCAGGTGCTTCTAGGCTTCCATGGGTACCGACTAGCTGGCTGTGTGGAGCTAAGATTAGAAGAAGCGGCCTCCGGCTAGTCGTCGACGTATATTCAGTGTCATATTTATTTAATCAATAAGGTGCATTCTCGGCGTACTTTGTTGACATCAAGCGATTCGCTGACTCCTCGTGAGAGCCTCGCGCCCGCCAATCCGCGGGCCCACCGCCAACGTCAGACTCAGAGCTCTGCTCCCCCTCCAAACACCACGATAAAGAAATCAGGGACAAGGCCGTCGCCCTTTCTCTCTGTCAAAGAGCTCTGAGCCGAGCATCCTGCTCTTTTCAGTTTACTACAGCAGAATTAGTCTCCCGATTTTCATGTTCACATTTGCTCTCTCGTCTCTCACTTTTTTTCAGCTTCTCCGCTCTCCGTCACTACTACCTACCCATTTGAGTTGCTGCTCATTCCTAGCTCTGCCTTCACGCATCCTCGATCCTCCCCACGTCGGATAATTCCCTCTGAAAGTCGTTCCTATCACTACTAACAGTTGCCCGCCCTCTCAAGGCTGAGTTGGGAAAATGTCATGGCAGTTGCCCCGCTAGAGAGCTCTAGCACCCCGCCTGACACTACATCGACCGACACGACGCGTTCTCCCGGAGATCCCATGGAAGAAATCGACCCCCAATCTACTCGGAAACGCCCCCGTCTTGATAGTGGAAGCGGTGTCTGTGAATCTTTATCTACTGTGAACGAGACTGCTGTGACGGTCCCCGAGTCTACACCGAATGCTCCTGCCGTAACAGACGAGGAAGCTCCTGTGTCGAATCGTCCAGCTAGCAGAATGACTATCAATATGAAGTCCCCGACTACTCCTCCGACTCCGACCACCCCCAATAATCACACCCCGACCTCGGATCAGAGCCTTGTCGAAGAATCCAACCCTGCCGCCCCCGCGCAACCCATAGGGGAACAACCAGCAAATGTCGTTTCGCTCTCGTCATCGCCTGCTCAGAGCCCGGAAATCGAGGTAGCAGAACTGGAGGACATGGATCAAGACCCAAACACCACGAGCTGGAAGCCTTTAGGCGAAGCGTTGAGGGACCCTTCGGTACCGGACGTGGTGCACCTTCGTACTCCCGAACCCGTTGACCTCCCAGGCCTCTTTCCATCGATCAGTGAAGACCGAGGGCCACGCGAGAACCTGGCGGATATCAGTCTGACGATTGAAAAAGGTACGCCGTTCCATGCAGTCTACCATTGTCGCCATGAGGACTAAGACGATTATCTAGAATCCCAGTACGATACAGCGATCTTCAGCGCAGTGAAGCAGTGGTTGGGCGACGTTGTGAGCTCGTTGGATCAGCTTACGCTAGATACTTTCATGGAATCCCGGAATTTCTGGGATGAAGTTCCGATAATGGTAGAGAGTTTGCTTCGCCGCGTGTAAGTGATGCCATTATTTCCTATGTCCGTATTCGCTCGAGCAGGGAAACCCCTTCAGACACACCATTATCAGAACTAATTGTACGATACAGGGATGCGTTTCATTTAGATGATATTCTGGGGTTTTGGAAATGCCTAGAAGAATTCTTCCTCGATTATATTCGTCTGTCCCTTCACCTGGTCCATATGGATACACAAATTTTGAGACAGTCAGTCGACGACCAACCTGACCTTTCAGGGCCAGATCTGATGTCCCAAAATTATATCCAGACATTGAAGTGGACCTTAACTCTCGACAAAACCCCTTTTTTCCGAACCATGCGGACAAAATATCGCACGGAAGCCTCGAGTAGGATAGTGCGTCTTATCGACCAGATAACACTTACTTCGCTCAATGGACCACAATACCTCTCCGAATACACTTCCTGCATTACCACATTTATTCCGCGCTATTCCCAGCTGTCGCCAGTCTTGATTGGAGTCTTGAATATTGCAAACATTCTGGCTGAATCAGGCAACGATCGGAATGACCCTTTGTTCGACTCTCCTGCCCACCAGCAAGCCATGGACACGCTTTACAACCTCGTCCGCTCTGTGGATGAACGGTACCAAACCGATATTGTCAAGAAATCCCCATGGGTAACAATTGACACCAGCCCTCAGGTTCTGAACGATGTGTCGTCCACCTATTTTGCCCTTTGCCATTGCGGTGATGACTTTGCTTTGCGGATAGCGAAGGATTTGTCAATCCATGCACCTGGGAACATTGAATTGAAAGATTTGGCTTCCATTATACTGCGTGGGTGGAGATTTAACGTGCTCAGGAAGCACATAATGGACGGTCGGATGGAGCTACGTGTTCTCGGTATTGAGACGATGCAAGGGGATTTTGTACAGGCTTTCAATGCCTACATGCAGCCTGATCCCTTTGCTGGGATCGCCCATCCTCTCGTTCAGTTTCTTGTCAAGATCCTGCGGGAGAGTAGGATTATTGACTACATCGTCGGAGTTGATTCCCATCCCCAGCTAATCAGCAGAGGCTATAATGTCCTGGGCTTCCTGGTTATCACTCAGGCCTACACTGAATCCGATACTGATACGATCTGGAAGACGGTCACCGACAGCCCAGATCCCAGAACGGTGTCTGAAGTGCTTGGGATGATGCAAAAGACGCTCAATATTGGGATCAGTGACCCTTCTAGATTGCATTCCTATTGCTCCAAGATGCTAGAGCTTCCGCTTGTTCGGTTTGACGGTCGGATGATAGAATTTTGCAACCAAGTCTTTCTATATCTATTTGAGAGCTATAACGACAGAGAGAACCGCTTAGGGACAATGTACATCGACATACGACCTCTGCGCTTGTGTGTGCGCCTAATTCGCGAGAGTGCTGCATCTGAAGAGCTTGCTGTGGACCATAAAGCTCACTTGCAAAAATTTGCCGCCGCCAAACTGGCATCCTTGATGGATATTGGCCTCAGCGACGCGGATAAAATGGATATCTACGAGCGATGTGTTCAGGATATTGCCGAAAGGAATCAATTCAGCATCGGTAGCATTCAGGCCCTGAATGCTCTTCTCAGCCGTGACTCCCGGGAAATCCGCAAACTTGCCACGGACTTTAATCTTACGCAACTGCTAATATTCGAACTGGCCGAAGTGGTGGATGGGAGCCGACCGGACGCTGCAGATACCTTTTTATGGAACGGATTTTTCCCCCGCGTGCAGATGCTCTCAAGGGTTATTGATGAAGCACCAGACTCCATCACACCTGACCTCGGTGACATCTTATGGCAAAAAGTTTTTATGTCGCGAATACTTCCCCAGCCTGGAAGAAGAGCTTTATGGGACATGCTGTGTAATCTCACTGGAAACAGTGGGAAAGAGAATCCGTTTATTGATCAATGCATCCACCACTACCTGCCTCGTCTTTCGCCGCCTGCGGATTATTTTCCCGAGGTTCTCTCATTTGCGAGGACGGCCTTGAGTTACCAGATGCGCTTCACTCCTCCACCAACAGTGGATGAAAATGAAGTGATTACGATTCCCGGAATAGATCGGATATGGAGCTTCATTCTAACTGCGCCGCCCAAATCCATCGAAGTTGATGCTACTGCTTTTGCCATAGAGGTCTATCTCGATCACAACATCATTCGACGTTCTCCACGATCAGCTGTTGAAGCCACGCATATAAGTCTGGTTGACCGCTGCGTAGATCAACTCAAAGCGGCAGCTCATAACCTCAAATCGCACCCGAATGGCCGTGCAAATGACGCCGAAGATTCTATGGCCTTAGAGACTCCCTCCGAGGTTATTGGTGCCGATGAGCTGAAATTCAGTCGTTCTCTCTTTTTCCTTCGGCAATTTCTTCAAGCCTTACGAGCCCGACCTCAGTACAGCCCACCGCAGCATTCGCCTCCCAACTTGCCGATCAACCCCCTGAAAGGCGAAATTGTCGATATCCGCTACCAGGCATTTGATGGCGGCTCAAGCTCGAAAGTGCGCACATTACAGATCGGTGATTTGTCTACCGCGTCCGAGCTAGTCGAGTCACTTGTTAAAGTTACCGGGTTCCCCAAGCTTATGACCATATTCGCAGGACAACGGGTTGATCTACTTGATAAGCCAACTCAAACACTTCAAGACTTGAGGCTTGCAACAGGATTACTGATTGTCCGTCGAGATCCAAGTTGTCGCGGAACTCCTGGGCGGAGGATCCAAGCGCTGACATCGGTGGACACTGAAGTCTTGAAACATTTTGATGATCTTTATGACCTTCTTAACCTTGACGACAACCTAGCCCGAGAGGTATGAACCACCATCACCACAGCTATTTTTGTATCATTTAGCCAGGCTTGTTAACGAATGACAGATCTTCGAGTTCCTTGTGGTATTCCCTCCCCAGGAAAGGGTTATCAACCTAGTCAAATCTACAGATGAAACGGCGGAAACAATGTTCCCCATGTCTAAGCCATATAATCTACTGTATTCTGTGAACGCGCTCACAGACTGCCTTAGAGCAGAAGCTCTCGAGGTTCGTGCGGCCGAATTGCTACTACTTTGATTTTGCTTGTTCAACGTGCTAACAGCGCCTACCAGCCGTCCCCGAGCGAATCCTTCGTCTCTCACAGTATTGACGCTATAGTTGCTGCCTTGACAAGGCCTCAGATTCTAGAATCCTTAACGTTTTCGCCAATACATATTCAACTTGCTATCAGTCTGACCGAATGTCTTTATTACGCATTGCAAGGCAAGTAGTTGCCCTTCAAAATTGATGGGCTGGTCTCATGATTGACTTTTTATTAGTTAAACCACCTGTGGCAGGCGACGTGCTTCGAATCCCAGATTCTACCACTCTAGTGGGACAAACACTCCGTCTGATAGATGCCGGGCAAAATTTCTCCTCTACTCAAGTGCTGGAGCTTAGCAGGTACAAGCTCATTTGGTATGCTTTTGCCATTATCATCGAAGGCTCCGTTCGAGACTCCAGCTTTTGGGCAACAGTAAAAGAGCAAGTTTCGTTTGAACAGCTAATCTTCTCTCTTCTTATTGAAGAGCGGGGCCACAATGTTCGAAGAGGGGTTGCAGACAACATCAGACTCGTTTGCGATCCTTCGAAGCAGCTAAAAAAGCCTAAACTTCCTGCGTCAGAGACACAAGAAGCACGAGCCACAGCTATTTCTGAAAACCCGTCTAGGATCGACATCCTTGGAACGATATGGGATGCCTTTGTTCTTACTTTCCCTCGAGTGTTGGGTTTTTCGAACCAATCCCACGAATTCTTTGAAATTGCCCACTCTGTGTTTTCGTCGATTGCGGAGAGATCCCCGCGCGATATGGTATTCAACGACTATCTCAAACAGTGGAGCGACATTATGTTGAGCCACAAAACCATGGAGGTCTGCACTCTTTCCCAGTCTTGATCCCATCGATTCATCTAACTGTCTCGTAGTTTGTTGGCCGGGAACCTGTTGATCACGTCATTTATGGCTTTTCGCGACTCTTAAGGTCTTGTCTGGAAATCGCACAATCATCTGAGATCAAGATCGACACTTTGTGAGTGACTGTGTCCCCTTTGTGGTCTCCGCCCACCGTTTATTAACAGCTATTCAGCAATCTCGTCGAGCAGATCTTTGATAGATACCTTTTCCCCGATCTCTCTCACGAACCGTCTTCTCCATCCGAGCTTTTGGAGCCCCAGGTACCTGTCATGCACGCCCAGACACGGCAAGAACTGTTCACTATGGCCGGACTGCTTTCACATGATGACGACAATTATGCTCACCTGGTTGGAAGATTGGAGGATATCATTCCAGAAGGTACGTCTATCAACCGGTCATTATTGCGGAATTTTCCTAACATGGTACAGACCAAGCCTATCAATTCGGCTGGTTTTTTGACCGACAAAGGTTGATTCGCTCCCCAGAAGGTTATGCCGGGCTGAAAAATCTGTCAAACACATGTTACTTAAACTCGCTTCTAAGCCAGCTCTTCATGAATGTCGGATTTCGGGAATTCATGCTTGGACTTAACCTTACAGACGGCCATACAGAGCAGGATCTGCTCACTGAAACCAAGAAGGTTTTTGCATACATGCAGGAGTCCTGGCTCAAGAGCGTGGATCCAGAGGAATTTGTCGACCGAATTCGAACTTATGACAATGAACCTGTGGATGTGACAATTCAAATGGATGTGGACGAGTTTTACAACCTCCTGTTTGACCGTTGGGAAGCTCAGATCTCGAATCTTGAGGACAGGAAGCGATTCAGATCATTTTACGGTGGTCAGCTGGTCCAGCAAATCAAATCGAAGGAGTGTCCTCATATTTCTGAGCGCCTTGAGCCGTTCTCTGCTATTCAGTGCGATATCAAAGGAAAAGCAGGTCTTGAGGAGAGTTTACAAGCCTACGTTGAAGGCGAGATTATGCAAGGAGATAATAAATACTCTTGCACGTCTTGTGGACGCCATGTCGATGCCGTTAAACGAGCTTGCTTGAAAGACGTTCCCGACAATCTCATCTTCCACCTGAAGCGATTCGACTTCGATATGGTCACCATGATGCGCAGCAAGATCAACGATGAATTTCAGTTCCCTGAGCGGATTAATATGACTCCTTTCACAGTCGAGTATCTTTCGGACTCAGATGAGAACACCAAGGAGGACGTCTTTGAGCTTGTTGGCGTCTTAGTGCATAGCGGCACCGCCGAGTCTGGACACTATTATTCGTACATCCGTGAGAGACCTGCTGCGAGCGGGAGCGGCACTTGGGTGGAATTTAATGATGCAGACGTGAGCAGATTTGATCCTCGTAGGATTGGAGAGCAATGCTTCGGTGGTCTCAGCGAGTCCCTCCAATCCGCTTCTGGAGGCCATGTCCGCTACAACAAGGCCTGGAATGCTTATATGCTGTTCTACCAACGCGTTTCCAGCATGGATGCTGCAAGATCAATCTACGTACCGGAGACAACACAGTATCCGGTGCGTGTACCTCTCCCAGTGTCGCTTGCCAATCATCTCGTGATGGAGAATGAGCTGTTTGTCCGGATGTACTGTCTCCTGGACCCTTATTATGCTCTCTTCGTTCGCTATCTTTTCTCGCAATTGAATGAGGCCAAATTGGCAAATAGCGCAAGGGGTGACAAGTTGGCGAAGTCGATGATCTTCATCGCTCTCGACGCTCTAGAACAACTGGTGTCTAAATCAAAAGAGATACCGCAATTCGATTTACTTGTCACGGAGCTATACAGGGTAATGAACGAAATCCCGGAAGCTTACTACAGAGTTATCCAGTGGACTAAAAGAAGGTCGGCTGGAGTCGCGCGCCTTTTAAAGAGCCAACCTGCAGTGGTCCGGTCCGCTTCAGTCAGACTTTTCGTGAACGCCTTATCGAAGCTCCGAGAGCGGTATATCAATGCAGAGGATGCCAATGAGAGACGGGAGCTGGAGGAACGATACTTCGATGGGCTCGAGGGGATTGTTGCTGGCCTCGAGGAGATGTGGCCATCTCTTCTTAGCTTCAGCCGGTCGTGGGATGATTACTTTGAGTTCTTGTTGTGCATTGCGAGCTTTGGCAACCAGGAAGTCGGGGTTATCCTCAATCAAGGCTTCCTTATCAAGTGTTTGGAGATCGTTTGGCTTGATCAAGAGGATCCCAAGAGGCTTAAGCGCCAATACGCTACCTACTACAAATTGCTCGAGAAAGGCCGAAAGTTTTCACATCGCAAACTAATGGATCTCTTGTCAGCGCTGCTAGCTAACATCGATCTTACTGTGAGGCCAATCTCGGACGATGAACGGGAAGAGCTTCCGACTGGAAAGTTCTCTTTGACTGCTACAGAGAACAGTTTCATTCGACCTTTAGGTACGAAGTACGAGCTCATCTTTTTAAGGAAGATCCTCCAGCAGCACAGTAACCCTCGAGCGTGCCAGCATATTGTCAGTCTCTTCATGGAGGGAGAGCCAGATGCCGGTCTAATGGATTCGATAACCAAGGTCCTGGAAGATGGCCTACGCGTCGATCCCGCTGAGCGTTGTGCGCCGTTTTTGGATGCAAGCTTGATAGTATGTAGAATGTGTCCTGACGAGGACCGTATCGTTGCCATTATCGACTATGTTGCCAAGGGTGTGGATACCATCAACAACAGCGGAGGCAGAGAACATCTTCGATTCTTCACGGACTTGTTGGCAAGCCATAATGAACGCCTTGGTCTCGATGACAAGTGGTTTCTATCCCACGTCATACAGCTGGTTCCAGACTGGGCTCCATGGCTGCTCCTGTACCCGGACAGAGCAATACGTCATTCGACAACGGATGTTCTGCGCCGATTCTTGTTCAATGAGGAAACGATAGACTTGAGTGACGAATGGCAAGCCGCCCATGCAAACATCGCCAAGGAGCTGGTGGTGGCCTGTATTGACAAGCTTCGTCGAACCTATCTCCTAGCTGCGGGAAACAGCGTGCAAACAAGGGCGTTGGACCCGATTCGGACAGTGATTGAGCACTGTTTGAGTACTTACTTTGCAGACGACGCCGAGGAAGAGGAGAACGTTGTCCGTCAAGCTCAAAGTAAGGCTTCCACTCTTGAGGTTGGTTATTCCACTCTCTAATACACACAACAGTGGTCCTATCGGCTATTGAAGAGTTGACAGTCGAGCTACCTGAAGAGTTACCGTCCGGTAGGTCCGCTTTTTTCTTATATCCACTTCACCGTCTAACCCCCAAGATCCAGAATCTGATAAAGCTTCTTCAGAGGAATGGGAAGACAACTCGATGATCGCGAGCGACTCGGAGATGGGGATGGCAGGAACCCCCTGAAGCCTAACTCCATCCAAATATGAAGTTATGAAATGCCGCGATTGTATCACATATGAGAGACGAAGTTACGATAAAAAAACACAAAAACGACAAGGGACAACCCCCGTTTTGTGCTTGCATTAACCGGCGTTTCTCACGAACAGCTTCTACTAGAGATGGGTGTTTACTTCCGCTTCGATCTTGCTTTGTACGAGTGTGGAATGGCGTTGGCCTTGTCTTTCTTCGGTATTTTACGGCCTTATTCACAGCGTTTTCTTATGATGGCTTTCCCTACATGGCGGTGTGGCTTCTTGTGCTTTTTCTTGGGTGTTGCATTGGCTCCGTATGCACATTGGGAAGTGAGTGATGTGTGTATATTAGGACAAAGAGATAATGCCCGTTTCCAGTTTAGTTCTTGAGCCGTAGATCAGGCAAGGCAGCAGCCAATGCGATCGTTGGGGGTATTTAAAGCTGCTTCGACCCCAAACTCAGCTCTGATGAACTTTGTTTTGCATCCCTCAAAGCAAAGTATGGAGTCGTCAATCTTACCCGCAGAGCTTGTAACTGCTGTCCTGCAAGAGATAAAGGGTAAGTACGCTGGTAACCATGAAATAATGAACGTTAATCATATCTCCAGCCAAACGGCCTATTTGTCTCTGCTCATATCCTCTCAACGACATCTCGCTAGTAGAGCGCCTCGCTGCTTCCTCAGCCGAGTCCTTGTCCTCGACACATCTTGCATGCCTACATGGAGTCTTCTACTTCATACTCAAGGAATTCTCCTTCTTCCAACACCCGCTTAGCCAGAGATTCAACCTCAAAGATCTCGCTTCAAAGTGCGAACACCGCCTGGATATCCTCCTCGAAACATACAGTGTCCTCGGCGTACCCAGCTTTGGCAACATTCTCGCCCTGACATTGGGGGCCATCAAAGCCCAAAGCCAATTTAGACCGCTGCAAGCTTGCACTCTGGTTTCCGCCGCCGCAAGCCACTGCCAAACTCTCGCTTACAACCACGACTCGACCCACGGGAACTCGTCCAACAGCCGCCGCCTCTTCTGGAGCGTGTACATGCTCGAGAAGCAGCTTTCCTTCTTCTTCGGACGAGCATCTGTCATACAGGATTCTGATATCGATACCGCATATCCGATCTGTGCGTCCAAGTATCCCGCCCAGCCGAGGGATGAGCTGTTTTTCAAGGAGATTAAGCTAGCAAAGGTTCAGAGTCAAATTTACCAGGAGGCTTTCTCGAAGGAGTCGCTGAAGCTGTCACACTCTGAGCGTGACAAGAGGATCGGGAATCTTGCTATGGATTTGCAATTTCGCTTCTCAAGGCTGGTGCCGGTTGTATGTCCCCTCTCCGTCAATCCATTCTTCCCCTTCTTCCAAGCCAGCTCTTCGCTAGTATCTACTTTACTAACACTTCCTCTCCGCATCTCCACAGGTCCAAACTTACAATCTCGAAAACCTCCGGCTCTTCAATATTGCCCAGGAGACCTGGGAGACCAAATATCACTCCACCTTCACGACTTTGCTTCGAGCACCTCCACCATCGCCACCGTCTGATCGGGATACCAGAAGTGACTTGTCAAAGACCGAGAATAACTCCGGGCAAACGCATATTAGGCCCGAGTGTTTTAAGACCGCGCGTGAGGCATTGCAATCTTACTTGCGGTGCCTGCGTACCCACCAATATGCGCTTGAGAACCTTGATCTGCCAAAATCACCCGAGGCGAAGACAGAGAGGGAGATTGGAGAATTCCCAGACTGGTTAGTAACCCCCAGATCCCTGGGTTTGCCTTGTCCGCATCCACTTTAGATGACCAGAAACTGATTGAGTACACGCAAGGACTCTCCTCTCAACCCTCCTAACCCCTTTCATAGCCATAGCGCTACACACAATCGCCTCTCCCTCAAGCCTAACCTCTTCTCAGAAAGACCCCCAAGACAAAGAGAAAGACCTCGGCCTCCTCGCCTCGATTGTCTCCTCCCTCGAGCCCCTCAGATCTTTCTCCCCAGCTACAACCCGCCTGTACAGACTCACTTCCTCCCTCGCGAAGATCGCGCAAGGCCTTAACGAGCGCCGCGCATCAATGGGTCCGGGCACATCGCAAGAGGATCTATTCGCATCTGCACAGGGTAGCGGGGGACGACGATCTGTGGCATCGTCGATTTTAAGCTCAGGTTCGCAGTCGGAGACTCGGTCGGTGTTTCAGCAAGTTATGGATACCGATATGTTGGGCTTTGTGGGCGAGGGAGAGGCCGAGGAAGTATTTAGGGTTTTGGAAGGGTGGATGGGTGGGTCATTGAATGGAGTGGAGGTTTATGGGGGTTTGGATGGAGTGTTCTAGTGGAATCTTTTGGATATGGTACATTTCATATTATACTAAATTGATTGTTTTGCAAATCATCAACGGGACGTTGCGAGGACGATCTGGAAATATAGGGTTAATCTCTAAGTTTTGAACGTGAATCAAGAACGCAGATTGCTGTATGCAACTTGTCCATCTAATGTTGTAAAATGAGCGCCCGCGCCCAATTGAAAATAGAATCAGACATCCTCAAACTCCTCGTCGTCTTCGTCTGATACCTCCTTTTTGATATCAGGCTCCATTTTGATTTTCTTGGCCGAATGCCCCTCGTCCGCAGGGGTTGAAGGGGTCCCTATAGCAGTCTGAGGAGCACTAGAACCAGATTCAGTATCCAGTTCACGCTTAATCCCAATTGGGGCGCTGGTGGGGCCACCGGATAGACCTCCAACAGCCGGGGAAGCGGTATCACTTGCGGAGACGCCACCGACGTCTTCAAACTCGTCAAAGTCGTCGGAGTCATCTTCCGCACTGCTCGCATCTTCTTGGGCCTGGAGTGCTTTCTCACGCTCCATTTCTGCGTAATAAGCAGCGACCTTATCGTCAAGATCCGCGAGGTTGGGCTTTTCATCTTCTTCCTTGATCTCGGGCTTAATGTTGAAGTCTGACTCGGACTTGACGGCGCCGATATTACCGGCGGTGGTGGAAACTGTCGAGTGTGTGTGCCACACGGGAAGAGCATTTTGCTTCTCGAGCGCCGCTTTGCGAGCGGTCTCCTCCTTTTGTTCAGCCGCGGTCTTCTCCTCCGTCGATGTCAAGGAAATTTCGAGAGCGCCGGCGTCGGTCTTCAAGTTTCCGCGAACAGCTTCCTGTTTCTTCGAAGGGACAACAATTGCTGCCCTGGTCGGGTTGGTGTGCTGGTTTCGGATGACGTCGATCTTATGGTCCCAGGCGGTGTCAAAGTCGTTGGGTGGAATCTCCACGGAGTCGATCTGTTTGAGCAGTTTCAGCATCTTATCCAGCTGGGCCATGAGCTTGCTGTTTTTCTCATGACCGGTGCGGTCGATGCCCTCGCTTCCTTTGACATCCTCCGTGCGCTCGAGGATAGCCCCGCAATTCTGGCACTCGAACCCGTCGTCTGAATATAGACTCAGGACATCCAGCTCTGTCCACTCAGCCCCGCATCGCAAGCAGATGTATTCCTTCCTTTCCTGGCTCGGTGTGTATTGCAACTTGATTGTCGATGTCAACTTTGAGACCTTGTACTTGATCGCGTCGACGACGGGATGCAGCGGGATATAGTAGTATTCACGGTTGACGGGACGAGTCGATCCATCGCGAATCTCAGCTCGCGTATTACTGAATTGTCGACGGGCAAGATGCGCTTCACGTTAGCCTTCTGCCAAAAAGGTACCTAGAGCTCAGCTTGACAGTAGGCGAGTCATACACTGCAATGAGACGATCCTCGCGCAACTTGGCGCACAGTTTGCGCAGGTCCTTCTGCTGCATACCAAGCAGAAATGCAAGATCCTCTGCATGGAGTCTGCCCGGGTCAAAGTGTCAGTGCATATATCTCCGTGGCATTATGCTCTATCTTCCCCGCGGGAAGTCACACATACACCGAGTGGATAAAGAGCGCATCAATCACCAGGATATGGCGAGTCTCGTAGAAGGCGCGGGCCACCGTTCGGATAAGTGTGTTGGCGAGATCCATGGCGGAAACTTGTAGCGTTTTCAACTCTAGGTCGATGCGAAAATGAAATAAGTTGGCGCAACCTGCGCGATGAGTGTTTGTGGTTCTTAGACCTGGCTGAGAAAGTCCAGCATCACTTCGTCTTGCTCGAGTTCAGCTGCGAAAAGAGAGCGTTGGAGTTGGGGTTTGATCTATCGTCGAAAAGTACCTGAGGCCATTAGAAGAAAAAAACCGGCCTTTGAAAGGAGGGTAAAGTGAAAGAGAGGAGAATCTTGAATGACTGAGGTTGAAAAGAAAGAAAGTCTGGAACTTTAGGCGGAGCTGGACGGTATAGACTGCCTGAGGCGTGAAAAGGTACTAGTCTATATCTGGCTTAGTGTACAGGGAATTCAAAAAAGACGGCGACTGGGAGACACCAGCTCAAGTCGAAATACCTCAACAACGATCTCCATGCGGTGCCTTCAGTTTCTCCGACAGTCGCTAAATCAGAGAATCCTATACCCACGGGGAAACGCAAGGCTCCTGCACTCGACCTCTTCGACCCGCCGGTTTTCACCTGATACGCGCCCACTCCTTCAAGCGTCTTTCCTAGTCGGAGCAAATCATATACCATGGAAAATAACGGAGGAAGAACTGAAAGACCCCAAGAGACTAGTCGCAAGCATAAAAGAAGGGATTTGGGTCGAAACGAATGGAGGTACGTTGTCCACTGCGTCCCATTCGCTTTATGCTCCTAGAGCTAACCAGGCAAGTCGCCTCACTGTAGATAAACGAGAGCGGAATGAGAGGTCGGAGCAGGTCAAACGCAGGAAACTTGAGAACGGCGAAGAGGTCGCTACGCCCGTCTATGCCACCGAGTTCTCCAAGGAGGACATTGAGGCCGAGGAGCGGCGACCGAAGAAAAAGGTTGCAGTTTTGATCGGCTACTCGGGGACTGGCTACAAGGGAATGCAATTGTGCGACGCAGACCGTTCCTCAGTCTTTAAGGTTCCCAGAGACTGACTGCTTATAGGAGCACAACCGAGAAAACGATTGAAGGCGATCTATTTACTGCATTCGTCGCTGCCGGCGCAATCTCCAAGGCCAATGCAACCGACCCGAAGAAATCGTCCTTCGTCCGTTGCGCACGCACAGACAAAGGTGTGCACGCCGCCGGAAATGTCATCTCATTGAAGATGATTGTCGAAGATCCAGATATTATCCAGAAGATCAACGAGAAGCTCAGTTCCCAGATTCGGGTTTGGGACATCATCCAGGCCAACAAGTCATTCAGCAGCTACCAGATGTGCGACTCCCGTATCTACGAGTACCTTATTCCGTCTCACTGCTTCCTGCCACCTCATCCGAGCACTTTTCTGGGTGGAAAACTGGTTGAGCTCGCTGAGAAACATGGTCAGCTCGAGGCGTATAAGGCCCGTCAGGAAGAAGTTGCGACTTTCTGGGATGACTTCGACGAGCGAATCATACGGCCACTTCTTGAGGGCCTTCCCGAGGATATTCGGAAACCAGTCGAAAAGGCCCTTCACCTGGAGGGAGAGGAAGATGAAGTTCCACAGGCCAACTCGGCAGAGAAAGATCAGAAGCCAACGACTGGTGAGGCGGTAGGGGCCACCGAGCCCTCTTATGAAAATCCATCTGCCGAATCTGACCTAGACGAAGGGCAGGCCGCCTATCGAAGGCGGATCTACCAAGCAGTCAAGACTGTCAAGGCCGCCATCTTGAAGGGAAGGCGGGAATACCGTATCCCGGCCCCTCGCCTTGCTCGTATTCAGGCAGCGCTCGACAAATATGTCGGTACGCGAAACTTCTACAACTACACGATCCAGAAAACTTTTAAAGATCCATCCTCTAAGCGCCACATCAAGACTTTCAACCTCAACACCGAACCCATTATCATCAACGGGACCGAATGGCTGAGCCTAAAAGTCCATGGGCAAAGTTTCATGATGCACCAGATTCGCAAAATGGTGGCTATGGCTGCCCTCATCGTGCGGTGCGGCTGTGAGCCCGAGCGTATCCCGGAGACATACGGCCCCACCAGGCTTGCCATCCCAAAGGCACCAGGTCTCGGTCTGCTCCTTGAGCGCCCTGTCTTTGATCAATACAATAGGAAAGCAGTTGAAACCGGCAAGAAACCCATCTCTTTCGAAACCAGCACCAAGGAAATGGACGAGTTCAAACAACGTGAAATCTACGACCGTATCTTCCGGGAAGAGGAAGAATCTCATGCGTATGTCCCTTTCTCAATCCCTTACTGCTGTCAATCCCCTACTAATCCACTTCATATCCAGCTTCGCTTCATTTTTCAACCACATCGACCATTATCCCTCTGACGAGTTCCTGTACATCAGTGCGGCTGGTATCTCCGCGGCCCCAAAACTGCCTGAGAGGGGCGAAGCGGTGTCCAAGGGCAATATCACTGCATCGGGAACAAAGTCGCAAAAAGAAGTATTAAAGCAAATCGAGATGGAATCAGACGATGAACGTGGTGCGGAAGAGGAAAGCTGATCATATATATGATTGGATAATCCTGTGTATTTAGCTATATCCGAAGATATCTGTGGTACCTCATCCACAAGCGTGATGTCTCCGACATGTTGAAGGAGATTTATCGTACATTAACTGTCCAAGTACTCTCTAATAATCCTTATTCTCGTTATCTGTGTGCTGCCAGACCCTGAAGTGCCCGAGCACAGCAATGGCAGTGTCTCTAGAAGCACTTGTTGCGAGGCTATAGTGCGCCCTTTCCTCTCCCGTAAATCACTAAGTCTATACCCACAATTGTGCCTCGACTACACGCCCCTCAAGTGCCGGCTTGAAAATTCACAGTTCAAGACTGGATCACCAAGAGACCGTCAAGCAAGGACAGAAGAAACCTTTCCAAATTCGAACCCAAGGAAAATGTTCCGCTATCAAAGCAATTACTTCCAGCTCATAGACAGCTTGCTTTAATCAGGCTGGTTTTGACCACGCCTTGGTGTGCTTTGCTGGACTTCTTGGGCTAGTGTTTGACAATTGACAACTACTGGCACGTACTGCTTCACTTGACAATTATTGTCTTATTATGCCAATTCAATGTGACAATAGTTGACTAAGAGTGAATCTTCATTCTAATAGGAGATCATTCTACTTACTATGTTGCTTGCCCCCCAAGAGCACTTTCTATTGACAGGTCCTGGAGTGATTCCTGTGAAGTGAAGGTGACAACAGGCAAAGTCTTCAATAAGTGTACATATGTGCTTCCAATACATTCATATAAAATGTTCCAGCTATCCAATACCTGCTTTGGGAGATATTGGCTTTTTTACATCCAGAAGTCAGTCCCTGCTTAGAGTCATCTCTAGCCATGTTTGCCCTTACTACAATTTCAAACACCACTCGCGAGTTACTGAAAAGCGTCCCTCCTCGATTCAGGGAACTTATAATCCAGGTCTCTGAGGGAAATAACCCGGATGTAAGTGTTTGTAACTGTATTCCTCAATGGGAGGTTAACGCTGGCTAGATACGATTCCCTTTTACGGAGGTTAGACTCATCAGGTAAGGCAGCCAAATATCAATGACAATATTAGGCTTGAAGGCTCATTTTTCTTTACTTTTAGGGGCACACTACCATATCCACCACACACCGATCGTCGCGAAGTCCGCAACTCCGTTACCATCCAATTCAACGGCGTTCCCTGGGGGCCCTGTAGTGGCTCACTTGTTCACCGATGGGACGATAAAAACCTCTACACAGATGCACGCGGAAAACAACCAAAAGGAGAGCTGAAGAGGAGCGCTTAGCCACTGAGGAGAGCAAGTTTTCCGAACTTCAACAGACTGTTGCCCGGAAACAAGCCGAATCATGGATGATGACGAGGATCCAGGCTGCGAGGGTGAACACTTCGTGGAGTATTATGCAGAAACAGTTAGAGAAGGACAGTGCACAGCAGTAATACCGCGTATTCCTTCAGGAACAGGGGAAGGAAAGATCCCAGGCTGCTCAAGTTGGACATTAAAGACGTGGACATACGGGGGTTGCCAAAGTTGGAAACCATTGATAACTGGAAAGTTGGTCTAGGACACTACTTAGGCGTCAGAGATGCCGAGAGACTGCAGTTATCCTAGCTCAGTCACATAAAAATGCTAGAGCTGTGGTTTGGTTTTCAATCTTTTGGGCCCCATGATGTTGCTGTAGCGTCTACAGACATGTCTTCGAAGGTTGTCTGCGTCGACCACGCTTTTAGTCGGCAACAGAAGTTACTGGAGCATGGCGCCAGAACAGCAGACGACATGCTGACCATAGTGGTATACTTGGTCTACATCACATAGATTTACTACAATACCGAGATAGATCCAGTGCCTAGAATCCTTCTATTTAATTGCCTTTGAGTTTCAACTTTCAGTAGCCCGTATATAGATAAAACGGTCGGTCGCCCGTTTCAAGTCCAACCGGGGCGCGCACAACCTCGCTAAATATTTTCTCCAACGCTTCCCTATTCCGAGATTAGATAACATCTCAAGGGCTTGCCATAGGAAGTACCGCAAATAAGGACGCTTGATCTCTATACTTGCTTACCTTGCCCTACTTAGTTCGGATCGGATGAATTGTCATCCCGGGTCCTTAGCCATAGGGTTCCAACACAACCATTTCCCTTTTGAAGCTACTACGCACAGATGTTCCTGGTTTCAACGCTTAACATGAGGCCGATGCTCACTCCAACCTGGCTGCTGGCACGTATTGATCGGCGCTTTGTCGGGAAAGCTCCTCTAATATCCCGTCGTTCGTCCCACAAAATGGCCCAGCCTCAACCAATTGAAGAGCAAACACTCCTTGGATATAAACCCAAACGATATTACCCTGTCAGAATCGGCGAGACTCTTAATGGTCGCTATCATATAGTTGCTAAGCTCGGCTACGGCGCATATTCCACGGTTTGGCGTGCCTGTGATGAACGGTCTGTATTCATAGAGCCTCAATGTCCTATCGGCTAATCTATAGCACGAAACAATACATAACAGTCAAAGTCTGTATTGAGCAGGAAGGCGTTTCCAACTCTCCCGTCTTCAATGAAGTTCACATGCTCCAGCACATGAAGAAATTTGCTGAAGTTGATCATCCAGGTCTAGATTTCACTCGCCTAGCCAGTGACATCTTCGAGGTTACCTCTTCGCACCGCCAACATTATTGCATTGCTTCGAAACCACAAGGCCACAGCTTGCGTGCATTACAGGAGGCTTTCCCAGACGCTAAGCTGCCGAAGCTCCTAGTAAGATCTTTGATACACCGTCTTTTCTTCTCTGTGAATTGGCTGCATGCACCTTGTGGCTTCATACACACCGGTAGGTATGTCGAACATCAGGAGAGAAGAAGGCCTAAACTTATCCTATATCTGCATATATCTCGTCTCAGAATGTCCTAGTGGAAATTGAGGATGACACCAGTCTGAAAGTCATCGAGGAGCAGGAGTCTTGGGATCCTAGTGTTCCGGTCACTGAGGACGATGAGGCCCCAATCTATCGATCTCGAACACCGATGCTAGAACTTTCTGGCATCCCAATACTCACGGACTTTTGGCCAAGTGTGGGATGCGACTGGTACCAACCAGGACTGGTTTATGCCAGACCTGTATCGGGCTCCGGAAGTGCTCTTGCAGCTTCCCTGGAGTTTCCCGGTTGATGTCTGGTCAGTTGGCGTTATGGTAAGTCGGGTTTGCGTATATATAGTCCGTGCTCTGACTGAATATTGGAAGACACTGGAATTTTTAGAAGGCAAGAATCTCATCGATCCTATCGATCACACCCACGAGCAATATGTGCTTCCGTTAGCATTAGCTCAGTATATCGCGTATCTCGGACCTCCACCACTGCATATGATTCAGAAAAGCACACTCTTTTCGACTTACTTTGATCAACAGGGTTCGTCTTTCATTTACTCTCAATATCTTGATTACAATGAAGGGGATGCTGAACATTTGATGACAGGGAACTGGATTTCAGAACCGCCGATTCCAAAATATCATTGGAGGACTTTGTTACCACAATCCCACCTGGCGAAGAGAAAGACGTATTCCTCAAATTCATACGAAAGATTCTAACCTGGGATCCCGAAATTAGGGCATCAGAAAATGGAATTATCCCTGACGAATGGCTCATGAAACCCTGTGATGAGATGATGTAGGTGGATGTCCGAAAGGTCATTTCGTGTACATATTCCGAGCCAGCAGGTGATTCCCGAATTAGGAACTTTGTAGTTAACTTTTTGGCCTCTTCCAGATGCCTTTGGAGTGTAGAACCACCCGAGGCCCATCTAGGTTCTAATTGACTCTCCGTCGCAGGACACTTCTGTATCTATCCCAGCCTTACTTCAATTCTTTCCCAAGCATGCTATTCGTGAATGACAGCTCTTCGGCAACTTCCAGGAAGCTCTTTTGGAATGCGATAGGATTAATTAGGTAGAAACGTGGTCCTAATAAGGTTTCAGCAGTCATCGCTACTCTCTTCACCTCACATTTCTTCCATCTACTAACCATCCACGAATCAACACACCGTTTGTACTGCGACATAATATCCATCTGCTCACCAACCAAGCGATTTTCTTAGCAGAGCTCAGCTGTACATCCATACAGTTGCTGCCTGTATCGTCACTTCTTGCTATACGCTCGCCACTAGCGAGCTCAGTTATCTCAACTACTACCCTTGAGCAAGGTAAGCAAACGAAGATCTCTATAGACACATTAGGGCGGCGCTTAGTTGACCTAGATCATATTCTGTTCATACACAAAGCGCAACCATGCCCACAGCCACTGAGGGAGGTGTCTTTGGCAAACTGCCCTACGAGCTCAGGCTCCAAATCTGGGAAGCCACGATCTCGGCTGGTGACATGAATATCATGCGAGCAAGTCGCGCCATCAACGAAGAAATCAGTGCACGGCTATACGCACTTTCGACATTCACCTCTCTCCTAGCTACAACGACCCTTGGATGCGGGTCTCATGCCGACGCATGAATGTTGACTGGACCATCAAGGGCGAGAAAGAGAAGACCAACTACGCAGCCATCAACGACAAGAGGTGTCGTGACGTGTATGACGGGCTTCTAGGGCTGCCGCTCCAGAAGGCCAAAGTGGTCGTTAATATATACGCGCCGGATCCTCAAGATGGAGCCCAGCTATTCCTACTCTGGCAGAAGATCCGTGCCTTGGTTGCCATTTCAAATCAGGCTCCAGAGTGCAAGTCTGTCGAGGTTGCGTTGCGACAGAATGGCGAGCACACTTGGCATTGGTTAGCAAGGTCACTACAGGGCTCACTACCCGTCTCGCTGATCGTGACCTCTTGCTCGTTCCCTTCGGTCGACTATCCAGAGTCCGCAAGTTGACAACGACTCCTTCAAGTTTGGTCTTGCGAAAGTACAAAGACATCGATGCCCTAATCGCAGATATCGACTTCTTCTTCGACACAGAACTGGATACCCTCCGCGGGCGAGCAGCAGCCATGCTTCGCCTCGAAAGGTTCGCCACGTGGTTTTCCAGTCCCTGGGGAAAGCTGCCCTACGAAGAACAAATTTTGGTCACGATCCGTCGACGCCATGGTACCGTGGCTACCTACGATCCCGACCTCAAGAAGCTGCGCCTCCGATACAACTGCCTCGAGACATTGCAGCTCGGCGCCATTGGCAGGAACAGAGGCTACCCTGTCGACAACGACTTTGACTGGCAAATGTGGCTGAAGGAAAACCCGAATGGAGTTCCCTGGCTATCGAAAGATTGGCTCCGTAGAAAGAGGAGGAAGATTTACAGGCGCGTAAAGGGGCACAATTATTCGGCAAACGATGTCGCCAGACCGCGGCAAGCGACGTAGTTCTGGTACTCGATTGAAACATACTTGAACCGAATGTGGAATGTCCCTGCCCCCATGCCTCGCATGTTCTCTGAGGCCCGGTGGTGCGAGGAATGTCGGCAGTTTGGATTTCGGGTTGGTTCGAGGACTGCCGAGGCCTAGACAACTATGCCGACGATGAACCTGAGGCGGATATGGAGAGTGACGGACTGGCCGGTTGGCGGAGAGTTGGGTAGCAAGCTTGCCGACACTCGGCTCTTGTCTCTCATCAACAACGAACAGGCCTGATTCTGGTTCCTGAAGAACTTGGGAAGTGGTCGGGTGGTCCGTGGTTCGCGCCGGTCGATCAGACGGGTTGGTGTGGCGCTCACCGCCTGCAACTGGATGGCACAAGTGGCGGTGAAAGGGCCACGCCAATGAGACGGCCGGGACGGGGCTGGTGCTGGCCCACTGGCACTTTTTATAAACACAAGTCTAGACTGTGGATCTTTGCAGATTTGGCTTCATCATGTATCTTAAACAACTTTGATTAATGGACTCATTTATCTCTCACTTATTGTCAGGGAGTTACTCAGTTGGATTTCATTAAAGCAGCACTTGGCTCTCATGTACAATGTAAGGAATCCTCCGCGTTGAACGTGTAAGGGACTGTGGAAGACAGATGATGCGGGGCATTTTGGAGCAATCTGGAGGGGAGAAGGTCAGAAAGTTTCATCTCCAACCCTGAGACTTGACATGACAAATTTTCGGCCAACTAAAGTGCTGACGATACTCGATCGACGGCCACTAATTTTGCAGCGTGGCCGACTATTGCGTGACTAGCCGCTCAGGGCAGAAACATGGCTGCATGCGGCCTGGAGCGCCCTGGATGGCCCTGTCTGAGAGCCACTAGTTCTGCAGCGTGCTTATCGCGGCCTTACACTCTTCGTTTCCTTTGCCGCTTGCAACCCTGGAGACCCTCTCGGCGGCACGACTAGTACTGACGGTGAGGGGTGCGAGATCGGTCTCGAAATCATGGGCTGCAGTTATAAAACTCAAATAATGCCGTCCATTCGATCATCCTCTGCCGCCTGATCTCCCACGCCCTCCCCTCCCCTCATCCCAATCAGCACTCTTTGTTACTACTTTCATTCCTTCTCCCCTCCAACGGACAAATATCCGGAGGGCACGTTTTCCCCCTCATTTACAAAGATGTATAACCGGTATGTCGGCCGTTCCCCGATTGCTGGTTCAGTCACTGACTTGTTTGTCGGCGCAGACAACCCCTCTCATAGTTCTGATCCTATTGTCTTCTCTCGTCCCGGTGGCGCTCTTCGAAGGCATCATTTCCACCATTCACATTACTTTCTATTCCTAATCCACGGACCCTTGCTGATCGCCCCTCCCTTTGTGACTGGCGCATTTTGGCTGGGGCATGTGAGGCCATTCCCGTACCTTTCGTTGGAATTCGGTATCTCATGACGCGTGTCGAAACTATGGCCGTCTCCATCACATGTCATCGTCATATTTCGTCTGGTGGCTATGAGTATGGTTCCCATGCGGGAAATAACCATAATAGTAGCCACCCGCTACATCTAGCTGCATCGACCCTTGCAGAATCTCCACTCTATTCCGATATGGAACATGCCCCATCCTCATCCCTGGCTGTGCCTTCTCTTGATCTTCCATCCGAAGCTGTCGTCGATAAATCTCGTTCTTGCCACTCCTTTGATCTCGCTGGAGGCGTATACATCCTATCTGCAACATCCGACGCTACTACTACTGCTACAAGCGTTGCAAAGGACAGGATGGTCGACACATTTACCGCTACATCTGACAAGTTGCGGACGCCCAAACGCAAACGCACTGCTTCCCCTCCATCTCCTTCGACAAAGTCTCCTGGCGAGATTCGTCCTACCTCTCGCAGTACCCGACGCTCTCCTGGCCACAGTCGTCAAAGCTCGTTTCATTCCCATCGTCGCACTGGTACCACCACATCCCTCACTTCTGTACCAGATACGCCTGTCCGCCGCGAGAACCTCTTAGCCCTACACCGAGAGTCATGTCGACTTTTCCAAGACAGCAACACCAAGATCAACAACAGGCGATCTTACTCTCCACCCGCAACGCCTCCACGCCCGTTACGAACCTACTCTGAACTCAGCTCGCCCCCAGTAACGCCCATCCTCGAACGTCCACATTCAACTTTCCACCCCTACCAATCCAGCAGCGCCAACAATAGCAACAACCCGGTTGAACACGTTGAAATAACCACCACAACCCACCCTGAGCCCACCATCATCGAATGGACCTCCCCCTCTACGCGCCGCCGCGAGTACGAAGAAATCGACCGAGCTAGCAGCGGTGTCCGCGGGTTCTGGCGCCGCGTCGCACCCCGGTGGTGCCAGTTCGGCAACAACAGCCGAGTCCCGTTCTTCGAGGAAGGCAAAAACGGCAAGGCCAACTACGAGGGGAGCGTCCGCAGGTTTCGGATGGATCTCCCCGACGACGAACCTACTGAGATCCAGAACCGACGCGGGCTCAAGCTCAAACCGAAGTTGGTTGTGCATGCCATTGGCGGCCGCAGGAGTAAGACGACGAGCTGGTTATGATACGACATAACCCCCAAATCCACTCGCTACGATACGATTTTGCCCACACTCTCACCCGACGAATCGCTCTCTCGCTCACTTGTTAATTAGCGTGCTTTGTGCCCACTGCTTTCTAATACACCCATGGCGTGGATTTGCATGTGATACCCAGATAAACATAGAGTTCATCAATCAATTGCTACTTTCATTCGTTTTTACTGTATGGACTTGCATACAGCAGCACCTATTCTATCTATGCTAAACTTTTTGAAACGCCGTAAATGAGACCCAGCTGGTATCCAATGAGACAAACGTAAATATATAAAAATTGGGTATCAAGTCTCAACCACTCCCTCCAAAGTGAAGGGGTCAGAATCACATAAGATCGAAGTCATCCAGGTTATCCCGATACTTCATAATCGTCCTCTTAATCTTACTCGAGTCCACCCATGTCACGAAGTCCTCCATGTTTCTCGTGACAAGGTATGCTGGATCCGTGACGACTTCTGACCCTACGCGGACGTGGCCCTGCTCGATGAACGTGACCGCCTATGCCTGCTGTTAGCATATAACCTCGGAAAGGGAAAAAAAAATCAAGGCAAAAAAAATAACCAATAAAAATGGTTTGCATACCGTCTTAATATTCTCACACATCCCACTCCTCGCCATAAACACCGCGAGTCTCCGTCGGCAAAACGCACTGACTGTAACCTCCCTCTCGATCTTAGACAGCCCCGCTCCCTGCTCACGGCTCTGCTTCAGAATTCCCATGCGCCATAGTTTGTCGAGAACCTCAGACTCGAGCTTCTGCCGAACCGGGTCGGAGTCTGGGTCTAGTGCGCTGAGCTTGTGTGCGAGTTGGCGCAGGGACCCGACAATCGACGAGTACTTTTTGTAGTCGAGTGGGTTTTGCAGGTAGTAGCGGTTTATGATCGAGTGCTCGCGGTGCGCGTGGTCGGATTTGTAGGTTGTTAGGTTTACCTTGCGGAGGAGCCTGTGGTTCCAATGGTGTTAGTTTGTGAGGCTTCGCTGAGGGTCTTCGGGTTTGAAAAAAAGAGGGATACGGACTTCTGCTCGTGATATTTGAGTTTGCGGACCATTTTGACGGGTGGATCTGTTCCGTATGCTTCTTGGGATTGTGAGGTTCTTCAGCTCCGTTCGGGATAATTTTTCTGGTGATAAGTGGGCGGTGAGTATTTGCCGATGCAAACACGACAAACTTGCTACTCCATCTGAAAGTATGCGCAAATTGTTGGTATACTCTATCTAATACTGTACATCATAACTCATCTTTTACTGGAGGTGCCGGTCGTTCACTGTCCTTGGCCAGATCAACACCGTTCTTCTTGCGCCACTTCTCCCAGAGCGCGTGGAAGTCCTTCTCCATCCCGCTCTCCATCTGGTCAGGCAGAACGACTGTATACTCGACGAACAGGCTTCCCGGTTCCTGGTCGCCGTGGTCGTGGATATGGCCATCTGAGTAATACGGCATACCCTCGCCCTTGACCGTCTCTACGGCTAACGGTTGCACGACCTCGCCGCGCTTGCGTCCTAGCTGCACAACATGGCCATCGAGGTGGGTGATGTTGCGCGTCCAATCGCCCATCCATGCCTCCCGTAGTGATAGTGTTTCCTTCCAGAAAAGATCGCGGCCCCTGCGGCGGAAGAAAGTGCCGTCCGTGCGATGATCCTCGCCTGTGCTAAGCTCTGGTTCCCTCTCTTCCAGAATGAGCACCAAGTCACCTGCGATCCAGTCGGGACTCTCGTCTCCCTCGTTCTCATACACCAGCCGCAGCCCGCGATCCATACCGGGTTCCACTGTGACAAACGTCTCAACCTCCTTCCGAACAACCCGTTGCCCATGACACACGGAGCAGGGCTTGGTGATCATCTTCCCCTGTCCACGACACTTATCACACTGCATCTGAACCTGTTGGAACATCCCCGGCGCCAATTGATGTTTCTGGATCACAACCCCGCGCCCGGAGCACTTATCGCACGTCGTCACATGGCGATCCGCAGACCCCGTCCCCTCGCATGTGTCGCAAATCTGTTGCCTCTCGATATTTAACTCGAACTCTCTTCCATTATAGAAATCGCGCAGCGGTAGCCCAATCCGGAACTCCATATCCGGCCCCCGGCGATGGCCCGGCGCATGTCCGAAGTGTCCACCGCCGCCGAAGAATCGCGAGAATAGATCGAAGGGGTCGTGTGCCTGGCCACCGGCCATTCCGCCCTGACGGTGCTGCTCGACTCCTTCCCGGCCATATTGGTCGTAGATTTTCCGTGTGGTTGGTGTAGATAAGACTTCGTACGCTTCAGCGATTTCAACGAATTTCTCACGGGCCGAGTCATCGCCTCTATACAGCACTCAATGTAAGCAAGAATTACCCTAGCAAAAGACAGAGTAGAGTGTGGTGTGGGCTTACGGGTTTTTATCAGGATGAAACTTCTTGCTCAGTGTTCGATATGCTCGCTTAATCTCCTTCTCTGAAGCACTCTTATCCAACCCGAGGATCTTGTAGAAGTCCTCCGCGGCGAGAACTAATTGGAGGAGTAACAGCCCAACCACGAAGGAAAGGAGGAGACCCTGTAAGACGCGCATTGTGTAGGCTTAATCGTCAACCCGCATCCGCCGTCGGTTTGTTTGGTATCGACCTGGGAACTATGTGGTAGTCTAGCGAGCCTAGTGCGGACTCCCGCGTCGCGTTTGGAGGGGAGAGGGCGTCAATCGTTCAAGTCGATGTTTAGGAGATATGAAGGGGAGGGCAAGGCTAATTGAAAGGTAGAGCTGTCCAAAGACAACTCGGATATCTCAAGATCAGCAAAGATCTCAAGTGAGCAGGGGGTTGTAGAGGGTGAGGTGGTCGAAAGCCAGATTGGAGATAATAGGTCCATTTCCACGAATGGGATTCGTCGCTGCTAGCTTTCGATGAGGTGGCCGGACCGGAGACAGTTATTCCAGGCCGACAAGCACGTGATGTCTATCTATGCATCGAGGCTGGGTGAACTGAAGCAAATGTTTTGACATAGATAGTTGGGCTTATGGACAAAGAGATGCAGGTAGTGAATAGTTAATCAATAATAATAGATCAGCGCAAGACAATTACTGCCAGTGAAAGAAATGACACGCAAGCATAAATCATGGCGGGCATAAGACAGAGTATACATGCATCACACAGGAACATCAAAAATGGTGTTTCGCCAGGTTCTATGCAGCCCTGGATTATCTTCCCCTTCCTCAATGGAGTCATGCGCCTGTAGAGCCTCCTCGTGCCACAATTTGACGAGACTTCCCGGAGCATAGACATTCTTGAAGGCTCCCTTACCCGGTGCATCGATACCAACACGGGCTTCAATGTCGGGGTTAGGAGCTGGTGTCAACCGCGCCAAAACTGCTCGGACAAAGGTGAACAGATCGTGAGGACTGGCAATGCGCGCAGCACGGAGGCGCTCCCGAGCAAAGATCAGTTCCCTGTTCAATGCATGAGCGGCCTGGACAATTTGTTCTGCGATTTGTTTCTCCAAGACCCGTCGGATCATATGTTTGAGGAATGGCTTCGTCAGCCAGATTAGGAACCTCCACCTGCCACGGTGCACTTTGTAGTCAAGTTTGTGGATGCGCACACGCACTCCACGGAGTGTAAAAATCTGCTCCAAGCGTTCTCGGCCAACCTCCACGTCAAGAGAAATGTCAATGCCCCGTTTGTCGAGGAAGAAGCTAGCAATTCCTTCATCTTTGAGATAGAAGAACAGCGCCTTATGGGTGCGGAGCCAGTAGCCAAATTCTGTCGCACTCACGTTCAACCCACAAACCGATACAGTAAATGTTGTCTTTAGATTTGTTGTGGTCTTTTTAGAATGCCGCTTAACAACGTCAATATCGTTCCGGGTTGTGACATGCATACGGTAAGGAAGGAACGACGAAAAATTGACAGTGTGCCCAGGCTCAAGAATGAGGTTCTCTATTAAGAGATCCGCCTCCGGTGCAGATATCTCCAGGCGCGGAATCGGAATGTACTGGATATTGCGCAGGATCAGAGGGAGAAAGACTTCTAACAAGTCCGCGGGTAAGTTAGCACGTCGGTTACGGTATCCACCTGAAGCGTCCTTGTAGAGCTTGCGGGTTGCACCGAGAAGCTTGGATATTGTTTCGTCTCGCGAAATCGACTGCAGAGCTCGTTTGGCCTGCGCCAAAAAGCTATCCACGTCCTGTCGTAGGCTAGATTCGGCACCGACATGCTTGGATTTCTCCTTCAACTCGCCAATTCTCTCCGGCGCAGAATCGAGGGAATCGGGGTTCGTCATCATTTCCTGCACTGCAGACCCGATCTCTGACACCAGATTTTCGAAATCAGGGTCGCCATTGGCATGTCTTAGCACATCGTGGAGCCGCTGTTCCAAGGCCTGCCATTCATTGGGATCTCCGATAGTCTGAAGCAGAGCCCAGAACTTGTGAATCGCTTGCTTAAGATCCTCGTTAATCTCCGACTCTTCCTCTGCGGTTGATGCAACATCCGTCGCCGCGTTCGCGTAGATGATAGCATATCGCTGCAGGAGCCTCGCTAGCACTGAAACCGAATCAGTATAGTCTCTACGCTCACGAAGCTTTAGGACCGTCTGCTTTAGCCGATAAATTAGAGTGTCCTGTTCTTTTCCTGATATGTGTTCCTTGGCGGATTCCTTCGCGTCCCGACCAGTCTGAACCAGACCCCCTTTAGCAACGTCTGCGACATGAATTACTTCTTCTCGGAGTTCTTCCGTTGAATGGCTGTGGCCCTCGTCTGCTCCAGCTCCGGACAGAGCCCTCTCGTCTTCCTCAGATGGCTTAAGCTGCTCCCCCACTTTCTGAGACGCAGCAGATAGGGAAAATGCCGTATCGGAAAATATCTCACGTCCAACTGTGGTCAAATCCTCCACAAATAGGCGAAAATCGGAATTGGTTAGCAGCAGGTTCCCGACGGTGCGAAGGCTGTCGTATGCTGATCGCAAGAGTTAGCGTGCAATATTGCATGATTTGATAGATCAGGAGAGCATTGTCAGTGGGGTGAGTACCTGCTTTGGTATCGGCTTTCGCTTTCGTATGAGAAGCACGTTCTGCGAGCTGGTTGGCATGAACGGTGGCTCTGCCATGGGAAAGGTGCCAGATGAATTCCTGTAATTGATCATCTCCATTCTTGGCCTGCAGGAACTCGATCAACAGTTGGATCCACAGGCGGCTATCGCGGACGAGCTGACGGCCCACTGAGCCTAGATCTGGGTTACGGGGGCTGAAGATGTCAAAAGCGAGCAGTGTGCGAAGATTGGCGATGGTCTGTTCCGTGGATGGCATGTAACCCTCGGAGAAAGCGCGCAGCATCTGATAGCTATGGATCTTCTGATGCAAACGACGCTGACGACTCGTTTCATCATCATAGCGGGGAAGGAGCGGTTCCGTTTCTGCCCGCGACATAATGGGCGATGGATCGAGGCCGACGGACGACGTGGAAGTGCAAGCTCACCGAAGCCCTGTGTTGGGATGGAGATAATCGCCCGTCATGCACCGAGGTCGATGATGGGATAATGCACGGACCCAGCCGGACGAGGACGGGGATGCGGATGAGGGGGTAATTGCATGACAGGTGTAGCCTGGAGACATCCTTGATCTTGACCCTGGAGCTGCACTGAGCTCCTTGCTTGTCTCGGCCTGGGCCAGCTCACTCTTGCGTCACTGCCGCCGCTTTAACCATTATCAGGTGATCTGCGCTCTCCGAAGTATGAGAAACGACAAGATCTTCCACCCTGACAGCCGGGTGATGATAATCGCGCACTGGAAAAAGAAAATATTCATCGGGATGTCCAGACTTGGATCTGTACTTGGGGAAAAGCAATATCCATGATCGCCGCCATCAAGCTTTGCTGTTTCTGCAGGACAGGTTGTCAGATATACGCAACGATTCATAAGGGATGGGCGCTGATGGTAAGTATATTGCTTTTGAGGGAATTTCTCAAGGTTAGAGGCTACAGTCGGCCTTCATAAGCTCGATAACCGTGCTCTGTATATTGCTGCTCGAAAAGCCCTGTAGGGCTCTGAGGTGGAATATACTTCGAGCCAGCAGGAACCCTCAGAAACAATTTCGTAAGGAGTCCGGAGCAAGGCCCTAGTACTCCGTACTACTACTAGGTCTACAACATCATGACCCACAAGGAAAAGGTCGAATTCTTCTGCAGAGGCTGAAGGAGCCGCTATGATCATCGTCCCGATCGAGCAAGACCCAGTGGTTCCAATGGTTTCTAGAGTAACATGGCAACGTCCTAGGATACACGGTGGATCGGTTCAGAATGGTTAATCTTCGGAAAATATTTGATTCCAAGACGACAGTTTCAAATTGACATGCTTGATATGCGACGGGTGCTAGGAGTATGAGAAACGAGACGTCTGGCCAACAATGGAGGCCCAACTCAGGGGCAGAAGCGACCTCGGACTCCAATAATCTCACACCCCCAAATGGCCTCGCATCTCAAGAAGTGAAAAGGGACCAGGAATAATAAAGTTACAATTAATAATAAGACGCGACTCGACCCGATCAGATTCTCGTGACCACCAATAATGGGGCCGACAATTGCAATTTCATTTGACGATTCTTTTCGGAGCGGTTTCAACTGCGAAAGTTCGTGCGGAGAAGCCAGACTAAGCTAAGTGTTCAGTGACTCCCCATCCAGCTTCCGATGCTATTCTCGGCCGGGACCGATCGGCTTCCCCCAACTGCCGCTTCAAGAGAATATGTTGGAGACTGTTTTCTGATGATTAGTATTGCTGTTGGAGACCGCGAGACGCGCAACACAAAAAAAAAAGATAGAAAGTGCTCGACTCGCCTGAGTGCGTGATTTTTCTTCCTCCCGCACATATATTACTTACGTACTTTGTCTCACGCAGAACATGTCGCTCGCAGCCTCATGCAGAATCTACATACGCGATGAACTGAACCCGGCTCATCAAATTCAAAAGTGTCGCAAGCGCACACAGATTTCGCGGGCGTCTTCCGAGCCGCGTGTGTGGCTGCGGGGAAGCCCAAGTGGTCGAGGTCGAAGCGATGGAGAATTCGTTGAGGGCACGAAAACTAAATCCGTGGTCCAGAGTTCGATGCCCCAGTCTCAGTCCAGAATCCTTCCTCTAGAGGTTAGTTCGACAGGCTATTCTAGCGCCTGTCGGGAGCTGCGAAAAGCTGCACAGTCAGCTCGTCCATCTTAGGCTAATTATGCCACATGAGCCCCGATCCACCAGGGCCCTTTGGCTGGGACTTGAAACTACTCGGTAGACCTAGTCCTGTTCCTTCTCTAGCGCGACTGGAGACTGCTCCACTGGAGAGAAAAAAAGACATCTCGGGATGCCCTGTCGGATGTGATTATTGTTGAATTATTTTGCCTTGAGAGAGTGGTCCACGGTGGCTGGGCTAAATTTGTCAGTAGCATAAGTCTCAGAAAACTCGCTAGCTCACAGCGCTCAAAACCTCAATGTTGTGGCAAGGAACGGATATGAGATAGCCCAAGTCTAGACTCCGAAGTGATGAATCGCAGAGCTCCTGACTCCGAGTCAACAGCAGCAGGTCGTGTGCTCTCAGTCTCACGCTCAAACTCACCTCCCGCGTTCTGCCCCCTACATCGTAGCCACAGTCCTGCGAAAGAAATACCTCACCAAAAGTTTTTGGGCCTCAACCTCTTTCCTCACCTCCATCGCGCCAATCTGTTCTCTTATTCGCCCTTCTTGCTTTGTTTCTTTTTCTCCGCATTTATTATTTCCTTAGGAGGCTTAGGTGCCTAAGCTGCTGTCGGAAACGTCCCGTTTACTCCACGTCCGGCCCAAACGCGCTTTCATTTGCTGAAAAGCTTCGTTTCCCATCAAATTCCACTCCTTCTCAGCAACGGTTCGCTGCCATGCAACCATCGTCCCCCCCGAGATATCCACCGTTTCGATCCCGACCTTCCCTGACTGGTTCTTTGCTCCCCGACTCTTCCCGATTCCTAGCCCCAGAGTCATCGTCTCGTCACAGCTACAGCCCTGGTTCTGAGTTCATAGTCCTCGCGACCACCTCCTTGAAGCTCGCAGGGTAATCATCGTGACTTTGCAATCTCGGAATGAGGTGGGTTCCTTCTCAGGGGGGTTCAATGCTAGTGTCTCAGGGATTACTACATAAAATAAGACCGTCGCCAGTGGCTTCGCCATTCCGGTTGCTTCTTTCTACATCTCCGTCTTTTTCAGCTCGCTGTCATAGTACTCGTGCCGTGACTCAGATATCTTCCACAATGGCTCGATTTCCTGCACAACAAAACCGTCCGGTCCATGCGACCCCGTATGTGAACCATTCGGGTCCAATGTACGTTGCCTCTTGTTGTTTTCAGCTCTTTATATTCTATATCTGTATGTGTGACTAACGGACATGTTGCCGCGAACAGTGAACAGAACTATGACACTGCCAACCCTCCCTACATCCGCAAATACCTTCGCACATACGGCCTGACACCTCCCCGCGCTGAAAGCTATGAAGTCCAGAAAACACGGTGTACGTATACCTAGACTAGGGGAGGGATGTGGCCATGGCAGGGAAGCTAACTGCTGCAGGTCTCGCACAGCTGGCCCTGAAGCAGGCCCCCATTGACAAGTTCCTCTACCTCAGCACCCTTCGTAAGAACAACGTGCATCTGTTTTACCGCTTGGTCACAGATCACCTTAGGGTAAGATTCACAGAACTGCATCATAGCTTTTGCTTTGCATGCCGATCACTAACCGTCAAATAGGAATTGACGCCTCTCATCTATACCCCGGTCGTTGGGGAAGCCTGCCAGAGGTGGTCCGAGATCTACCAACAGCCGGAAGGTTAGTTTCAGAGTTCCCGAACCAATCCACGTGCATGAAGAAGAAACCGAGCTTCTAACATTTGGCGCTAGGTATGTACCTAAGCTGGGAAGACCGGGGTAACTTGGCCGCTGTCATTGCCAACTGGCCCCAGCCCAATGTGGAGATCACATGCATTACCGATGGCTCCCGAATTCTCGGTCTGGGTGACCTTGGCATTAACGGAATGGGCATTCCCATTGGCAAATTGGCTCTATACACTGCCTGCGCTGGTATCCGTCCCGAAGCTACCCTGCCCTTGACTCTTGATCTGGGTACAAGCAACAAGACTCTCCGGGAAGACCCGCTCTACATGGGTAGCCGCCGGGATAAGATCAGCCCTGACGAGGAACGGGAGTTCTTGGACGAGCTGATGACCGCTCTCACCGAGCGTTGGCCCGGGTAAGTTATCGGTGGACCTCATCAACCCAATAAATTCCGACAATATCGGAGGCTAACGGGATTCCTTCACGCCCTACAGAATTGTGATTCAGTTTGAAGATTTCAAGAATCCCTTCCCTGCTTTGGAAAGGTACCAGGACGTCTACACCTGTTTCAACGATGACATCCAGGGCACAGGTGCCGTTATCCTCGGTGGTGTCATCAATGCCGTGAAGCGCTCCGGACTGCCCTGCAAAGATCACCGTGCTGTGTTCTTAGGCGCGGGAAGTGCCGGTGTTGGTGTCGCTAAGCAGATCGTCGCTTTCTTCATGCGCGAGGGGATGACCGAGGATGAAGCTCGATCATGCTTCTACCTTGTTGACACCAAGGGGCTTGTGACAGCCGACCGGGGCGACAAGCTCGCCGATCACAAGGTTTACTTCGCTCGGACAGATAACCAAGGTCAACAATTCAAGACTCTTGAAGAAGTTGTCGACCATGTGAAACCGACTATTCTCATGGGTCTCTCCACCCTAGGTGGCGTTTTCACTCCCGAAATCTTACGCAAGGTCGCGGAATGGAATACTCACCCCATTGTCTTCCCTCTGTCCAACCCTTCGTCCAAGTCTGAGTGTGACTTCGAGTCTGCCGTGACCCACACAGATGGACGTGTCCTCTTTGCCTCTGGTTCTCCCTTCCCGACCATGTCCTTTACCAACTCTGCTGGTGAGACCAAGATGTACTACCCCGGACAAGGTAACAACATGTATGTCTTCCCGGGTATTGGTCTGGGCACGATTCTGTCCAAGTCGGTCAAGGTCACGGATAGCATGATTTATGCTTCTGGCGAGGCCCTCTCGAAGGCTCTGACTGCCGAAGAGGTCGATCGGGGTCTCCTCTACCCTGACTTGACCCGAATTCGGGAGGTCAGTGTCGTTGTTGCACGCAATGTCATCCGGGCTGCCCAAGAAGCCCAGGTCGACCGCGAGACTACTTTGCGCAACATGAACGACGAGACACTCGACGCCTGGATCAAGGCTCGCATGTACGATGCTCACTCAGAAGTTCACTCTCTGGAGCGGGAGGTCGGTGCTATCCTGTCCAGTCTGGGAGGCCTCACCCTGAATGGCGTCTCAGAAGACCTCGACAAGAATGCTAAGCTGTAAGGACCGGCATTCTCATCCTCTTTTCTTCTTTCTCTTGTGACTCTCGGCGCAACCCGATACATCGCATCCTGACCTTTTCGGTTCCCATCTCTAATACTGGCATGACCAGGTTTGTTCGAGCTTGATTTAAAGCGCGCGTTTTTCTGCTGATACACTCCTTTTGCTTGAAAGGATGTGTGTCATTCATGTATACCCCATCCTTTCTATATACTATTGCATACCCTTCTTGGGACTGGGATTAGTTAGTTTATATACTGATACACTGCGGGTCCTGGGTAAAAATGGATGAATCAATGAATTTTACAAAAAAAAAAACTACCTCTTACGTTCCATATAATGTAGTTCTAATATCGCTTCTCATTGAGGCGACCTCGACAATGTCAAGTTACCGTTGTGGTGGCTAGTAAGTGTCAGAGCTGAGCCACAGCTCACCACCAACACGTGGGATGGGGATGACTTACCCAAAACGTCAGGTGGAGGCAAGACCCTAGTTCAGGGTCACACGGGCGCCTAATTCAAATTCTCAGCCTCACAGGGGCATTTAAGCTTCTGCAAGACTGTCAGATCCCAGATCCTCCCGTACCCATGGTGTCCCCACGGAGCTGGAGCTGTTGTCATTCTGCAGGGACCATCCGGACGCCTCTGATCCGAAACCCAATCCCACCCCGGATGGAGCTCGCCAGGCCATCCACACGCGCTAAATCGCATCTTCCGGTTCTCCAGGGGTTTTCTGCACATTTCGAGCCGTATCGATAGTCGACCAAAGCATTATAAATCTTTGCTTGGCAGATACACTGTTATGCATTGCTGGTTAATGATTGACCGACGAGCTTTGGGTCGTCCCCACTCGCCATGTCTCCTCTCCGCATGTGGAAGCAGAAAACCTCGGTTGCCGGGCCGTTGAGCTTCCCGGGCAGGCTGCTCTGGGTTACGAGTCCGGGTCATCGTATATCAAGAGTGATCTGGCTTGCTTCACTTTTAATTCAATCTTCAAACAATTCTCCATATCCCGATGTCGACACTCAATGACCCCGTGAAGCTACCCTCGGGGCTGGTGTTCCACAACCGGCTTGTGAAGGTATAAATTACCTTCGAAGCAGAATCTCTCATCTACTAAACCTATACAGGCTGCGATGGCCGAAATGTTGGCCGGGTTTTGGAATACCCCTACCTCTTCTCTCCTTCAAGTATACGAGCAATGGGGCAAAGGCAACTGGGGTGGCATTCTCACGGGTTCACCTTCCTATATCGTCAAATCACATGAATTTAGGCCATAAACTAAACCCTGTACAGGAAACGTCCAGGTCGACGTAAATCACCTCGGGACCCCCTTTGACCCCGCTCTGGCGGGCGAGTACACCCATCCCGAAAGCAAAAAAGACCTCCTTTTAACCTGGAAGAAGTATGCCGACGCCTGTCAGGAACATGGAACCCCAGCTATTGTTCAGCTTTGCCACCCAGGCCGGCAGTCTCTTCGCGTCGCGGGGCGTCGGGGCCCCTTTGCCTCACCTATTGCACCTAGCCCTATACCTCTGGAAATGGGAGATAGCTTCGTACAGCGGTGGATGAGCTGGTTTGTCTTTCCGCCTCCAAGGGAGATGACACAGGCAGATATCGATTTGGTAACGCGGCAATTTGTGGACGCCGCTCGTTTGATGGCCGATGCTGGATTTTCTGGTGTGGAATTGCATGGAGCACATGGATACTTGATTGGTATGACATATTACTCCCGCTCCTATATAACGACTAATTCTAGAGGCAGATCAATTCCTCAACCCCAAGGTACGAACCCACCGCCGCATCACACATGTGCAACAACAAACAGTGCGGCGTAATACTTACCTCAAATCTATAGTCCAACATCCGCACAGACGCCTACGGCGGCTCCGCAGCAAACCGCGCAAAATTCGTCCTTGATATCCTCCGTGAAATTCGCGCTGTTGTGCCTCCAACCTTCTCCATCGGAATAAAGTTCAACTCCGCAGACCACAACTCCGCCAGCTTCGAAGACACCATGGCGCAAATCGGTCTGCTTGCCGAGGCAGGCATTGACTTCATTGAAATTAGTGGTGGCACTTACGAGGATCCTAAGGTCCGTCCCCACTTCCCCTATGCTCCTATCCCAAGTACTATCGTAGTCGAAAAAAGACCTTGGAAACCTGACGAGTACATAGATGTTCGACCATCCCGGCCAACCAGCGCAACCACAACCCAAGGAACAAAAAAGCGCTCGCACTGCTGTCCGTGAAGCCTTCTTTCTCGAATTCGCCTCAGCAGTGCGAAGACGCTACCCTTCTTTAATTCTCATGCTAACAGGCGGATTCCGCACCCGCGCGGGAGCCGAGTATGCCCTATCCCAGAACGCCTGTGATCTCATTGGGATCGGCCGCCCTGCGGCAATCAACCCCAACTTTGCAAACCTGCTACTTGATGAAAACCTGTCAGAAAGCGAGGCGCAGCTTGTGCTGAAAAGGGTCCCCGTGCCCTTCTGGGTGAAGTGGATTCCGCTTTCGGCTGTTGGGGCTGGATGGGAAAATGTATGTTCATTTTTTCTCGCCCGCCATTATCTTTCAAGGCTAGAGCTAATGTGTATCCGGTATAGTCATACTATACTAAGCAGATACAGCGGATTGCCAGGGGGTTGAGGACAATTGTACCTGTGTAGAAGTAATGAAACTGGTGACAATTGGAACACAGCACACAGCTAGCGGCTGGGTTTAGCTCCATAGGGGTACGGATAGATATTATGATTCGGCTACTCTACGACAATTTATACAACTCATATTAATCAATAGCTTGCCAAGCAATGGATGACAGGGGTATATGTAGTATATCCTCGAACATCATATATTATCCTGGTACTGGGTTCGAACTCATAAACACCGCTAAAGCGGCTCAAACGGCGCAGGCCACAACCCGCCTGAGAAATTCTCCAAGGTCTCAAAATCCGGGACCCAAAAAGGCCCATGCCCTTCCTCGAGGTCGATCCACGGCGCAAGCTGCATTGCCATGCGCACGCCGTGGTCCTGGCTCGCTGCATCCAGGGGTGCTGTGGGATTTTGGTTCGGGTTCATATCCGGCGGCAGGCCTGTTGTATGCGGGTTTGCGGTAGGAGCCGCAGCGCTAGGATAGTCGTCTGTCATTGTGGGGAGTGGAGGAACTGGCCCGGGACCGGGACTAGGTCTATGGCTGTTTATGTGGCTGGCACCTTGGCCAGCGTTGCCAGGCGTAGTAGCACTATTATTTGCTGTCATGCCGAATGCAACCCCCGGACCGAAGCCGCCGATGCCGATGCCCGCGGCGCCCGAGACATCGACGCCGAGTTGCTGCGCCGTCATGAGCTCGGCCATGCCGGCTGTCTTTGCGGCCTCGCTGCCCTGGAGTTTCTCCATCGCTGCGTTCACGAGCAGTTCGAACGCGTCGCGGTATTTCTTTACCCAGCTTGCACGCTCACCCATGACGAAGAGGACTGTCGAGCAGGCGCGGATATCGTTGCTCATGCGCACGGACCAGACGCGGTCACTGTGTGTCCAGAGGGCATATAGAAGGGTAATACCCGCCATGAAGACGGTTTGCACGGCGAGGAAGGAGTGTCCGTATTCTATGGTTTGATGGAGGCGCTTGTGTGTTTGGCAGATGTCGCCTGCGGCGCGGAGGCAAATATGGAAGTATGGGTCTGTCAATGGGAGTGAGGGGAGAAAAGGCTGAATGAGGAGGCGGAGGGCGCGGTTGTAGTGGAGCATTGGGTAGTCAAGATCTGGGCCTGTGAAGCGTTGGAGGGCAGAGGCCTTCCATTCTTCGAGTTCGAGGAAGAGAGCGTTCATTTTGGAGCGGAGGGAATGGAGAGGTCTGTCGGCGCGGTAGATCTTGTGCTGAATGCGCGACTCAATGCGTCGGAGTTTGATTATATATCTTGAGAATGTCAGGGTCGTTATACGGTGACTGTCGTTTGTGGCTGCGGAGTCGGGGTTGCCGTTACTCAACGGGGAGGACGAGGGAGCCGGTGGTGAGGGAGGCGGAAGGAGGGCTGGGTCGCGGACATCGTCATCGACGTCAATAGGGAGAGGGAGGTCGATGTGTCTGTCTGCAATGCTGAATGGGCGACCGAGGGACATTGAGACGACGCGTTCAAGATAGTACACCGTCCAGAAGAGACGTCTGCGCATTTGTGCTGTTATCGGGTCAACGTTAATTTCGTTTGCTTTACGGTGTAATCCAAGGTCGATTGCTGTGCGCATGGCTAGACCGATTATATACCAAACTCCCTGGCTAGACGCACATCGAAGGTGATATACAACCAGGAGTGTCATGGCCTCGACGTTTTCCACTGATCTAGTTTCACACATGGCTGGCATTTGTTGAAGAGCTGTGATATAGAAGCGCTACATGCATGTCAGTCAATCCCTAGAGTAACAGGAACTGGTAGCAGTTACCTCTGGCGGAACATAGTCATATTTCTCGCTTAGTTGCATAGTTGTTGCACCAATGGCATATGTTAGGTACAACTTAAAAATGCCAAATCGCTCTGACTGAGTAAGCTCTTCCCTTTTGGCCTTTGCAAGTCGCCAACGATTTTCGTGCAGACGCCATAGATCTTTGCGGTCAAGGAAAGGATAGCGAATATGAAGTCTGGTCAAATACGCATGGAGAATTCGTCCGCCCATTTCGTCGTTGGGCGGCTCCGTGCTTTTGGCGAGGAGCTCCTCCATGCGCAACGTCCGCGGGTAACCTAGGCCAGGGCCGTTCCCAGACGACAAAGGTTGAGGGGGTAGACCCGACATCCCGGGACCAGAAAGTGCAGAGTCATTTCCTCTCCCTCCGCTTCGTGAGGAGGGCTGGTTGCGGGACGGTGACAGAACTTGATTCCACACAGTGGCCTGGACCATCTCGCCCAGATTCGCAGCGAGAGAAAGTCCAGAGCTGGAGCCGATGTATGCAGGTGCCTCGGAGGAATTGATGGCAAGAAACCCAACAAGTTCCCCGATGGCGTTGTGGTCGATCCCATTGCCAGAAGCCTGGCCTACTCCGGGGCCTATCTGACCGGTCTCTTGATTGTGGGGGGACAGAAGCGCAGCTACCGGAGGCGCGATATGGCTACCAGCGCGACTGCTCGCTCTAGACTCCAGCTGTGTCTCAAGATATGCAACGCGCTCTTCTAGAGCACGGGTGTACCTATCTGCGCATTAGCAGCCGCAGGAATGCATGATGCATAGTGATTGACATGACCCACTCGCTCTGGGTGCCATTCTCCTGCCTGACTGATGCCTTGTCGCATTCAGCACCAGCCCTGAGGCAGTTTGAACAGACAGGGTACTCATTGTCGCACTGCAATTTGTCAGAGGTCTGAATACAAAATAAAAGAATTCTAGTTGACATAGTATCCAACCGTAAAGTAGAATTGACCTTCTGCTTACGGGACTTGCATCTAGTGCATGCTGTTCTTCCCCGCTTCCGGGGATTATACATAATCTCGGTACGGAGGTCTTGTTTGGGACGTAGATAGGTCACAGAGCTTCATAGCAAGAGGATGAATTAGTCATTGTGGGCGATGACGCCGACAAGGTTGGGCAGTTACAGAAGAGCGCTGAATCGCTCATGATTTGGAGAAAAGTGCCAAGACGCGAGCCGTGGATCTTATGTAGTAGAATTATCGAATTGGAGTTGAGCTCTGATCAAAGATTCCCTCCAAGGATTATCCCGAGATTATTCTGACCACTATCAAAAGTAGACAACAAGAAAGGTTCCAAATGGCCAGGACATGTTCAACTGGTAATAGAACAATGTAGAGAATACATCCTATCTAAAAGTGATAGGTTGTTGACCGGCGATGGTCGGGGCGATTTGCTGCCCAAGTGTATATGAACTCATAGGAAATCAACAGTGTGTGTGGGGAATAGACAATGCAAGAAGAAGAGGCCAAGAACGAAAGCTTGGGCGATACATCGGAGATGTCACAGTAGGAGAAATAACGAGTTGGTGATGAAACTGGACCGTGCCAGAAAATGCAAAATGAACGACGCAACCGGATAGACTCGATATGTCAAAGCATTAGGAGTTGTTTTAAGAATGGTGGTCTGGATAATGAACCAATCCTGGTGGTTCAGCTCAAAGACTCAAACACTGGTTAGCAACGCTTGATACCTCGGGCAAAGATTACCTACCCAGTTGGGGTTTCAGAAAAGATGGGAAAGGAAATGGTGGGTTGACAGAAGAGGAATATGGTAGGAGAATGAACAGTTGCTCTTATCAATTCGCATGCCCCAGTCTACGTAGGGCTATTTTGCGAATGCGGTGGCACTATCGGCATATCCATAGGACCACTCGCTGGAGCCCAACCGGTTGGGGCTCCGCGCGCGTTGGCTATACGAGCGCGATCGTATCTATGTGCTTCTGCAATGCGCTCAGCTGCACCCTCGGAGCTACCCTGGGCGGTGGCAACAGGCACAGATGGACCGACACCTGGAGGAATAGCGACATGGTCATGCCCAGGACGTGGTGCCATGTAGTGTCCACCAGTGACATTCCCCTGATTTGGGAAGAAACTTTGGTTGAGAGATCCGCAGGTTGTGCATGTAAACTCGATCTTGAAGTTTGTAAGCACTAGTTGAGGAGCAGATGGGTGGCTATTCTGCGGAGTTGGTAAGGGGGACTTTGGTCGTCCCGGTTGTCGTGGAAGTACTTGGTTAGGAGAATGGTGAGAAAACGGCGGCGGTTGAGGATTAGGCTGCAGGTGCAGTGTGTGGTTCATAGATACCGCCTCATGGTTTAGAACCGCCGGGGTCTGTAGAGGAGGGGTGGGTGGGGGTAGGGACTGTTGCGGCTGCTGTGTTTGCCCCTGTACTGCAGTCCGTACTCTTTGGGCATTTTGTAACTGTGAGGGTGGTAAAGGTTGTGGCTGTACCGGTTGCCCATGTAGAGGGGGGTTCGGAATGGTAGGGTTATGGGGGCCTTCGTTCTGCGACGGTGGTGGAGGCTGTTGCTGTTGTATACTGTCCAACTGGTTCGTCTGCACGGTATCAGGGATCCATCGTTGGCCTGGAATCCCGCTAAACGCTGGGCCTTCGTTTTGCGCTTCGGCAGTTGGGGGCTGACTTTCTTGTCGGTCCTCCCCGCTGGATGAATGGGCTGCGTCACTTTGGTTTTGTGAATCACGCTGCTGTAGTCTGATAAGGGCTCGCTGCGCCTGTCTGGTTGAAATGTCATATCCATGGTAGCGTTTGACCGCGTCGACAATATCCTGCGCCTTGATTTTGTTCCTCATGTCGAAAAGCTTTGGTATCTCACTAAGCAAAAAACGCACATGGGACGCTTCCGACCGTGCTGGAGTCTTGGTTGTGGAAGTCGCATTTCGCCGACAGGTATGACTGTCCTGAAGACTGCTTATATAGGTCGCATTTCTGTTTGCGCGGCAGACAACGCGAAAGAAGCAGTTGTTGGAGGACCGACAGCCTATCACCACGCTTTTCTTGTTGCTCCGCGTGACCCGGAGCTCCCAATGCTGTCTCACAGAGATACTCCGTACCAATGCCTTGAACTCCTCCAACGAGGGGAACCGCTGGTTCACGTGTAGGCCCGAATACATCTCCGTCATCTCGATCAGGGGAAGCGGCGCGAAGCGAACAGCGACTCGATAACAGCGGTACTTTCCATCAGTGTAGTCTCAAATGGTGTTGCTGGATCAGGTGTTCACACGGTCGGTTTCGCATCGTTTACATGCAGTGAAAAACACGTTAATTCCGGCGATGAGGAGCTGTTTCGGCGCAGCAGAGATAGATAGCAAAGCGATAGTGTTGAAAAAGACCCTCGCAGTATCGGGCCGAGCTCCAACGGTTTCGAGGCAAAAGCCGAAGCTCGAAGTGACGCAGGGGATGCCGACAGACCGAGGAGCAGCAGAGATGCAGCTTTTGGGTTTTCTAGGAAATGCGGTGACAGTGGCAGCAATAGTCGCGGTAATAGTTCGAGGAGCAACCCGCATGGGGGGTTTGCACAGGAAACGAGAGGGTCACTTTCCGCCTTAGCGTGTCGGATGTTCTCCAAATCGACCGTCTCTCACTCTCAGACCGCTCCCCATTCTCTCTACTACTATTTATCCAACCCATCCGTTTCCTCGGCCGCCGAACAAGCGAAACGTCCAATCCCCCGCTTTTTGGGCTCATTCAGAGGAATAAGCACAACCATCCGCCATGACGTCTTACGGGCTCCTTGATCAGGCAGACGAAGGTTGGCTTGTGCCAGCGGCGCAGCGCAGCTTTGTTTCAGAGCTAACCTCTCGTCCCATCTAGATGCCCTCCACAAGTCGCGTCTTCTGAACGTCGAAGAAAAACCTTTCAAACGAATTTCCAAGCGTCTCCTGAACCCAGACTCAATCGTCATCTCGAGTGCGGCTCTCCCTCCCACCCCTCCGCCCGAAGGAACCGATAAAGAGGCCGCGGAGGCAGATAAGCAGAAAAGACTCGAAGAATGGCGCCAGTTCCGCGAAGACGCATCGCTAGACTTCGCAGCCTTTGATGGAAGTATTGCGCGCATCCAATTTTTACTCACAAGCAATGAAAAGGAACGCGAGCGATATGTCGCCGAGAAGGAGCAGATCCTTTCCACGATGCAGGCCGTCCGAGAGAATACCACCGAGCTGCGCGTTCAATTGGAAGAGGCGCAACGACTTCTGGCGTTGCGCAAAGGCTACGACGAACTGACAGAGAAGATCACGAGCAACAGACTCCTGAAGCCGCGGGAAGATCAGCAGGCGAACTTACAGAAACTTCAGACGGAAATTGCAGAGTTGGAAAGGCAGAGCAAGGATTATGCAGAGACATGGGCGGAGAGGCGAGAACAGTTTGGCCGCATCGTGGAAGAAGGAATGCAACTTCGGCGCCTTATTCGGGACGAAAAGGAAGAGGTTGAGCGTCGCGAGGGCATGCAAGAAGATGAAGACGGAGACGATGGTGAAGTTTCAAAAGGGAAACTGAGCGGCGCCAACACGCCTCGGCCGGACCATGACAGTACGACTCCTTCACAAGCCCTAGATGAAGCAGGTCGCTCGCCCCTAGGCATACACGCAGACAAAGCAACTCCGGGGGCTGCAACGCCATTACGGCAAGTCACTACTGCTGAAGAAGAGAAGGAAGATTCAACCATGGCCGATGAGGGTGAGGTGACAGGAGATGAGGGAGAGCGGCAGGATGATTTAGAAGAAGGCGAAGAGCAAGATGACCATGCCGCTGACAGGATGGATACCACATAGACATATATTACGTGCATGGTTAGGAGTCATGGTAGCGGCGTTCACATCGGGAAAAGTATTCATTAATCTACATATTTTCGCCATAACTGACTTGAATGGGCTCTTGCTAATCATCAAGTTCTGACCATCAAGGATACGGTCATGCTATCATGCGATCTCCCGTTCAGCAACTCTGGCGTTCGCGATCGCTTCCTTAGCGGCATTGATATTCTCAACATTGCTTTCGGCGCCCTTCTTGCCTTCTTCAACCTGTTAGAAGGTTAGCTAAATATCTCATCTCCATGCCTGTGGTACCCACCAGTAGCCCGTTGAGCTTGGCAATTGCTTCTTCAATCTTCTGCTTCAAACTAGGGAAGACCCTCTCCGTCTCTTCGACGGCGAGGCGCTGTTAGATGGTTGTCAATTAGCTTGTGTAGCGGGAGAGAAGACGGTCAGTACGCGGCATACCTCCTGCCTGAGCATGTAGTCTCTGTTCTCATCCTCACTGGGGTCTTGAGCTTCCAACTTCTGGATTCGTGCTTTCTGTTGTTCCAGCTCTTGACGATATGACTGTTCTTCCTTGATCAGGCGCTGGACTGAGCCTGTTGCAATTTCCAGTTGAGAACGCGGCGCCATGGTTAGATATTATTTCTCTGTCTTCGTAATTAGACTTTACTTCTAGTCGTGTTGAAAACATCAAAGGCATATAAAGCAGAGCTGGCGAATATAGGTGCGGGGAGGCTCTTTCGCAAGTAAACCGCATGTCCAGAGCATTTCGGTGTCAACCTCTAGATATAGGCATACGGCTCATAGACAAAAAGACATAGATATTCAGAACTTACCTCCGACACTAAACTTGACTTTTTCTCAGTATTGCTAGTTTCAAACTGTCGGTGATGCAGCTCATTCCATCGGTACCCCTCCATGACGGCGCCGAGACTGCTGAGCTAAAAGAGTAAGTTTGCACTGTTTGTGCATTATTACGTAGCCACTGCTCACGTGTTGCTGCGTCTTCTAACCATGTGATTGGACGCTCAAACAATCGGGAGCTCCAAGTCAGTTGAAGAGCTTCAAAGACCCGGCTAGTACTAGTACTGTGCGGCTCTGCCTTGTCTTTCGTCAGCCGATGGGTCTCCCTATGGTGGGTCCACGGACCAGGCAGGGCAACACTGGCACGCGCTTCCATCGGATGCCGCAGGGGTAGTAGCAGGCCATAAGCTTCACAAATGGACTTGCAAGGCTGAGCAACGTGAATCGGAGGGCCGTTTCCGCCTTGTCATACGCCCACGGATTCAAAGGCTGCTTCACTCTGACATGTCCCTTCACCGGAGTTGGCATTCGTCAATCAGCGCCGAGAGGTGGCCACCATGAGCCTCATCGCTGCTCGGTTTCCCCGCGATCCTCCTGGCCGGGCGTTGCGATCAGCCACTAACAATGCTGCCTTGTTCGCTAGAAGTTGCCCAGCACGAGTGCCCGCAGGCCGCAGCATCCGATACGAATCATAGCTCAGATATTCGCCAGGTTTTGGCAGCAGGAGGGAAGCGCGACGCGGCAGTGCATGAGTTACCGGGTTGGTTACCAGACTTTGCTGTCAAACGTTGCTTCGTCCGAAGCTGATTTGCGCCCAGCAGGGCAAAGAAAGAAAGTTCACACATTGTCGTTTAGCAATTAAAAGGATTATATAAAGCCGTGTTTTCCTTTAGTAGCCACCTATTTTTCCTCTCTTTTATTTCCCTTTAGCCTTTACTTACCTCGGTTTAAGACTACACTACATTCAAATCTTCAACATGAGGTACGTTGTTGACCCCATCCATAATTTGCTCGGACATTATTCTCACTTGCCCTCCACAGATACGCTATTGCTGAACCGAGCGAATACCTTGTGCTCACTGGAGCCGGTATCGCGGATATCGAGATTTGCAAAAAGGCGTGGGTGATGCCATGGCAGCGGGTATGTTACTTGCTACACGAAGCTCGCATCCGCAATGGGTAGTGCTAATTTCTATAGTGCGCGCGAATCTCCGTTATGCCCTTCGATTTTTCTCTCAGTCTCCAAGCCATGACAATCGAAAAGCTACAATTCTCCCTGCCCGCCGTTTTCACTATTGGTCCGGATGACGAGCTATCGGCCCTCAAGAAATACGCACTCCTGCTGTCTGGAAACGCCGGAAGTACGCCGGCCCCTCAAAAGACTGACCCAAGTTTGAATACACCTGCGACCAGGAATCATGTCCAAGATATTGTGAAAGGCATCATCGAGGGTGAAACGCGAGTGATCGTTTCTAGCATGACCATGGAGGAAATCTTCAAGGAGCGCCAGGTGTTCAAGTCAAAGGGTCAGTACAAGCCATCCAGGCAGGAGAAATGTTATACTAACATAGCCGAACAGTCATCAGCAATGTGCAAAACGAACTTGCTCAGTTTGGGCTGAAAATGTACGTTGGGCCTCGTCCGTCCAATTTTGGGTTTTACTAACTTCACAATAGTTACAATGCCAACGTCAAAGAACTTCAGGACACGAAGGGCAGCGAGTACTTCGCTTTTCTTAGTCGAAAGGCTCACGAGGGTGCATTGAACCAGGCCAAGATTGATGTCGCCGAGGCACGCATGAGGGGTGAAATTGGAGAGGCAGAAAAGAAAGGACGAACGAAACAGGAAATCTCCAAGATAGACGCGGACACAGCCGTTCTCGAGACAAAGCGAAAGGCGGAGAAAGCCAAGGCCGACTCCGAGCTCATGAACCGCCAGACTGAGCTAGACTCCCAGGTGCAGATGGGCAAGATCATCGCCCAGCGTCAGACGGAAGTGAGGGATGCGGAACTGCAGAAACAGGTTGAGACAAAGCGGGCTGAGACGGAGCTCGAACGCCTTAGGGCCAAGGACGTTACAAAGAGTAAGGTCGCAAGAGAGTCCGCTCAGGAACAAGCAGATGCCCAGTACTATGCCAGTACCAAGGCGGCAGAGGGAAAGCTGTACGAGCAGAAGATGGATGCAGACGCAAAGTGTACGTTTACCAAGCGCATTAGTCATGAATTAAAGAGACTAACGGACATACAAAGTCTACCGTGCATGCAAGGATGCGGATGCAGCATTTAACTCCAAGAAGCGTGAGGCTGAGGGAGTGCACGAGATGGCGAAGGCATATGGTGCTCTTATTGATGTACTTGGCGGTCCTGAAGCATTCCTTCAGTGGAAGATGATTGAGACTGGCATGTACGAGCGACTGGCTCTGGCGAACGGCAAAGCCATTCAAGGCCTTCAGCCAAAGATCACCACGTGGAACACTGGTGGGGGTAAGTTAGGTCGATCCTAAAGTGATAGAAGTTTTGCTGATTTTCGACAGATGCTTCGGGTGGTTCTGGTGACGCACTGGGTCCGATCCGAAACATTATGCAGGGCCTCCCCCCTCTTCTCAGCACGATCCACGACCAAACCGGCATCAAGCCCCCGCAGTGGTTTGCTCAGATGCCAGAGAGCAACCATGACGGTGGCGTCACGAAGCCCAAGACCCCGGCTAACAAGTAGAGTAGTTTGCCGGCCTCTGCTGTGTTTCTGTTGTTCTATCATTTCTTCTCAACTGTCTTAACTGTCAATTATTTTCTCATGTTGCTTCAAGTTTGATACCGGGTTCTTGAATAATACCATTTATGCTTTCTTTTTACTTGAGATGTCCATGGGTCCTTGGTTCAGGAGGGATATTCTGGATGGCGTAGACAAGCATATGACTTGAGATCAGTTGCGAACTTTCCATAGAACTACTACTGCCATGACATAGGTAGCTACTCATAACATCTACAAGTATATAGCTCATCTTACCTTCATACTGTGCCCTATACTCGTCATCTCGTGCGTTCAATCCTCTTTCCATTCCGAATGATCTTGAATCGCTTCACAATGGATAACGTGCACACCACCCGAAGAAGCTACTCCGAAGCCCTAAAAACCCAATATAATTTTGTATTACCCCGCACGGAAGAGAAGCACCTTGACATGAGTACGTTGAACGAAATCCAAGCAACCGTGCTTCCATTGGAGATCGCTCGCTCTGGCACGTTACCCACAGCGCCTCAACCTTTTTTCGAACCCCGATTAATCATGAACGGATTTTTCGACAGCATATGGAATAATATGCCGGAATTCTCCTCAAAAAATACCCTCGAGTGTGCCAGATCGATATGCTTGAAAATTGACCATGTCTACTCGTTCTACGAGAATCTATTGGAGCAGGGAAAAAGCGCTTCCTTGATGAGAATGTCGGGTTGGAGGAGGGCGTACGCAACTCTCTTATTGATACAAATGTTCAGAGCGTTGGTAATCAATATAGCTTACAAGCAATAGTCTCAATCCAGGCATCCAATGCCCTAGTGACTGGAATCTCGAAGGCGCATACGCAACTGGAAACATGAAAAGACCACACGTCATGTACTCACTTGTCAACGAAGTCCAAGGCAATGATGGCCAGCTTGTGCGTGGAGAGTTACTCTCCATCATGAAAGTGATGACCACGTTCCTTGAGAGCAGGAGCTTCAGAAGCGATAATATATTCCCGGTGAGCTTTCAAACTGCGTAAATCTTTCTGCAGAAAGTTAAACTGCCCAGATGATGGTTTTCTCGTTCATGGGCACGAAAGGTCGGATTTTGCAAGCACATTTTAATAAGCATGGTCTCTCGGTGTATGCTAGCGAGTTGTATGACTTCTCGACGGCCTCGAGCGCCATACAGTCAACTGGGGTTTTCTTGCGTCATATGTGTAGCAAGCCAATAGGGATCACGGCATCTAGCTCACAGTACCTTGGGAGATTGGGTTGTATTAAGGGCTCTGAGAATGATGATGTGCCTTGCCCTCTGCCAAATTAATGGCGCATTGCTGGGAGATTGGGGAGATGCTGGGGGTGGATAAGGTGATTGTTGCGCGCATGAGCACATTACTGCGAGCAGTACTTGAGCCCAGAACACCACAGAAATTCAAATCCGCCTCCTGATCTACTATCAGTCACTATATCCTGTTATTTAAGTGAATGTTGAAGTGAGGTGAAAATGAGAAACAAAGAATGAAACGCCCTTTGAAGTAGTTCTCGAGCCTTGCAGATCAAATCATGTGATGTCGTCATCCGCCGGGGGTCGACCGCCGTCCTATAAAAGGCCACGAGGTTGACCAGCTCTTCGAACTCATTCCGTTCAGTTTATACTTGGATTTCGACTTCAGGGCCATTATTGCATGCCTTTTTGCTAGTATGATATGTTATAATCCGTCCATGCTCTCTTTTTGGTATCTTTTTGATTCTTATCCAAGCTCGCGACTATGCCAGCCCCATCCCTCCGATATCTGTGCACGACGACGGCGATTCGGAACGTGAAGTGTAAGCCACTGGAGTCTGTGATATGCCGTTTACCCTATGCTAATAGATGGACTTATTTATCAGATCTCAACGATGTCGGCAATATCCCTTATGACCTTGCCCGCCCATTCCTTTTAAAGATCGAGAGTCCCGAGAAACTGGTCAGTTGCCGCCGGCCCCCATCCATACAATATCCATCGAATTGGCCCCTAACCCACGAGTCCAGAGGTCGTTGGAATTGCTATCGCCCCATATTATGAAAGACGACGTCGAGCTATGGCTCGAATTTATAAAACGAGATATACCCAGGTCGGACGAGATATCGTTACCAGAACAGCCGGACTGCTGGTACGACGTTTACTGCGAACTACGAGAACAGGTGCAGAGAGAGGTAGATGAAGATGCGGAGAAGCTCAAAATGGCCCTCGACGGAATTAGTTCAGAACGTGCGAAACATAGCGCTATACTCGTCGACCGACGATCTCTCCACCTCCCACGAGAACGGCCGACAGCCAAGCAACGATATGCTTCCTTCGATAGGAGGATGGGTGGCATAGCGCCGGTTTTCTCTTCGAAAAATCGCTCCGGCTCGTCATCCGACCCCCAAGGCTCTCCTATTTGGTCTTTTGGGCGGCCGTCGGCGCCTCGCGAGACGAAAAAGAAGAACATCTTCACCGCGACGAAAAGAAACCCGGTACTGGCGGTTCCTACGAAGCAGCTAAACAATAGGGCTACACAGGTCCGGCAGGCTCCGCGCTCTCTGATAGAGGAGCACCGCCGTCCCCCGGAACCTGCCATTTCTAAGAGACCTACCCTACGAGTCCCTGGGCGGTCGAGTTTGCAAGTTGGTTCGAATGCTGGAAGGAGCCATAGCAGTCCTGTAGTGGTTAGCTCGTCCTTACAAGAAAGGGAAGCTAGACTACGAGCGTTAACTTCAGGTCGCACCTCGGCCGCCGCTTCACCGTCTCGCGCGACGCGTCGCCCACCGCCACAAGTATCTTCCTCAGCCAGATCAGGCTTGAGCTCCTCGTCTTCGTCGGCCAGCCCCTTGTCTGGCGGTCTAGCAGCAGTTTCCAGGTCTCAGCCTCGAACGACTGCCGCCACAAATGCGGAAGACTCTAGATCATCAGAATCTGCTCCAAGCACAGATCCGGAAGCTTCGAGAGCGTCACCACCACGTGCGATTGTTCGGAAACGACCTGCTCCCAATGTCTTCATCCAGCCAAAGAAGAAGAAGACTTAGGCTAGTCGTCTCCTCTCTTAGAGAAATACTGTATTGGCACAATTTTTATTAGCGATTGGCGTTGGTTTGGTATATACTTTATCCTTACAAGACTATCTACATTTCGCTCTCCTTGGTGGTATATTGATGAGTTCGACAGTCAAGTCGGGAGTACAGTGGCGTATAAACAGGGTTATGGCGCTTTCAGGGGCAGGGCAGGTTTCATTTTATTGTCATTCAAGGGTGCCACAATTTCTATGCCGTTTTGAATTTCAACTATACGTTTGCTCCAATCACACGCTCGCGGTACGCCGGGCCTACGATCGTTTGGAGACCAAGTTTAGCCCGCGTCCTCGCGAACGGAGCCAAAGAATTTGGGGGGGGGTGGAGATATTATATCGTCATTGAATTCATAAATCACATGAGGTGGGTGCGACCACATCGGAGCAAAACGTGCTACTGACTGACTCATGCTAAAATTATCCCGGTGCGCAAGAACCCAAATTCAGGGGGCTGACACGTCGAAAAAGAGAAGAGAGGCAATGCTCATCTTCATGAAATTGGGTATAATATGCGCAAACAACCTCCGGATTGTCCTGAACCCCTCGTCGTTCCAATCGTACTGCCCTTCCAAAGTCCACATTTCTCTTATCTGTTGTGGAACACATGTCGCTCGTGTTCCCGTGAAGGTAGGTGATACAATATTCAGCAGGGAGGGCGACTACAGAACGTTGCAGCCACCACGGAGGGCAAGGACAAGATGCAGCGTGGCACCACCTTCGAGGTTGTAGTCTTGTGCGGTCTTGTCATCGGCCCTGCAGCACGGAAACAGGTAAGTACAGTCCAAATCAAATGCGAAGCACACTTTGTTAGAAGAAGAGGCAACATACATCTGCTTTCCACCGAAAATCAACCGCTGTTGAACAGGAGGAATACCCTCTTTCTCCTCGACACGCTCCTTTATCCGAGAGACCTAGCAAAGTACAGATTCAGCATCATGCTGCGACAGCGACGAGACCCCTATCTCAGTGTAAGAAGTAAGTGAATACCTTGTAGTCGGCTTCGATGTCCAGCTCAATCTCCTTCCCGGTAAGTGTTCGGACCCTGAAGTGTTGGAGATCTTCCGTTAGCGGCTACAGATTTGTGAGATGCCATGTGCTCACTCACTTGATCAACATATTGGATTATGTTCTCGTTCTAAGCGAACCAATATATTGTGTAGTCTAGGCAGGGAGGAGCGTTCGAAATCAAAAGAGGTGACGGTGAGGGGAAGAGGGTCGGTTGTTGTCACTGATGAAGATGGAGAGCGTGAGGATCGGGATGACGGAAAGCTCGCCGTGGCGGGGTTTTTGGTGGGGCTTAGCAACGGTGCTATCAGACGGAGGCACTACTGAGTGCCTAGCATAGGTTTCCGTCAACAAGCAGACAGACGAAAGACACAAATGGAAGAAAAATATGGAGGCTGTTAGAATTTGCTTACTGTGCAATCAATGTCTGATATATATGCGCCGTTTTGCCCTCTGTTACACTGCTTGGAAAAAGAAATATATAGCTGCAGTAGCCGATTGACCGCTGTCATCTTCGTGATATATATAGCTGTGTGGTTTCCCAGCAAATCTTCCGTCCATCTGTCAGCCAGCGAAGAATGAATCTGCCTCATACTGTGGCCTCTCAGGCACCAGCAAACCCATTTTCCCAACTTATTATAGACAGTGACAACAACCCTGTAAGAATCTAAAGTCGGGCTTTCCTTTCTAGGAAAGAATCAGTTGCTAACCCACTAGCAGAGCGAAATTCAATCACGATATGAAGCCCATCGGAGCAATAGAAACGCCCTATTTAGGGGGCAACTCCTTAACCAGGACTTTCCTGGATGGCAAATTGATGAGATTTTGAGGAAATTAATCCTCGCCCAGGAAGCAGCGGTCACAGCTGCAAATGGCAATCGCGATAGTGTAGAGGTCTCGACGGCATCCTTCGTCGACCACCGACATAACCTGAATTTCTATGCGCGCCCGCCTAGGCATATTCGTGAAATCGTCGCTGAGATTCAGACAGAATTGAAGGATATTGCGCCTAGTGAGTTCGCTCATACCTTAATGGTGACATGGCAGAGCACTCGCGCTAACAAGCCACAGCCCTCTGGTTCTCACCACCGGAGTCTTTACACATCACAACGCTAGAGATAACTAGTTCCCGGACCGCAGAGGATGTCGACGCACTGGCTACACATCTCTACGGAAAGACCGGTACGGCCTTGAAACTAGTAAACTATACCAACTCCCCTCGTCACCGCGCGCGACTAATTAAGCCGATGCTGAGCTATGACGCATCAGCAATGGCTTTGAGCTTCCTGCCTGCCGCCGGCGAGCCTACGAACCACTCATTTCAGAACGATGCGTATAGCTATCATAATCTTCGACGTGACCTCGCGGACCAGGTCCTGGACACTGGGATTACCCTGGGTGCGAGGTATGTTGTACCCTCAGCGCATGTAACAATTGCGAGGTTTGTGAATCAGGATGGAAGTGACACAGAATCTGCGAAGAAGTTGGTTGAGAGGATTGAGAGGGTCAATGGTATTTTGAAAGAGAGATACTGGCCGGCGGACGGTGTGATGCCGGTGAAAGGGGAGTGGGTTGTTGGGCAGGAGGAGGGGTTGGAGATGAATAAGGGGACCTCATGGTATGGGGGTGGAGAGAGGATTCTCGTCGGGAAGGGATTCTAATAATTCCCGAAATACCTCGCAATAGACGGCAGATTAGACTTCATACATCGAATGATGGGCAAGACTGAAACTTGATGAGCGCCTGAGGCACCTATTAACATTTCGAAGATGGAAATGTCTTGGCGGTGCCAAAAAGGGTCTAGTCCCTCCACACCCAAATAGGGCCGGGCTAAGCGAAACGAAATCCCACAACCCACGCCTGACCCGACTTGATCTCCCCGACAAGAGACAACTAACGACCAGCATCCCGGTAGCCGGCAAAATCAGTCAAAATGGTAAGGATGAGACCTCCTTGTTTCCAATTCGTGTTATCAGTTCCTGGAATTCGAAGAAATGTGATCGAGCGCGAAAGTCGAAAAACGAGAAACGATATGTTGTGCGGCCACGGCGAGGACGACACCACCAACAACCGACGAGAGAAGAGACTGCGCGATGATGCGTTCGAATCGTCGGTTAAGAAATGAATCGGAATTTGAGGAGTTCATACAATAATTGCTTGCACGAGAGATGACGAAGTTGTTGAACCCATTTTATGGCGAAGCACTGCGGAGGTTGTGGGATGAAATACTTGCGAGAAGAGGTGCGCGATCGGTTAACAGAATTCTCGCTCTCCTCATATCAACGCTACAACCGCCATTCAACCTTGCCTTAACTCGTTTCTCGACTTCCGATCTCGAATCACTATTTTTTCAAGTACCAGGAGCAGCCGACACGGAGCTCTACCGTTTATCTTCGGATAACTCTTTACGAACCAGAAGCTGACTCGACTTTCTCGCACCAGGTCAACGTTCCCAAAACCCGCCGGACGTACTGCAAGTCCAAGGAGTGCCACAAGCACACCCAGCACAAGGTCACCCAGTACAAGGCTGGAAAGGTAGATACCACTGATCTCTACCAAGACAACTCGAAACCCGAGCGATTACTGATACCGGATGCGATTTATCTAGGCCTCTCTGTACGCCCAGGGTAAGCGCCGTTACGACCGTAAGCAGAGCGGTTACGGTGGTCAGACCAAGCCCGTCTTCCACAAGAAGGCCAAGACCACCAAGAAGATCGTCCTCCGTCTCGAGTGCACCCAGTGCAAGTCCAAGAAGCAGCTCTCTCTGAAGCGTTGCAAGCACTTCGAGCTTGGGTACGTCCCCTACCCCGTCTCTCATTATCGATATTCGACCACGACTGGTTGGTGTTGGTTTCCTGAGGATCATATACTAATCCCTCGCTACAGTGGTGACAAGAAGACCAAGGGTGCTGCTCTTGTCTTCTGATTTTGCGATTTCCTTGTTCGGCTCTGGGTTCTGCATTGCACGCTGCTATTCCGGCGGAAAGCATATGATATTGGCAATGGAAATGAAATAGGATTTCACATTTAGAAATCGAAAAAGAAATATTATATGACTCTGACTGAATGGGTCTCTTGACGAATTATACCCTCCACCCCGCCGACCCTGGCAGTCCGGTTTTTTTTTCGGAACCCCATTCTGTAGCTTTCTCATGATGTTGCCTCTCCCTTCCGCTGATGGAACGATACTTTGACGATTTCTCTCGTTTCTTCATTCAATCTACACATACTACTACATATCTACATTAGGTGCCGTCACCAGCTCGCTCAATTGCTCTCCAACTTCTTCCGATACAACTCGCCGCCGCAACCCCGTAACCGCGCAGCAGCCTGTTCGGGGGTAATATCACGCTGCGGCTCTGCCATCAACTCGTATCTAGGTACCCGTCAGTTCACGGTACAGCCTCTTCTACGCGAGATAAGGGAGATACTAACCCAACAAGGAACTTCCTAACCGTCGCGCTCCTCAACAACGGCGGATAAAAGTGCAAATGCAAGTACGACGCCTCAATGTCCTCTTCCGTCCCCTCTAGCGGCGCCTGATGAATGCCCATGCTGTAGGGAAAATGTGTCTCGAAGAGATTATCGTACCGCCTCGTCACCTCCGCAATTGCCTCAGCGAGCTGTGCCTTCTCCTGAGCGTCAAGGTCGACAAGGGCACGCTTATGTGTCTTGCTAACGATCATGGTCTCAAAAGGCCAGATAGCCCACCAGGGGCAGACAACGAGGAACGCGTCATTCTCGAAAACAACACGTTCCTGCTTTCTACTCTCGAGAGCTGCATAGTCAGCTAGCAAGTGTCTGCCACTATGTTCCTTGCGGTACTTCTTCATCTGTTCGAGCTCGGCAGCTGGTTCTTCCGGGAGGGAGCTCGTCGTCCAGATCTGGCCGTGCGGGTGGGGGTTTGAGCAGCCCATTGCTGCGCCCTTGTTCTCGAAGATCTGCATGAACCGGTATTGCTCCTTAGGCTTGGAGATGCTGGCTGCAGGGGAGTCGGGAGCGATGGCAATCTTAGATGCGGCGACCGCGAGGGGAGAGTCAGGAGACAGGTGGGTGGCGTAGATTTCCGTCCAGGCGTCGATGACGGGGACGATCTCAGCCGGAGAGAGATCGGCTAGTGTCAGGTTGTGGGCAGCGGAGAAGGTGAGCACGTAGCATTTTCCCGTGACAGGGTCGGCGCGGAGGAAGAATGACTCGGCGTCTGCAAAAGTCTTGGTTAGAGATTTGTCGGACCCAGTTTGTGAACTGTGACGTACCATCTGCGGCATCTGGATGATATGGCGCTTGCTCCTCCTTGACGGCGCTGTAGTCGTTCACGAAAACAAATGTCTTTTCATACTTGGGGTTCTGGTCGCCCTGTGCGCGCTTATTACCCGGGCACAAGTAGCAGGTAGCATCATAGGCAGGCAGAGTTGTCTTCGAGGGACTCTCCTGGGCTCCTCTGTTACAGTGTTAGCTTGTGTTCAGAAATCCGACGTCCATGCCCGCGAGTTCCAAAACCTACTGCCAGGGACGCTTAGTTCGGTGGGGTGAAACAAGGACGTGTGCGCCGCGGAGAGGATTGTATCTCCGGTGCGAGATGTCGTCGAGAACGCTTTCAACCATTGTCGATTAACGGAACACTCAAACTGGAGCGAGGAGATGTGTTAAGAAGAAACTAGCAGCAGGGGGAAAAAAGAATTTATGGACGAGCCATGGACAAGATATGTGGAGGGGGTGGCAGCCGCGGGGAACCAAGGAGGGGAATTCTTCCGGAGGCGGAGGGGCATTTTCTAAGGAATACTACTTCATCTACTGGGACCGGGTAATTTCCTTCGGGATATTTGGTTGCGACTTGCGAGTGAAGTGGCCTCTCTCTACCTTCATGTGCCTTCAACAATAATACATAATGAAGGGTTTCTCCCAAGCTGCAAGGCCCTTAATGAAGTATTCAACGCAGGATAGCGAGTTCTGCAACCTGTGATAATACACAACGTTGGTTAATTAACCCGACAGTCCTAAATTACCCTCTCCTTGACGTTGAACCTTCAGGTCAGGAACGGCTCGCCGAAATGCAATCAAAAATTTGCCCGCCAAGTCGGGCCGGGCGAATGCCTCAGGTTGCGGTCCCGCTGACGTCACGAGGGGTTCTTATCGCGTCCTGACTTAGGCCTCACTGTTGGTCTTATCATGGGCTAACAAAAAGTAATGTTAGTGCTCATTTCTCAAGGAGAAGCTGTGTAAAGTCACATTTTTAATATGTCATGAGACATCTTCAGTTCAACCCTTTCGACAGGTGAACCCAGCTCTTACCCCGCATTCAGCGATCCAGCCCGCGCTATGGAAGCAAGCAACAATCAAGGACTACACCTATACTCGCTGCCGAATGAAGTAAGCATTTTACACACCCGAGTGCCAACTAAGGGACTCTGAAGTTAAAATTATGCAGGTATTCGTGCAGATACTCTCCCCGTTAACCACCCGTGAACTGCTCCCATTGGCAACCGTGTCTCAGCGCTTTCACGCCCTGGTCTTGCGTCTGTTGCACTACCGGCTCCTACTTTCAGCGCGTTTGACAGAGTACAAGCTAATCCTAGAGTGCTTCCACCCAACATCCAAATTGATTGAACCTCACGTTTTCTGTACGTACCTCGGTACACCAGGTCTGAGTGACAAGTACGAGGGCGAGGGCTCGCTGTACGAGAACATCGACACAGCACAGAAACTCGGAAGACTTGGCTCGCTATATTCGCGATTTAGGCCGGAAGATTTTCCAGGCGAGGATTACCCGGCAATCAAACGCCCAGTCAATTTGGAAGGATTCGAGGAATTCTCCCAGCTATGCGTGGTGGTGAATGTAGTCAAAGCCTTACCAGGAACTACGCATCTGATCAGTGCCGTCAATGTCGAGGACGGTGTGATCAGACTATTCCGAAGCTGGCTAAAGGGTCAAACAAATGATCTACAGAGCTCACCAGACCACCATACACTGTGGGTTGGCCAGAGCAAAAATGTTGGCCTCAAATTTCGGGTTCAGGAAGTAACCAGACTGGACACCAATCTCCCTGTGCTTATCCATCGTGATGAAGAGTCATTCTTGAGTTATGAGATATTTATTGATGGTAACACCCCTTCATATTTTGTCCGCGCCCGGTGTACTAACCGTGACCTTAAGAGCTCCTGGTGCGCACCACGCGCTTGCTCCTGACTGTAGAAAAGTCGCTTCAAGAACAGCAACATTATCCCAACGCAGTGGTTTTTGGTAGAACTATGGCGTAGACCATGTCATAGAGACGGGTCCAGAAACCAGGCTACGGATTCGGTTTTGACTACATTGAAATTTGCGGGAGAAACAGAGGTACAGGCCGCCTCGTTTCTTGTACCGCATGAGATGTCAGTAACCGTGTTGCGAGCAACACCTTTTTGATAGACAAGATATTCGAGTATAACATAGACCTTTTATCCTCTCATGCTCGTTCTAGTGGTTGGTATGGTTTGGTATGGTCACCTACTAACCCAAGCATCGCGACAATTTGCTCATTCTGCTCCTGACTTCACCCACATTATATGCTCATTTTACCTCTTGGCCCATGCTCATGTTGCCTGAGAAGCAGTGCATAAAGTAGGAGACGTCTTGCCTTAAAAAAAAATTCTCTTCTTGATAACCTCTCTTCTGCGTCCATCTTGCACACCAACAATGGCAAAACCAACCGTCCTATTCTTTACCAACAGCGAGTTGGGACAGGCTACCGTGTCTCTCGCTGTTGCCCACGAGTTTCTTATCCGCTCTAAATACGCTGTCCATATTGCCTCGTTCACACCATTGGAACCGGCGATCTCGCATCTGAATGCCCACACTGCCGCTTCATCACAATCCGCGGCCAGCAAAGCAACATTCCATACTATCACCGGCAGATCCATGGTTACCGCGTACCTTGACAGCCACCCGAAACCTCAGTGGTTTGGCACCCATGATATCGGTTTTTACGGCGCTATCCGGGCATATTCCTTCCTTATAGAAGCCATGGTACCTTGGGGTCCAGACCAATACATAGCAACATATCGGAGCTGCGTTGAGATAATTCAGAATCTACAGCCCTCTATCGTTGCCGTGGATCCTTTATTCGCCCAAGGTCTGGATGCGTGTCAGGCGCTGCAGTGCAAGTATGTTATCTTGAGTCCCAATACTGTGAAAGAGCATGTTGTGCAGCCTATGCTTGGTAACCTTTGGAAGTACCCAATGTGAGTTCTCATATCGTCCAACGCTCTGCAATTGACTGACTAGAATATCTGGAATAGGTTATGTTCTGGATACGCTTACCCTCTCCCATGGCGACACATTCTACCAAACACCTACCTCGCCCTCACTCTCAGCATCAAAGTGACTCGCTCTTCCGCCGTTAGAGCAATAAACGAACGTCGCCATGCAGAAGGATTACTCGGTCCATACCCAGTCTCCTCTCCTACTGCAGGAGATACTGTCCCAGTGCTTATCGCCTCGCGTCCTGAAATCGACTGGCCCAGCTTCATCCCAAAGCATGTCACCATGTGCGGACCGATTCTGCGCCCCTCTCACTCACTTAGCCAGGAGAGCCCTGATCTAGCGAAGTGGTTATCGCAGCGTCCTACCGTTCTGGTGAATCTCGGGTCAAACGTGTGCTTCGATAGCACGCAGGCTAGAAAGTTCGCTGATGGATTGCGCATGCTCTTTGACGCTCAACCGGGAATACAGGTACTCTGGAAATTGAAGCCTGACTATCGAGACGACGTAAATGATTGGGTTGCGGCGGCTCTGACGGGCATACTTGATGAGTTGCTTGACCAGCGTGTGCGCATTGAAGAGTGGTTACCTGTCGAGCCGATTTGCATTCTCCAGAGTGGGAATGTCTGTTGTATGGTTCATCATGGAGGAGCGAACTCGTACAACGAGGCTATTCGGTGAGACTTCCCGTGAGAATGGGAAACAGGGGTCGTTATTAACCAATGCTTTTTCTAGTGCTGGGATTCCACAAGTCATTCTTCCCGTTTGGTATGACACCTACGACTTTGCTCAGCGCGTCGAGTACCTGGGTGTAGGAGTCTGGGGAAGCAAGATGAGTGCACCTGCGATCAATGGGTCCGAACTGGGCAACGCAATAATACGTGTCGTGCATGGTGAGGAATCTTTGTCCATGCAGGAGAAGGCGAAATCCATTGCGGCGAAGATTGGAACTACAGAAGGACGGGTTGTAGCGTACAAGAAGATGATCGAACTCATCGACGGCTAGGAACTGATGCTTTCGGGGAATTCCCGAAACTACCTACATCCACGACTTGGATTTCCAAGCAGCCACGCCCTTTGACTCATATATCTGATGTATGTGTATGAAGCTCTAACCCTACAATCACCTCGGTGTAGAACTATCGGAGGAAACCGGTCACCTTCGCACCCGCCATTGGGGGCCTTGCCGAACCGGCTATGGTTTAGTTCTAAAAATGAGGTCAAATTTATTGTATCCCAGGTTCCCCGATGTGATTATAAATCAATATCTACTATACACAGGAATCAATATCTTAACTACAAAATAAGCTTCTTGCCCGATGGTCCAGTGTGGGGACGATCAACGCAAGTCACTTGGGGAACAGTAGGAGACTATACTGTACAGAGAAGGTCTCCCGTTTTTGTACATAAGCGACGGTTAAGACCTGAGCCGCGAGGTATAAAGACTCCGACATCGCTCGGATTCCTGGCATCTTTCATCAATCAGCACAAATTCAGTCGTGTCAATTTACGAGCTTGAAGCTTGAACATCTAGATTACAAGACAAGACACAATGGCATCATCAAAAGTCGCCTGGATTGGCCTGGGGAACATCGGCCGCGTACGTCACTCTACCCCTCAATCAATGCGGGGAGCAGCAACAGTTAACAATAGCACAGGGAATGAGCCGTAACATCGCCCTGAAAGGCCCTCAAACATCGCCGTTGATCCTTTACAACAGGACTGTCTCCAAGGCAGAGGCATTCGCTAAATCAATTACCGCTGAGAAGCCCCAAGCAGCCGTCGTAGCCACCTCTATCTCCGCCGCCGTCAATGAAGCAAACATCACCTTCATATGCGTCGGTGACGATCCAGCCCTCGATCAGATCATCAACACCATCACCTCTGATCCTTCTGTCTCCCTTAAGGACAAGATCATCGTCGACTGCTCCACCGTCCACCCCGATACCTCCCGCCGCACCCACACAACCCTAGCCTCCCACGGCGCATCCTTCATCGCTTGCCCCGTCTTCGGCGCACCTAATGCCGCAGACGCAGGTCAAATGGTCGTCATCCCCGCTGGGGCTCCGGCCGCCATTGCCGCAATCAAGCCCTTCCTCGACGGCGTAACATCAAAAGCAACCCTGGACCTCGGCCCGGAGAGCGAAAAGGACGTCGGCCGCGCAACCCTCCTCAAGGTCCTTGGCAACACATTCATCCTGAACACCGTCGAAACGCTTGCGGAGGGCCTCGTTGCCGCCGAGAAATCCGGGTTGGGTACCAAGGCCTATTCGGAGTGGGTGTCGACCATGTTCCCCGGCCCCTTTGCCAAGTATGCGGAGCGCATGGTGTCTGGCGAGTATTATCAGCGTGAAGAGCCGCTATTCGCCGTTGATCTCGCGAGAAAGGATCTGAGGCATGCAGCTAATCTTGCGGAGTCGTCGAGCATGACGCTGAAGAGCGTCAAGGTTACGGATGATTATTTGAAGATTGTTAAGGAGGAGAAGGGAGAGAAGGGGGATATTGCGGGTGTTTATGGTGCGATTCGAAAGGAGGCTGGGCTTCCGTTTGGTAACCAGTGATCTTACTGTGCATAAATACTCTTTTATATTCCTGCAGAAGATTAAACACTATTCTTGAAAACCCCGTTGCCTTTTAACCGTCTTGTCTTCAGGGCGGCTTGTTTCAGATTCTTGAAGAACTGAAGGAGTATACAAACCATCCCACCCTATAATACCACTTGAATCAAGAAAACCACAACTCAAATATCTCATCGGAACAAACCAGTAAACTATGTAATCTAATCAGAACGCGCACCTCAAACACCCCCATCGAAACAAATCTCTACGTGAAGAATGCGGAAATACCTATAGGAGCAGGCTGAGAGTTATGTTGAGAATGTAGCTAGGGGAGGATCCCTTTCTTCTTTTTATTCCCCTCTTCCCCTTCCTTCCAAGTGGTAAGCAGCAAATTATACTTATCTAGATTCAAGACTCCCTTCATCTTTAGCTTCAACTTTCTCCTCAGCCACCAACGACAAAGCCCCTGGCACGACTAGTTCCGGAAGCGATAACCTGTCAATCGAACATTATTTATCTAACCCTAACCAAATCAAACAAAATGAAACTCGCTCTCTCCACGCTCATTGTGGCCCTCTTCATGACTACCGGGTTGGCAGCTCCGGTCCCGGTGACTAAATCGGTTCGTGACTTCTCTCACGTTCTGTTTTCATCTCCATGATGCCCATTTATATTACGCTACGCGGGGGTCTGAACTTAGAGCGAGCATCAAAACTAACCTAAGCCTGGTCATATAGACTATGAGCACTAGCACACCGGTTCCGCGCCAATTGCAGGGCGGTTCACTTCCTGAAGCGTTGGCCAACGCAGGTGGTATCCGGGGGTTTCTCAAGTCTGTGAAATTGCCGCTTGCGGGGGAATTTTTGGGGCAGTGAGAGGGGATAGTCTTGAGGATATTGGTTGGGGTGGAGGAACGTGAAGAGGATGTGGGAGACTTGATTTGTTTATGATGATATTGATGTTCATATTCAGTGCAGTCTGTGATTGCTTGTTTTGAGGCTTGTGGGCCATGGCTATCGCTAAGGTATTATCAATTCGTTGAGTTAATCGTTGCAGAGTAAGAATGGGGCACTCGGGTGCGTTCAAGGTTTCTGTTGTTGTCATAATCATGTCTCATGAATGGTCATCAAGGGTTGGAAACAATCCGAATAGTGGTAAAGGGAAACAGAAAAAGTACAAAGACAAAGTGAGTGTGTGGGTATATGGATGACAAGGTAAAAACGATTTCTCAATCATCCATGTCGACGTCGTCAACTTCGATGCGTGTTCCTAATGCTTGCTTGCCTTCCTGGATCATGGCTTGGAGCTGTCGATTCAGACGTTGTAGACTGGCATCTTCTTTGCGTTCTCGCCGACGTTGCTGCGCAATATACTGTTGCGTTTGCACCGAGACCGGGCTTTCGTACGGCTGAGCGGGGGATGAAAAGTTTGAAGACGGATGCGAAACAAGTGCCTTTTTCGACGGGGTTCTGCGATGGACGACACGTCCGCGTGGGACATGTGCTCGCCGTGAGCGAGGACGAGCTGATGGACTGCCAAAGCTTGTCCCTGTCGCTCCCTCTCTTGGAGAAACCAGAACCCAGTTACCGTTGATGTCTCCTTCCCTGGCATCAAGTGGGTATTCGCCGGGCAAAGAACCAGTCTCTTTCTCGGTAGGAGGAATAAGTACGGCCGAAGACGAAATCAAAGAGGCATTAGGCGATAGATTTTCATCGTGTCCAGGCGCGGAAGGCTGCGGAGGATCGAGAGAATAACCTCGCCCACCACCGGCGTAGAATCCACGAAACGGGCCAGACCAGCAGAAGTCCCAAACTTTACCAACAACATTAAGGACAGCGCGGCTCCAGCGCAGTGGCCCTGCAACGGTCGGCATTTGTTCAGATGATGTGGGAGCCTTCTCATCTATACCAGACGGCGAGGCAGCGATGACAAGGGACGGATCCTCACGGCGACAACGTTTCCGACGAAACTCATCAGGCTCCCTGCCAGAATCTGAGAGGCTCGCATCGAGAGGGGTTCGGGGGTAGTCACGGTAGCGACTAGGTCGGTGAAAGTCACGGTCCTCGTGATCGTAAGACTCGTCGAGGTCGGCGAAGAAGTCATGCACCGGGGGAGGAGGACGATGGGGTGTCTGAGCGACCTTGACACGAGTAGGGTCTACTTCTGGATAACCTCTTTTACGATGATGAGAGATGGAGATGGACCGATAGAGCGCAGACGAGGCGGACGGCGTCGGAGGGACTTGAAAGAGAGGTGAGGGAGCGCCGACGAGGTCGAGCTGCGGAGGGATGGGCGAGTCGAAGAGGAACGAGGAGGATTGCATGATCATTGATTATTGGGTCATTTATTGATTCGTTAATTCATGAGATGAAGAGTGGGTGAGATAGAATGAGTGAAAAAGCTGAAAATGATGTGTGGAAGATGGGAGAGGAAAAGGTGAAGTTTCCCCGAATCAGCAGAAATGAGGAAACCCGAGGACTAATCCCAGCCACCAAAATAAACGCTCCATCTCAACAACTCTCAACGTCTCAAATTTATCGCTCTCAAACTAACGGATTACAGTCTCTGGCTTGTCCATTGTACACCGGCGGCATCTAATCCTTCTTCTCCGTCCACTAACACACACCAACCCTCCGATCCGCGTCCTCCATCTCCCGCGATCACTGCTTCGAAGTGCGATCGGGCAAATTCCAGCACTGCATTATCAAATGTCCCCGGTTGCAACCAGACGGCTGGGATACCCACAGAATGGGCCTCCTGCAGCAGAGGAAGAGTGACTGCAGGAGGAGTCACCACCGACAAGGACGTCTGCGCTGGGGATGGCAGAGCCGAAGGAGATGCAACTGTCTTGTAGGAATGCGACGGCGATAGGTCGATGCTCGGAGCCCGGGGATTCAAGGGAGTCACCGGCAAAGAATGCTGATGATACCAGGCAAGAACTATATGAGTCAGTACGGAGTATAGTTACTCGCATCTCGAATTCGGGGCTTCTCGTACTCTTATAACCAAATTTGCGAGAGTCATTACTCGCTCCAGCTACAGCAAACTTGGGCGACGAGAAGAACCGTTTAACAGCCTCCATTTTGAATAGATTAACCTCGGGCTTCGTAAGGCGATGGTCGTTGAAGGAAGATGAGGGAGATGTGGAGGGGCACACAGGCGGATATACCTCGGATCTCGATTTCATCATCCTTGTGCCGGAATGGGTGCTTCGACCAGCACAGGTATCGAACGTTATCCATTTTACTATTCTCTATGGCACAGGGAGCCCTCACGCGTTAATTTTACTCAAGATTTTCAGAATTGGCAATTTAGTAATATTTACTCCGTACTGAATAACTTCGAAAGCTGCTCAGAGCGCGGGGTCAATATATATATTTTCTGTAGATTCTGGGGAGCATGTAGCCCACTGGTCCTTCCAAGGCATAAGTGCTGTAACAAAGTGACCGCAAGGACTTCAGGAACGACAACTAACTATTTTTGAACGTTAACAAACAGTACAACATAGACACAACGTACTGCGGCTTCCTTATCCGTGACAAAGAATGGGCGATGGAGTGGAGACGTGGAGGGAGATCGTCATCGCCCGCAAGGCTGGAACACTGCAACGCTTGATTATCTCCAAAGCTCCGCACCCCATCTTCTCGATCTTGTTCAATGCACTTTACTACCTTCGCGTTGCTCATTCCGTTTACGCTCTCTTAACTGCTGGATGCCCCCATTCATACCCTCCAAACGGCTCTCCTCCGAGGACCCTCCGCCTTCCAAACGCCATGCTGTTGCTCAGTCCACTCCTGTGTCTCCGCCTTCCGCTAGCTCCTCTCTAACCCCAGTCTCCGAATCCGACTTGACCCCTATTCCTACAGAATTCGAGAATGATATCAGTAGCGAAGAAGGTCAAGGCGTGGAAGATAATTCCGATGCCGAAAGTGCAGAATCTGACGAGGTCGACTGGGAGGATGCGATTCAATCTGCTCCTACCTTTGCGCCTCACTTTGTATCCCCGCAGGAGAATTTGGAGTTGACTCTAGATCGCAACGAGGTGCACTTGGAAGACATCCTACAAGGTCAGAAAGCGCCGTCGAAAATAGAGCGTCAGATTCGGATTCTGATCCACCGATTGCATGTGCAGTGTTTGCTTGCGCACAACAACATTCGCAACGAATGGGCCAACGACTCGAAATGCCACGATATTCTCCGCGATAAACTGCCCGCTGCAATACAAAATGAAGTCAAGAAATGGCGTCGTGCATCGGGACTTGACCCACCGGAACCTCCGAAGGAGGCTCAAAAGAAGAAGGGAAAGAATAAACAGCAAACCAAGGCGCAACAACGAGATTGGAGCGAAAACTCCTCGCGGCAGGAACTCGGGCAGCCTGATTTGAGCAATGGTGACCCTGTCATACATCTACTGCGCGTACTCGCGGCGTATTGGAAGAGCAAATTCAAAATTACTGCTCCAGGGCTTCGAAAAAATGGATATCGGCTCATGTCCCAGCTCCAGACCCAGATTGCCGCCTTCAACCAGAGCAAAGATGACCCGGAACAATTTGGGGAACGAATTGACAGTATCAAAGAGTTTCGACAGGCTGCCGAGCGTATGGAAGGCTCGCGCGACATTGGCGCACAGCTGTTCACCGCGCTGCTTCGTGCGCTTTCAATCGAAGCTCGGCTGGTCGCAAGTTTACAACCATTAGGTTTTGGTTGGACAAAAGCAGAGTCTTACACACCTCTAAAATCGAAAGAGAAGCCCCATAATACGGCGAAACCTGAAACTAATGGCGAAGACCCTGATACTAGCGGCGATGATGACCAGCACGAAGACGAGAAAAAAGCCAAACTATCCCACGCACGAAAAGGCACTCGATATGACCATGACCTCCCTTTCCCCATCTACTGGACCGAGGTGGCCTCACCGATCACGCACCAGATTGTTTCCGTCGATCCTTTAGTGCTTGCAAACTCCGTGGCAGCTACTCAAGAGCTTCAATGGGCTTGGGAGCCTCGTGGGGCCAAGGCTGACAAAAGCAAGCAGGTGATTTGCTATGTCATTGCATATTCAGCGGACAAAACCGCCAAAGATGTCACCACCAGATATCTCCGCAGACGGACATGGCCCGGAAAGACTAAGGGATTTCGGCTTGGAAAGAAGGGTCCGGATGATGATCCTTCGGACTGGTTTCGTGCTCTTTTGCGTGTCTACGAACGACCGTACAAAGACCGCACTGCTGTTGACGACATTGAAGATTCTAAGGACCTGGCACCGAACCGACCAACAAAAAGCAAACCGACGACTGAGACCGTCGATACCCTCCAAAGCCTACGCACATCTACTGAATTCGTCCTGGAACGGTTCCTCCGCCGCGAAGAAGCCCTCCAGCCAGGCGCTCAACCCGTTCGCACATTTACCCCCGGTGGGAAGAACAAAGCAAAGGCCAAGGGCGCTGAAACCCCCAAGGCAGAAAACGTCTACCGCCGCTCCGATATTGTCAAATGCCAATCCGCGGAAAGTTGGCACAAAGAAGGCCGTGAACCTCGAGAATCCGAAATCCCATTGAAACGCGTCCCCATTCGTGCCGTAACCCTGCTCCGCAAACGCGAAGTAGATGAGCAAGCCCGACTAACGGGCCAGAAACCCCTTCAAGGCTTGTATTCAATCGAACAAACCCAGGAAATCATTCCTCCACCAATCGTCGATGGTATAATCCCGAAGAACGACTACGGTAACATCGATTGCTTCGTTCCGCGCATGGTTCCCGAGGGCGCCGTGCACATCCCTTTTCCCGGAACCGCGCGGGTCTGCAAGAAGTTAGGAATTGACTACGCCGAAGCCGTGACGGGGTTTGAATTCGGTTCGCAGATGGCCGTCCCCGTCATCGAGGGCGTCGTTGTCGCAATCGAGAACAAGGACCTTGTTAAGGACGCCTGGCGCGCTGAAAACGAGGAAAAGCGCAAGAAAGAACAACGCAAAGCAGAAGCCAAAATCCTCCAGACGTGGCGCAAGTTTCTCTTTGGGCTACGCATTGCTCAGCGGGTACAGGAAGAGTATGCCCTAGACGAGTCCCATCATCTGCCCGACGCCCATAACCCGTTTGCAAGTCGGAGGGCACCCACACAGACACACACGCAAACGTCAACGGAGCATCCGACTGGATTGGTTGATGAAGATGAAGAGGAACGCGAGGCGTACGATGTTGACCGGGGTGGTGGGTTCCTTCTTGGTGGGCATGACGACGACGCTGGAGATTTAGTCGTGGAAGAGAGGCGGCCGCCAGTAAGACGTGTTCCGAACATCACCCGCGAAGAGTCTCCAATTCATTCTGCTGAAGAAGAGCCCTCGCTATCTCCAGGACCTAGCGAGGATGATTCACCTCCGCCACAAAAGCGCAGGCGCACTCGTACCACGAATCGGCGTAAGTAATGGATGGGTTAATTGGTACCGGTCTCAGAAAAAGGTATGGCGTTCGTCTGCAGAAGCAATAGGTCCCAGGGCTGCTCTGTGCTATTAGAATAGATGACATGTGACTCGTGTTATACTAAGCTCTAGAAACGCCCTACGTAGCAATATGGATGATACCAGACTATAAACACGCAATGGACGACTGAAAAGTAGCTGCATTGCGGTCCAACATAAATAGCAGCCACATTTAAGAGCTAAGTGCGGCTACTTTACGTTTTACACAACCCACCCTCACGCTTCTTCCCAGTCGACATCTCCACTAAGATCAAAATCCCCAATCGGACTCACATGCACCGCGGGCGATGTAACAGGACTTAGCGCAATCCTCGGTCGAGATTTGAATACACTAGCGTATTCAGCCTCTTCTTCGAAGAGCTCGTCCCGCGGCGTCGACGCGCGACTGGGGAAGTCAGCGGTCGTGGAAGCTCTCGGGGGAGTCTCGAATTGGTTGACGGGGAAGGAGACGCGGGATTTCCGTGATCGGGGGTTAGAACGGGGCAGTTCACGCGGGGGAGGGAGGAGGGACATGGATTTGCGCGTGCGTTCTGTAAGGGTGAAGCGCTTTGATGGCTCGCTTTCACTCGGGTGGTCTGTGGTATACTCGTCCGCGAGCGTCTCGTCGGATGGGCTTTCGAGTGGGTCTGGAGGTGGCTCGAATATCTCCGGACGGCTAATGGATGGAATTGGCCTTGAGAGCCTGTATGTAGGCTCGGGCAGGGCTACAGGTTCGGGTTTAGGCTCAGGTTCAGGCTCACCCTCGAATTCCGGCTCAAAAGTCGAGGTAGACGGAACTTCTCTTTCTGATTTCGATCCATTTATACGTTCCATCGCCTCGGAAACTGACCGCAGGAGGCTCTGGTCCTTTCCAGTGAGCACACTTCGGGTAACAGGCTGTCTTACAGCTTTGGAGATACTGGCAACGGTTAGATTCTGGTGATCCCGAAACACCAGCTGCGGCGTTGCTTTGCCGGTAGGCTTCGACGGTGACGCCGCTTCGGAGCCCCTGAGAGAGTCGGTATACTGGTGCCACCTTTGTAAGCGTGCCCGCTGTCGCAGAACGCGGCTCTCTAGGTCAGTCACTAGGTCTGGGCGCGAGGCGGTGGTGCGGAGATCATCAACCGTAGACTCCTTCGCTCGAGACCAGGCACTGTCAAAGGGCAGCTCTAGAAATGCGTCGCGGCCGCTACTAAGCCCGCCATAGAGTAAAGTATCGGCCCATTCAACGCTCCCTTGCCAGTTAGCTTTGACCTCACGGGCAAGAGCTTCTAGGTCAGCTTCCTGGACGCTAAGGGCATGGTTATCGGGCGTTGATCGAGATTCTAGTTCGTCTTTCTTTTTATCCAGAAGCTGTACAAATTTCTCTTGGGTATCCCGCACTCGGTCTCGGCGTTCTCCAAAGGACTTAAGTGAGGCCCTATGAGCCAGGATCAGGGGCAGTAGGAGCGGATAGTCTTGCGGAGACAGACCGGAAGCTAGAGATAGGTCGATGGCGGGGTTGTGCTCATGGATTTTCTTCTTCCGGACCACAGTGGTAGATAATACAGCCAACAGCTCGTCAAACTTCTCGCCCTTGCAATCGTCCAGCATGGACTTGCGGAGTATGGTTTCGCGGCCCAGATCGCCATTCTTCTTCACATCGGACAATACACGAAACAAAGCAGCTCGCAGGTTCACCGACTGTAGGGGCTCGAGAGGAGGGAAGAACGGGCGCAGTTTCTGGAGCGGGCATTGTTCAGCTCATCTTAGTTCGTTAAAGGTGATGAAATGAGCACAAGGCTGAACCTACATCTCGAGCTGTCTCCGGGTCCCAGAGAGCAATAAGACGGTACAAAATCCATTCAACGGCTTTTATCCGCTGGCGCTGGTTTTGTGAAGAGGGCGAAAAGGTGCGGGGTGTGATGCCGGGCCAGTCTTCGAGCTGGTCGAGCTCTAGGAGTTGGAGATTGCGGATCAAGACGGTGTGCGCGGATTGGGGAGGCCAATTGGAGGATTTCGGGCGCGGGGATTTGGACGACTGCATTTCTTCGGGCTGTTTGTCAGTGATGTCACAAAGAATGAGCAGCGTACTTACCCAATAGCTCAACAGAAATCAAGCTTGGTGGGATGCAGCGGGCCTGAGTGTTTACAGTGGGAGAGGGACGGAGTTTCATTGTTTGGTTCAGCGATAAACTTCAACCCCATTTTTTGCTTTTCCCTCTCCAACTCCTCCACTCCTTCTTTCCTCTCTTCCACCTGTTCATTTGCTTCTTTTCTCTCTTCTTATTTCCCTTAATTTTCATAATCTCTTTCAGAAACTCCCCACTCTTCCTAATAGTTCCAATTTCCTCCCCGCCGTCAAGATGGGCTCCCAGGCTCCCTCCGAACCCCTCTGGACCCCTCAATCCGGTCAGTCCAACCCAGCAACCAACCACATCGGGCGTATAACTAACATAAATACAGTCCTATCTACCCTTCCCTACCCCATCGATGAAAACACCACCTCTCCCGTTCCGTTTTTCCACCTCCTCGAGCGTCTAAAGACCACAAAGCGAGAGGGGTGGCGCCGCTTCGACATCAACCATGGCGAATCCATCTCGGACCACATGTACCGCATGTCCGTGATGACCATGCTCGCCCCGCCATCTCTCGCCGCCCGCCTGAACCTCCCACACTGCATGAAGATGGCCCTTGTCCATGACATGGCTGAGTCGCTCGTCGGCGACATCACACCTGTTGACCCGATCAAGAAGACGGAGAAGGCCCGCCGCGAGGCTGCTGTCATGGAATATATCTCGAAGTCCCTGCTGGGCGGGGTACCTGGGGGTATGCTGTCCGGAGACGATATCTTAGCCGTTTTCAACGAGTACGAGGCGAATGAGACTCTGGAGGCGCAGTTTGTGCACGATGTCGATAAGATGGAGCTGCTGTTGCAGATGGTGGAGTACGAGCGGAGTTATGAGGTTGATCTGGAGGAGTTTCTCGGTGTTGCAAAGCGGATCCATCTCCCTGAGATTCAGGAGTGGGCTGCCACGGTGCTGAAAGAGCGGGAGGATCTCTGGAAGGCAAGACAGGCCCAGGCGACGGCGAAGGAGTCAACATGAGAGTCGCCGGATATTGCATGACTGAGACGTTGATGGCGAGATGTCTGACGATGATGCACACTTTTCTTTTTCTCATTTCTGTCTATTTTATTTTCTCTTATTAGAAGCGTTGTACGGTCGGTCACGCAGATAGATACCACCCGCAATAGACATACCTGCATGCACACGCATCAAACGCAAACAAATCCCATAAAGCCAAGGGTATATTCTTCTAATAAGCAGAGCAAAACTGTCCATCTATATGAATCAATCAAGCGGCTCCCTCTCCATCTCCGCCGCAAGCATAACAGCCTCCTCCTGCATCTCATCCGCCCCCCTCGCAATCCTCTCCTCATCATCAACCCTCAACGCCCCCTCGTGCTCCTCAAATCCCCTGCTCAAATCCCCCTCCTCCCCATCCAACTTATCATAGACCGCATCGACGGTCTTCAGATCCCTCCGCCGCCGCGGAATAATATGCGCATGCACATGCGGCACGCTCTGGCCCGCCTCTTTGCCATCCTGGATGGCGATGTTCAGACTCGTGGCCCCATACACGCGCTCGATCATCCGCGCGACGCGCCGCACTGTGAGGAAGAGGTCGGTCGTTTCGGTCACGGTGAGGTCGGAGACGCGGGGGACGACGCGGCGCGGCGAGACGAGGACGTGGCCGGGGAGGATGGGCTTGAGGTTTACGAGGGCGAAGGAGAGAGGGGTTTGGTGGAAGACCTGCAGTATTTTGGAAAAGAGGTTAGTTTTAAGGCGCTGGAGGGGGCCGGCTCGGCGTTGGAGACTGGGCCAAAGAATGCTGGACGGATGGACGAACCTGTGGGGTTACGAGGAAGGGGCCGAAGTGGATCGGACCACCTCTAAGTTTCAGTGGCATTGAGGGGTCGGGCTCTGAATATGTGGCAGTGGACATGTATAAGAGTGTAATTGTACAATGCCTGGAGGGCAAGGGTATGATGAGCAGGGCGCTGCAGACTGGAGCGGTTGACGATGGAATTCCGATCTGCGAAGATGGAACGGAGAGGAGAGCCAGCGGAGGTGGAGCTTTCTGCAAGGTCCCAGCCTCCTCTGCAAGGCCAGGACACTTCAGCCCCACTAGTGAAACTATTAAAGCCCCATGTGAAGACAGAAAGGTCTCTATTGCTATTATCCGGACTATAGTTGATATCTTCCATGGCAGCCTGGCAATTCTTGGAGGAGAGTCAAGGTTCGAACGGGCGAAGGTACTTCGTTATACAGGATTATATTCTTGGAGTGAAATGGAATAAAAAAGCACACTATATATTCAGCAAATTGTCCATGAATGAGGTACATTGAATTTAAAAAAGAACCTCGAAGATTATCATCCTCGAGCTCTGCAAATAAAGGCAACACTAAAGATAGAGGAGAGCTCCCTATAGGGCAGCAGAAACAGTTGCACTCATCATCAAGTACTTGCATGAGGAACTCATGGTGATGGTGTATATACTAGTCAAGGGCCCTTAGACCAGTAGTGCCTTGATCTCAATATCTAGGGCATTCAAGATAATATTCCGTTATTGCCGACGTCCGTATGGAGAGAAGTCCTCTTTGGAGCAAGGGACCAGGCTACAGGCGAGCGGCTCGTGTTAACCCAACTCATGACCGTTTGCGATTAACACTTTCAGCAGAAGTCAGTAGATACTTCATGGATACAACTGCTTTTTTGGGATTGTGATGGCATGTCTAACAAAAGAAACAACCGCCGCTTGAACACCCACTGGATGGGCAGGAGTAACCATTACTACGGCTGTCTCCTGGAGATCACATAATAATTCTGGGTATCATTATCTCTGGTTGTAGATATATTACAAGTAGAATCTTGGAAGTAAAGAAGCAGCAGCATCAAAAAGCGCAGGGACATGTTACAGTCGTACAGGAGTATAGTGCACCATCACGGCACACTAGGAAATGATCAAGTGTCGCCTAGCATGATCAGGTTTCTTCGGTCGGCTCTTCTGCCGTTTTCTTTGACTCGGATTTCGTGTCCGGCTCTGGTTCTGGCTCTGACTCTGCTTTTGCAGGTTCAGGTTCAGGTTCAGGCGCGGCTTCGTTACCTTCGGGTTCAGGTTCGACGCTGGTAGCTGTCTCAACCTTCGCTTCTTCTGTTGCTGTAGCGGTGGTCTCCTCTTCAACGGGCTCGGCATGTTTGCTATCCTCCTGTTCTTTTAAATCTTCCACAGCCGACGCTTCATTGGTTGATGGAGCCTCGTCTTCTAGTTCGACTTCCGCGACAGTAACCTGAGACTCAGTACTTTGAGGAGGCTGGACTAGGGTGTCCGCTGCATCGCTCGAGGTCTCGGTAGGTTGAGTTGGTGGCTCCTTCAACTCTGGAGATGGTAGTTGTTCAGTTTCCTCGGCATCCTCCGCACTCTCGTTAATAGTCGTCACACGAGATCCGATAGACGGGCTAGACTTGTGGCGACGAGTAGTAGCTCCAGTACTGACTGTCGCAGGCTCAACCTGGTCCAAGGGAGGTATTAGCGGTTCGTTGTCCTTGCGTAAAATCGTCAATCGTCGAGGGTCGCCATGATCCTGAACCTGATGTGGTTGATGCGCCTCGTCTCCTTCCGCCTCTGGCGGTATTGTGTAATTATCCGGCGGAATGAGATTATACATGTCGCAAACGGTCTTGAAGAACATATAAAGCCCATCATGGCCCTCAACTTGCCAAAAGACGTCCCGATGCTGGAACCACGCGTGCGCAAAGATGCGATACAACCGACGAAAGACATTGGTGAGGTGTCTCATACCCGCCTGAGGGCCGCCTCCAGTCTCCGATCCTAGTGTAAGGCGACTCGGAAAGTGCTTTGGTGAAGTAAGGATATTGGTGGCCCAATCGAGCGTGTGGCAGCAGTAGTCAATCGCGCAGCAGGCTTTCGGCGGGTCATGCACGGCACAGAGGTATTGCCATTCCGAAGCGCGCATCTCGGGACAGGTCTGTGATGAGCAAGGAGGGTTCTCTGCGAAAAAGGCGATAATGAGATTGTTCGCTTTCATGGTCAAAAACCGGCAGAGTTCGTAGAGCCATAGTGATTTCTCGACGCCCTCGGGGGGTTCAGCGAGCTGACGGGCAACCTCCCGTTGGATCGGAAAGACGGTGTCGGCACCCTCGGGTCGTGTGTAGTGGTTGTAAAGTGCTTTCATGTGTTCTTGGAGCTGGAAGGGGGAGTCAAGCTATGCGAAACACAGGACCATGTCAGTCGACACTAGCAAAGTCCTTCGGGGGTTGGGCATCGACTTGTTACTGACCTGGGAAAGAGGGATTAACGGAGGACCGGCAGACATCTCACTCGCCTTGGATCCCGGACGTATTCTTCGTGTCGGGCCATCATCCGCGTTTGGAGAGACTCCCAGAAGCTGAAGGTCCGCATCGCCGCCAAACGACTCCCCAACCGACGGCGACTGGGGTCCGATCTGTACCTCAGTAAACGGCGGCGGACTGGGGAGTCGCGGCGAGCTGGACGGGGAGACTCCCGCAGCGGTCATTGTCAAGGGGTGGTGAAAGGTAGAGAGCAAATGACCGGACGGGAGCCAAACGGCGGGAGGAATAGGCTAGAGGAAAGAGGAGAGGGCGAGATAGACGTGGACCCGACCAGCCATCTCCAACCAAGCTGCAGCTAATGATAAACTCACCCCATTCTGCCGGGCGGTGACCGACATTGCCCTAAGCCCTAATTGGCTTCCGCTCTGGGTAACGTCATCGATCTGATCTCTTCCCCAGATTCCGTATACTCCTGCAGCTGCAGTACAACTCTCATCCAGAGCCCCTCACCAGGCTATTTCTAGTCAATATGGACGATGATGATGCACCCCCTGATCTTGTGGATGTTTCCCAACTTCCAGACTCCGAACTACAGACATCGGAAGGGGATCTTCCACCACAGCAGCGGGTGCCTATCACACTTGTAACGGGTACGAAGAGCATACTGTAAAGTTCATTTAATATAACATACCGGCTTGTTAGGATATTTGCTGACCACGGGGCTTGCCAGGCTATCTTGGTGCCGGTAAAACTACCCTGCTCAATTACATCCTGACTGAGAAACATGGCAAGAAGATCGCCGTGATAATGAATGGTACACCCTAAGTGGAAACCCTTGTTGACGAGACGATACTAACAAAGCCCAGAATTTGGAGACTGTAAGCTTGAGGATTAAACTCAAAAATTGACTAGACGTTTCTACTAAAACTACACCACAGCATCGGACATTGAGAAACCCATGACGGTCAACCAAGACGGCCAAGAAGTAACTGAATGGCTCGAAGTAGGCAACGGCTGCATCTGCTGCTCCGTGAAGTACACATATCTCCCTTCCAGCTCTCATTATTCAAGCACAGGCTAACAGAGACCAGAGACTCTGGCGTGATGGCCATCGAGTCCCTGATGGAACGCCGCGGCACATTCGACTACATCCTCCTCGAAACTACCGGTCTCGCCGACCCAGGCAACATCGCGCCCATATTCTGGGTAGATGACAACCTGGGTAGCTCAATCTATCTCGACGGGATCGTCACCCTTGTTGACGCAAAGAACATTCTCCACCTTCTCGATCAGCCAACCCCGGAGGAAATCGTTCCGGACGACGATGGCCACGATCATGACCATTCGGGGCCCGTTCTTTCAATGGCACACATGCAAATCTCCCACGCGGACGTGATAATCCTCAACAAGACGGATCTCGTCTCGCCGGAGGAACTCGAGGCCGTCCGGGACAGAGTCACGGCTATCAATAGCGCTGCGAAGATCCATGAGACGGACCATAGCCGCACGCCCCAGATTGAAGGGGTTGTCCTGGATTTACATGCGTACGATCATCTCGATAGCCTAGACTTTAGTCAAAAGGGCCATAGCCACATTGACCCCGTACGTCGCCTCCGCCCCCCGTATAAGATTGAATGCTAATGTGCGACACAACAGGCCATCTCGACAATAGCCCTAACCCACCCACCGCTCCCGCCATCCCAGATCCCCCGCGTAGATGAGTGGCTGCGCTCTATTCTCTGGGACTCTACCCTCCCATCTCCACCACCCTCCAACACAAATACCGACTCCAACTCCGCCTCCAAACGTCCCAACTTTGACATCCACCGTCTGAAAGGTATCCTAGCCCTCTCCGACGGCAGCAGCAAAATTATCCAGGCCGTTCGGGACGTCTTTGAAATTCGGGACGAGTCTCCGTCCTCTGAGGACGATAAGCGGAAGAGCCAGTGTAAGATTGTGCTTATTGGGAGGAGCCTGGGCGATGTAGAGCCGTGGCAGAGGAGTTTTGACGAGTTTGTGAAAGGGGAGGTATAGACACTTCCTTCTACCATATATATCGGAACTAGTTATGTACATGCTAGATCAAGATATGCTATGCTTTATAAATACATGAATGACACTGCATTGGAAAGCACCATCATGATTGGCATTTCAAGTGGTTGATTGGTACGAATAGATACTATATATTTTTGCTAGTGACTGTCTGATATAACTCAGGTAATTGAAAGAGAATAAACAGGGAAGAAGGTTCGATTAATACAGTCGCTGCTGAGAAGGTAAGTAATAGTAGGCTGTCGAGTCCAGAGAAAAAGGAGGACGATTAAAAACCAATATACATTTGAGTGTGCGCACATGGAGTTAGTACCCAGAGACAAAGAAGCCAAGCAACAAATAGGGAAATAAAGGATGAGGAAAAAGGACCTAGAAATTCAACCAAAAAAAGCCATCCGTTCGTATTCATCATGAGAAAAATGGAAATAGGAAAGAAAACAACGCAAGGAAAAAAAGGAAATGCAACCGGGAAAAGCCAACATGCTAGGAAATTTTATTGGAAACGCAGAAGATGATGAAGTAGATCAAATCCCAAATGATGAGTTGCTGCAAGTAAACTCCGTGGTTCGCCGTCATGTCCCGCTGCAATTGTGCTGAAACGCGAGGAGGTAAGTAATAAGTACACAGCGCAAGATACTTGCGCAGGCGGATCCCATATTTATTGGTCTGGGACTCGTAGTCAAACAATGTGGTTGAGTAGGTGAGTTATGTGCTTTTCTATACGTCATACGGGTTGTATGGCCTTCTCAATGAATGCCGGATTGATTGGTAGGTGAGAATCGTTGAGGGAGTAGTCGGCGTCCGGAAAGGTGGGTTGAGGATCGATGGTCGGTTGGGGTTCGACTATTGTACAAACCTGGTCTTCTCTCCTTAGTTCCTCAATATCTAGAGGCTTCGCCGCTGGGTTGATTGGTAGGTGGGAATTGCTCAAAATGGAGCTTTTGATTTCATCCTCGAAATCAGGTGTGCGTATTTCAGAATCGAAGGCTTCCTCCGAGAACTTCGCAGGCGGATTGATAGGTAGACTAGAATCGCTCAGAGGGGAGTTCTGGTCGTCGTCATGGGATGTTTCCTGCGGAGGAGGCAAGGACACCTGAGGAATAACACTCGACGTTTCCAGATCCGATGTTTCCGACAGTTGAATCGCAGGGTTAATGGGTAGTTGAGAATCAGCTAAGGAGGGCGTTAGGTCTTCGTCCTGGATAGTGTGTTCAACCGTGGTTGGTGCGGCATCCGGAATAGTGTCCCTTTCAGGGTTGGCAGTGTCATCCTGTGGCGAATCTGTGGCTGGATTAATAGGAAGATGAGAAGCGCTCATGCTCATGTTTTGGTCTTGTGTGGCTTGTTCAGAACAAGGCAGTTCTGCTTCATCAGGCACAGGAGCCGGGTCTTCAACCTCTGGGTGTGATTGTTCATGCGGGGCCCCGTTATCTGGGAGTTCAGCCTCTAGCAAGCTGGCGGCTGGATTTATGGGTAGTCGTGACTCATTCAAGTTAAGGGTCGAATCTTGAATGTCGTCCAGAAGATACACCGGAGCCGACTGGACATCCAAAGGTGGTAGTGGATCATCGAGTGTTTGGATCGCCGGGTTGATGGGTAAGCTAGACTCGCTCAGGTAAAAGGATTGACGGTAGGTAGTTTCGTTTGGGCATTCCGGAGCCACGTCTGACGGCGATATATCACCCCCTGTGTATATTTCCTGGTGTGAAGATTCGGCTGCCGGATTGATCGGAAGGGAAGACTGTTGAAGGGAGGTTACTGATCGTGACCGCTCTGAGACGGGCGAAACCTCGGTGGCCGAGTCCACCGGGTACTCGCTAACAGGGGCTTGTGTGGCAGATAATTCCGGGGATTGATAGTGCACAGACTTCCAGGAGCCAGCGACGGCAGAACCATCAGGCTGCGTGTGGGTATTTTGAGGAAATTCGTCAACAGGTTCAGGTAAGGAATCACGGTAACGAGAATCGAGACCAGCATCCACGTCGATCTCGTCCGCGTAGTGTAGCGATGCGCCGGGTTCCAACGTTCGGGCGTCTTCAGGATGTAAAGGGTCCTCAACGGTGACAGATATTACATCTTCCACAGATCGTCGCTCGTCGAAAATCATTGAGTTACCCTTTCGTATCCCATTCAGCTGTGGTGGCATAGTGTCATTTGTCTCCATGTGCCGCGCGTATTCCGCCTGATCGAAGCATGCGCCATCCGACTCTATTGTTTCCGGAGAAGAAACACTCCCAAAACTATCATCGTGGGGAAGCTGCTGGGGTACGTGAGTATTGCTGGAGCCAATGGCCCCCATCTGTCTTCCACGGGGGTACATGAAGGCTGCACGAGCGTCGTACAAAGGCAAGGCGCCATTATGTAGTCCCACTCCCATGCTCATCCTTGGCGCATGGTCGATTTCGCGAGGAAAGAAATTCAACAGCTCCTTAGCTGATAACCGGTTTCGAGGGGCCGGGCTTAGACAGAAAGAGACTATCCTCCGATAATACTCCGGCACAGGGAAGTCGCCAAACACAAACGGTCGACGCTGCCGCTCGGGTTCGTCTTCCTCCATAGCCAATGCCCACAGCGTCATACCCAGTTGAAACAGATCCGTCTTGACGCCAATGTACATCGATATTCGCTGGTTGCTCTCGATCTTGTCCGCAATCTCCGGGGGCTCCCATCCAACCGGACAGCCCCGTCTGTTGATGTCAATAATCTTTGCGTCATCGTTGGCGTCCACCACGATATTTGATAACGTAAAGTCTCCCTGCACATAGCCGGCTTCATGAATCTCGCATAGACCATGTACAATCTGTCGAGCCCATCGTTCGCGACGCTCCCAGGCAAGTAATCCACGGTTTTCGTATAAGATATCCACCATAGCTCCCTTCTCGGCAAAGCTGATGAGAAGCCCCTTGACGACTTCTTGTCGGTCGTCGACCACGATTCCTTCGACCTGTATTACATTCGGTGTACCTTGGAGCGCATGCAGTGCGTTGATCTCGTACAAAAATTCGTCGACGGTATCTGGACCTGGGATTTCCTTCTTAATAAATGACCTACCATCCAACCGCACATTATAGACAAAGCCCGACAGGTGTGCTTCGAAGTGTAACCGGCGCTCAGGAACAAGCCGCGCGTCAGGTAAATGTCCAATAGACGAGATAGGAGGGTAAGGGATAATTTCGTTGACATCTTCGGTGACGTGGACGTGTAGGCGGCCATCGCGGGTTTCCAGCTTCAGGTTGGTGACCGTATCGTAAAACTGGATCTCGGGGAGCGACTCGCGGATCGACTCGTAGACCCGGGCGCACTTATCCCGCTGGTACCGTAATTCCTTCAGGTCCTGCTCGAGAGAATCCGGTTCAGCATCGCGATAATCGCAGGAGATGGTGATACGCCGCCACCGGTTGGGTGCTTCTGCGTAGGTGACGAAAAATTTTTCCCTTTCAGAGCGGTCCCGAAAGTGCATGCTCAGGTTGAGAATCCATCGCTTTTCCAACTCCATCTCAAAAAATTCAGCAGGATACTCCACGGGAGTATCCGTTATCTCGGGGTAGTGGTCCCATTCCGATCGGACGTCGTTGTCCTGGGTGATCTCCTCATTCGTCTCCGGGGGTTCGTCAACCTTGGTTTGGTCTGGGTCCGGGTCCTCGCGCCAGTTAACCTCCGGAGCGGATAATCTGGGATCCACGACGGACTGTGGGGACTTGGTCCGCTGGAGGCTCAACGTTCGACGGTCGGCCGATACAGCACGTCGGGTTTCTGTGTTGACGGGAGAGAGCCGGTCACGATGCTCGGAGTGCTGTCTCTTGAAGGTGGTGGACCGGGGAAGGCCGACGCCTACCCTTCTCGAGAGCCGACGCGTGAGGTTATCGTGGGATTTAGGGGGTGGGGAATTGGTGCGCTTGGAACGATCGTTTGACGCTGTGGAGGTATCGCTGCTCGCAGGCGAGCGAGAGGAAGAAAAATCTCGATCATCGCGGCCAAGCCATCGCCGAAGGCCCAGGCGATGCCACATGCTCTGCTTGGGACGCGGCGGATCGACCTTTTCCGGGTCCAACAGAAAGCCCAGAGATGATCTGGGCGAGCTACAGGAGCTGTCTGCAATGGAGATGGCCATCCAGCACGACCCAGGAGTTCAAGAAGGCCGAATGAAGGACGACGGCTTGAAGTCTCGAGGGGGCTGGGGGGGCGCTGGCCATAAGAAATTATTGCGGCGGAACTTCCGTGGGACAGAGACGACCGTTTCAGAGGGGAAATTTCAAAGCAGCCTGATTTTTTTTTGAAGACAACAGACGACAGGAAAAAGAAAAAAAGAAGGGGAAAAATTCAACAATCCGAGTAGGAAGCAGTCGAATCACACAGATCCAGGCAAGGCATCGAATGGTCCTCGACGAGTCGGTGAGAGTTCAGAGTCGTATCAGGTCACACAACAGTAGCAGCGGACATCAAGTAGGGGATGAATGGAGTCAGAAAGGTATTATTAAAGGGCAGTACGCCGTCATAGAGAAGCAAAGAAGAAACGACAACAGCAGTAACAAAAAAAGGTACAAGGGTACGTAGGAGATGGCAGGAAGAAAAGAAATCGGAAGACGAGAAAACGATGAAAAAATGAAGCTGCTGCTGCAACAACGCAAGGTGATTAGCCAGGATCGGCCTGAATGAGCCACGCGCAATATTTATTATTATCTCGAAGAGTTATGACTCACTGGAGGGAGATGGTTAACTAGGTTACTGGCACTGATGGCATCAATAAACCGTGGCCCTGTTGTTCTGCAACTGGACTATAGATACGCAGGAGAGCAGTATGTACACCAGAAAGCGAGCGCACAAACGAGATATCGACATTGAAAATCCGAAAATTAGACAATTCCGAAGCAGCTTGAGCCCCGACAAAAATTAATCCCTGCTTCGCCTTATGATTATCCTGAGACGATTCCTTCAAAAGACGCACTGCGGCCTGACAGTAGTGCCTGAAGCTCCAGCACTATGAAAATTTCTCTAAGCGACGATATAGTACTGAGGCCTGCTTTGCTTGAACAGTTCTATAGATATAGATACCTACTGTGTATACTGAATCTTTGATGGGTTTGCCATTGAATGGTTTTTGTACAACCAAATAATTACTTTACCATCGCTACTCGCAACCCAGGCTATACAATGTACACCGGGTTCCCCCCACCCCCAACTAGCATTAAAAAGACAGAGTATAGAACCATCCCGTTGTCCACGGGTCACCGGTATGTACTCCAACTGCCTCCCACCTACATTTCTCGATCGCTTCACTCCCAGATCACGATATATTCCACCACTACTCCACACCTGCAATGCACAGCCCAAAATCCTTCTCGAAGCCTGCTCTGACACAGTAGTGACCATCCACTCCAGTTCAAAGGATGAGTTCGTCCACCACTAGCCACATTACACTACTGTACCCGTTTTCAAAGTGATGCTCCAGACAACGACCGTCCCTTAAAAACAATGCACCCAATCAGGAGACAGATCCCTGGCGAATCCTCCGGCCTTAAATATACGCCGGCATCTCAAGGTAGATACAGTAGCTTGTTGGCCCGGGCTAGTAGTCGTCAGAACTAGATCCTGCTGCGTTGGGATTCTTGCAGCGAATACTTTGCTTCGCGCGCGCTTACTGGCTGCGCTATACCTCATCTTGCAGCGCGCTGGCCTTTCTCTGGGAGGCTGTGAGTGATCTCTTTGGTTAACCGCGGTCAGTCACGCACCGGGTGTGTTCTCGAGGCTTGGATGCGACAAGACAACCTTGGGAGATACTTGCCTAGATTGGTAGTTGGTTGGTCTTATCGTTGTGCATGTGTTGTTGTTGAAGTTGATGTTCGACATGGGTTGAAGGGCGCTTCGCAGGAGGGGGAGATGTACTTTTGACATCCCGAGGTAGGTGGTGGTATGTACTTCTTTTTGTTTCTTCACACTTTTGGTACGAATTATTCAGTTCAGCTGCCATGTCTTGCTCTAGGTACAACTATATACATGCAAGTGATATAGACAGATCCAGTCGTACAGCGGCCTATACTAATCCTCATCTTTCAGAGTGGAGTGGTCAAGCTGTTTCTTCAGTCCTTTCCTTGCAGACACGGTCCACCCAAAGAACAAAGATCTAAAGAAAATGCCAATATCTGACCCCCAGTCTATCGCGGACCAGGGGTAGAGTCTATCGAGGTATTTTTACAGCGTGAAACGGAAAACAACTCCGGACCATGCATTCCGAACGAACGCCTGTACATGACCAGAAACACATAAACCAATTAATCCTAAGGGGTCAGCATCGAAGAAGTCTAGCAAATCATGTCCGGTCGGGGCAACCGAAAGCTTGAAATTCCAATCAATCATCGTCCTCGTCATGGTCATTGGACTTCTTCTTCTTCTTGGGATCCTCCGACAGCTCCTTATGCCAGGTGCGGTTCGCAGCGTCCTTGTTGAGATCGGCAAAGAGGATGTCGAATACTTCAGAGTACCAGCTCACTGCATGGCCGTCGATACCTGCTTTGATGTTCTACAAAGGACAATTAGGATGCAGCTCCAAAAGTACGGGAAAGATAAGCACCCACTTCAGGTAGTTCTAGCCAGTCGGACATGTTATCGGCTGGGAAGATAATCGTCTTGGCACCAGCACGGCGCGCAGCCACAGTTTTCTCTCGCAGACCTCCGATGCGCAGTACTTTGCCGGTCACGGTCAACTCTCCGGTCATCGCGATCGTTGGATCCAGGGGATAGTTCAATCCCAGCGACAGGAGGGATGTCGCCATTGTAATACCAGCCGATGGGCCTAGAGTTTGATTAGCTCATCTGTAGCTTTGATTAGCTCATTAGGCCGAACTTACCATCCTTTGGAACGGCGCCCTCAGGGCAATGCATGTGTAATTTGGCCTTCTCAAAGAATCTGTTTTCAGGGAACTGCTTCGCCATCACCGACTTCACAAACGAGTACGCAATATGCGTCGACTCTTTCATCACGTTCTGAAGATTGCCTGTAATGTCGAGACCAGGTCGTGACTCGGGCGTCAATGCATTCTCAAGGATGGACTCGACGTAGAGAGCCGCACCACCCATGCTCGTCCAGGCGAGACCCATGGTGACACCAGGCGGGAAGGTGTCATACAAGCGGTCAGCGGTGAAGATTGGCGGGCCAACGTAGTCGGTCAAGCTGTCCTTGCCGATGTTGAGCTGTACACTATCGGGTACCTTGAGTGCCACCCGAGGGGTTTCTGTGGTCGCTTTTTCCGACTCACTCGACGTCTCTATGGGTTCCGTGTCCTTCTTCGATTCCTCCTGTGCCGCTTTACCCTCATCTGTGAGGGCCTTCTCTTCCGCCAGTACGTCTTCTCCGAGATCGGATACAATCTTAAAGGCCGCCTTGCGATAGACCTTCTCGATCTGCTTCTTCAGGTTTCGTACACCACTTTCTCGGCAGTAGGATTTAATGAGCTCCTCGATGGCCTCCTCAGTCAACGTGACATCAACATCCTTAAGGCCAGTGAGTTCTCTAGCTGCGGGCCCAAGGTACCGTTGAGCAATCGCCATCTTCTCGTCTGCAACGTAACCAGAAAGCTCAATGATTTCCATACGGTCTAAGAGGGGTCGGGGTATCGTATCTGTAACGTTGGCAGTGCAGACAAAGAGAACCTTCGATAGGTCGACGGGTACATCCATATAGTGGTCCAAGAACGACGAGTTCTGCTCCGGGTCGAGAAGCTCCAGTAGGGCGGAGGACGGGTCGCCCTGGTGGCCACGACCAATTTTGTCCACCTCATCAATCAAGATAAGAGGATTCTCAGTCTGGCACTTCTTGAGGGCCTGAATGATTCGTCCAGGAAGAGCACCGACGTAGGTTCTACGGTGTCCCTTAATCTCCGCGACATCCGTCAAGCCGCCAACGGAGAACCTGTAGTATTGCCGGTTCAAAGCCCTAGCAATCGACTTTCCAATACTCGTCTTTCCAACACCCGGAGGACCAACAAGACAGAGAATCTTTCCTTCAACAGTACCTCGAAGCTTTCCGACGGCAATGAACTCAAGAATACGATCCTTGACGTCTTTCAATCCGTAATGATCCTCATTCAACACGTTGGTCGCATGCTTGATTCCGAAGTTCTCAACACTCTTCTGACCCCAGGGAATCTGCGTCAGCCAATCTAGATAGTTGCGGGTGACGTTGAACTCAGACGCAGCTGGCTCAAGGTGAGCCAACTTGTTGATCTCCTCATCAAACACCTTCTTCACTGCCTCTGGCATCGCAAGCTTGCCTGCCTTCTCCTTGAATTTCTCCACGAGCTTATCCTTGCCGTCGGACTCGATACCCAGCTCTCGCTTGATCCCCTTCATTTGTTCCATAAGCCAATATTCTCGTTGTCGCTTTTGGATCTTCGCCTCGACATCCTTCGAAATCTTCGATTGGAGCTGAGCATTCATGAGTTCCTTCTTCAGCACAACCAATGCCTTCGGAAGTCGTTCCTCAATGTTCATAAGCTCCAAGACTTCCTGCATCTCGTGAAGTTCTCCGGCGGAAACCGCAGCAGCAAAGTCAGCAAGCTTGGCAGGTTCATCGCTTAGGTTTCCAGGGAATTGGTCGGTGTAGAAGGCTGAGATCTGGTCACGGAACAAAGGATTTAGGGTCGCGATTTCCTTGCAGACGTTGACTATTTCACTTGTCACCGCACGAATAAGTGCGCTCTTCTTGTCGAAAGGCTCTTCCGCCAAATTCTCAACGTTGACCAAGCTGACTGGGTATTTCCGCAAGAAAGATGTAGGCTCATAATGATCCTTCGGCACAATATCTGCGGAGTTCTCCTCAAAGCTCGCAACTACATCCCCACGCTTCTCAGTATTCTTGTCCTCAGGTGTGCTGGTTTTCGTAGAGTCGCCTGGCGGAAGCAAGGAGGAAATCTTAATGCGTCGGTGGGGATAGAGCACGGCGGTCACACCACTCTGCTCGCCCCGGAGTGGGTAGGCAGCGGTGATTTGGGCGAACACGCCAACGTCGTATACATCATCAACCTTCTCAATCACGTCGCCATCCGCGTTCTCATCCTTGAACAAGAAGGCTCCTACATACGGCTGCCCACGCTTCATCATGTCTTGAATTGCTGTCGCCACATTCGGATCGCGAATTGTAATAGCCTTGTAGAAACCGGGGAATAGTGGGCGCTTGGCAATTGGAATCGCCATCACCTGAGGGTAGACATCAGGCACCGATGGCTTCTGTAGAGCTTTATCATTTCCGCTCTTCTTGCCCTTCTTCCCACCATCATCGCTCCCATTGCTCGAACCGCTAGGCTTGGAGTCCGCTCCGCTCACGGGAATCGGCGAGGGAGTGTCAGAAGAGTTACTTCGTCCTTCAGCATCTTTCTTTCCTTCTTCCTCAACTCCACGTTGTTCTTTATCTGCTGACTTATCCTTCCGCCTTGAGAAGCCCGATGTCGGAGCTCTCGATTCTGTTGATGAACCATGCTTCCCGGACGCATCGACCTGCTTCCGACGGGTTTCGCGCTCTACCTCCTTTTCCTGGCTTTCATCCTTATGTTCATTTTGCTCCTGATCGTCTTTCTCGTCTTCGGGTGGTGGCTTTTCTCTCCGCCGGGTCGTGCTCGAGGAAAAGGTGCGAGGGGAGGACGGAAGGGAGCGGAAACGGCGCGATGTCTCTAGAAGCGATCGAGTACCGACATTGTATCCGCGTGAGGCAAATAGGGGTCGAAGGAGTAAGGGACGCGGTGTCTGGAGCGCGGCACTCCAGCGGAGGGTCTGGCCGCGGAGCATGCTCCTAGGATATCGGAGGAGTAACGGGGCAAATTGGAGGGGGGGAAGAAGATGCAGAGGCGAATATAATGTACAGAAGAAATGAGCCCCAGAAAGAGACCAACGAGGAGAGGACACTATTACGGTAAAAGGAAGCAAAGATGGGGAGGAGGCGATGGCGAGATCTCAGGCGATTGATTACCGAAGCAAGCAGTTCCATCATCGCTGACAGCTCGGATCAAATAATTATCCGGTCGGGAAACTTAGAGTGAGCCGAACAACTGAGAAGCTTCGATTTTGCTCCATCAGGATTCGGCCAACGAAAAAAGTTTTTGGGGTACTTCAACAATTCGATTTGAACCCCTCTGGCATGGGTATATTGCGCTTGGCTTCAGTGATCTCGTCTGTCTTCTCGTCATTCATTTTCTTGCGATGAACCCGACTTCGGTACTGGTGCCAAAGGCCACGGCTATCCCCGGCTGTATCCTGCGCACCTCGCGACAATGCTCGAAACATAACCAAACAGTCAATGTGCGATCATCCTCCTCAGCGCGTCAATACCATGTCACCACCATACACTCGCCTGTCAGGCGTCGGCGGGATAGCATTTTCATGAAGAAACGTCCGGATTTTATCACAACTAGGGTAAGTAGTTCTCACTCGAGACATGATAAGTTCGAAAGACGAGACTGACCTCTTTAATCACCCTAGACTTTCCACGCCACGAACGCCCTTGCGATTGCGGACCCGTATAAGGTTCTAGGGGTGGATAAAGGCGCCTCCGCTGGCGATATCAAGAAGGCTTACTATGGCATGGCTAAAAAGTATCACCCAGACACCAACAAGGACCCAGGCGCCAAGGAGAAATTTGCAGAGGCTCAGACGGCGTACGAGCTGCTTTCCGATCAGAAGAAACGCGAAACATACGACCGATTCGGTTCCGCTGCATTTGATCAGAATGGTGGCTTCGATCCTAGTGGCGGTGCGGGCCCAGGAGGCAACCCCTTCGCTGGTGGGTTCGGTGGTGGATTTGGCGGTGCAGGGTTTGGCGGGGGCTTCCCTGGCGGATTTGCGGCGGATATCAATTTCGAAGATCTTTTCGGGGCCTTTGCAGGTGGTGCTCGCCGTGCTGGACGTGGCAGGCGCGGCCCCTTCCAAGAGGTGCTGGTCGGCGAGGATATTGAAGTTCAGACAAGTATCTCCTTTATGGAGGCGGCGAAAGGCACATCTCAGGACGTCGTTATCAATCCCCTGAAGGAGTGCGGCTCGTGCAATGGAGACGGACTCAAATCAGGCGCAAAACGTACGCAATGTCGCCAATGCAATGGTTCCGGTACTCGAGTGCATTTCATGCAGGGAGGGTTCCAGGTAGCTGCTACCTGTGATGCATGTGGAGGTGTGGGTCTCATCGTGCCCCGCGGCTCAGAGTGTGGTAGCTGCAAAGGCAATGGGGTGGTTCGCGACCGGAAGACCGTTCGTGTGGATATTCCGGGAGGTGTGGAAGATGGTATGCGGCTGAGGATATCCGGCGAGGGCGATGCGCCTCCCAAAGGAACGACAGCTGCGCCTGGCACTCGCACACAGCGCGGTGATCTTTATGTGTCTATTCGAGTTTCTCCTGACGACCGATTCAGTCGCTCTGGATCCGACATTCTATATACTGCTTCAATTCCTCTTACCACGGCGCTCCTCGGCGGTGAAGCTACTGTTCCAACTCTCGATGGGCAGGTTAAGGTCAAGGTTGCGACAGGTACTGGTACTGGAGATCGCATCACGCTTTCTGGAATGGGCATGAAGAAGCTGGGCGGTCGGTCCAGGAACTTTGCCTCAACTGGTGACCTGAAGGTTGAGTTTAAGGTCGCCATGCCCAAGTATCTCACTGGCAACCAGCGCACAATCCTTGAAGTCCTCGCTGATGAGATGGGCGACAAGACCGCTCGTCGGATTATGGATATACCAACGGACGGGTAAGATGCTCACTCGCAACAGTATAATGCGCATTCCTAACTAAAACGATAGGCCTCCTCCATCCAGTGAGCCTTCCGGGGAAGCTCCTAAGAGCGAAGGATTTCTCAAATCCGCATGGCACAAGCTCATGAGCCACAAGAAGCCGTCCGACTCGGAAACTTCGAGTGGAGATTCGACGAAGAAGAACGCCAGCACCAAAACCGATAGTAACAAGAGCGAAGATGACAAGAAGTCTGGCTCGACGTAGACGGACATGCATACCCGACTATTCCACCTTATAATTCATTTGTGTATATCATAGCGCCGGCGAGTTAGGGGAGGGTCTTCTTCTTTTGGGTTGGTGACATTTGCACATTTTACATGTTGGGACGCTCTTCACTGTATTTACCTCTTTGTTTATTCCAATTGGTGGTCGCAGGTTTATAGAGACCATCGCTTGCATGTACATTACTTAGAGCCACACAACATCTCTCCTCCGGATATACTCTGCGTTTTGTGAGGTTTAATTCGAGGATAATAATAGAAAGGGCAACAAGATTCAGTAGTGCCTTAGGCCCTAGAGGATTAATTATTGATCCCCCGCGTGGCTGTCACGTCCGCCACCATCCATCGAATCAGCTCGACTCCAACCACTGCAATTTCCGCCGCTGAATATCATCACAATCACACCCGCTCCTCCCTCCTACCCCACAGTCGTCCCTCTCCTTTTCCCTCCACCACCCTTCTCATCGCCGTCTCTTGCTCCTTTGCTTATAATTGTAACGCTACCTAGCTCCCCTCTCAAACGCCCACCTCCGCTCGCTCTCGCCTTCGGTAGATGGGAGCTCCCCGCTCCTTGTCGACAAGATGGTTCAGTCGCCTATGATCTCATGCCCCCTCAAACAGACCAACGAAATCGATTGGATCCAACCCCTCAAAGACTACATTCGTCAGAGCTATGGCGAAGACCCAGAACGCTACAGCCCGGAATGTGCTACACTCAACCGATTGCGCCAGGACATGAGGGGTGCCGGAAAGGACAGTGCGACAGGACGAGACTTGCTCTATCGATACTATGGACAGCTTGAACTCTTAGACCTAAGATTCCCTGTTGATGAGAGTCATATTAAGATCTCCTTTACTTGGTATTGTTCCAATAGTTAGTAATGACTTTGAACTTGCTAACCATGCCGCCTATAGGTACGATGCCTTCACCCACAAGCCAACCTCGCAATATTCCCTCGCATTCGAAAAGGCCTCGATTATTTTCAATATCTCGGCTGTCCTTTCCTGCCATGCTGCAAACCAAAACCGCGCTGACGATACCGGCCTTAAGACCGCGTACCACAACTTCCAGGCAGCGGCTGGCATGTTCACTTACATCAATGAGAACTTCCTGCACGCTCCTTCCACCGATCTAAACCGCGAAACAGTCAAAACACTTATCAGCATCAGTCTTGCTCAGGGACAGGAGGTGTTCCTTGAGAAACAGGTTGCCGATCATAAGAAGGTTGGGTTCCTGGCGAAACTCGCCAGCCAGGCCTCTTATCTCTATGCACAGGCGGTGGAGGGTACACAAGAGCATGCTAAAGGCATCTTTGACAAGTCATGGACAGTTCTTCTTCAAGCCAAATCGGCGCACATGGGTTCTCTGGCGTCGTATTACCAGGCTCTAGCCGATGACGAGGCAGGCTCTCATGGAGTAGCTGTCGCTAGGCTACAGCTGGCCGAGAAGCTTTCAACATCTGCGTTGGGCTGGGCGAAGTCATTTCCCTCATCAGTCGCGGCGAACACCAACCTAACTTCCGAGGCCGGGCCCAACCTTGTGGACATTGTCAAATTCCATCTTGCCAATGTACAGGCGCAGCTCACCACGTCCGTCAAAGACAATGATTTCATCTATCACCAGCCAGTTCCCAACGAGGCAGGTTTGTCTGCTGTGTCGAAGCTACCTGCAGCGAAGGCAATTCCCGTGAGCGAGTTGTACCAAGGCCAGGATATCCAGCGGATTATTGGCCCGGATATTTTCCAAAAGCTGGTTCCCATGTCTGTTACGGAGACTGCCAGTCTCTACGATGAGGAGAAGGCCAAACTTATCCGAGCTGAAACAGAAAAAGTTGAAACGGCGAATGGAGAGATGGCGGCGAGCCTGGACTATTTTAAGCTACCAGGGAGCTTGAACATTTTGAAAGGAGGGATGGACCAGGAAATGACCGTCGACGAGGAGTTTCAACGATGGTGTCAGGAGCTGGCCGGCCATGATTCTTTCACCAAGGCGTTCGATAGTCTGCAAGACCGCAAGTCGGAGGTCCTGGCCCAGCTGGATCAATGTTCAAAACAGTTAGACTTGGAAGAGAGCGTTTGCGAGAAAATGCGCTCCAAATATGGGCCTGATTGGAGCCAGCAGCCCAGTGGACGACTAAACACAACTCTTCGGAGTGATATCCGGACATACCGCGATACCATTCATGAAGCAAGCGCCAGCGACTCTCAGCTTTCTGCGACGCTTCGGCAATACGAGTCAGACTTTGATGAGATGCGATCTGCTGGAGAGACGGACGAGGCCGACGTTCTCTTTCACCGGGCCATGATCAAGGCTGGTTCCAAGCAGGGAAAAGGCAAGAACGGCGTGACCAGTCCGTACTCAGCTGGAGAGGGAAGTCTACTAGATGATGTCTACGACGATGGGGTTCCCTCTGTTGCCGAACAAATCTCCCGGGTGGAGTCTATTTTAAAGAAGCTCAATCTGGTCAAACGAGAGCGAGCCCAGGTCTTGAAGGACCTGAAGGAAAAGGTGATTCCCATTTGAATACATCTAGTAATATTTCATCACGAAGCTAACCGCTGTTACTATAGGTCCATAACGATGATATCTCAAATGTACTGATTCTCAACAAAAAGTCTATTACTGGTCAGGAAAGCCAACTCTTCGAGGCCGAGTTGGAGAAATTCCGCCCTCATCAGAATCGATTACTCCAGGCAAACCACAAGCAAACCGCTCTGATGAAGGAGCTTACGAAGACCTACGGAGACCTGCTGCAGGATAAACGAGTGAGAGCTGAACAATCGAAATACGAGGGTATCACGCGCCAACGAAATTCCGTTATGGCCAGGTATAAGAAGATCTACGACTCATTCAACAGTCTCCGCTCAGGCATAACACAAGCACAGACCTTCTATAGTGAGATGACGGAGACTGTGGACAGTCTGCGAAAGAATGTTGATACATTCATAAACAACCGCAGATCCGAGGGCGCGCAACTTCTGGGCCAGATCGAACGCGAGAAGGCGAGCGGAACAGCTGATCACGAGGAGCGCGAGCGAGAAAAGCTGAGGCAGTTGATGGAGCGTCTGTCCACAGAGCCCAAGCCTCCCTCAGTTCCCCCTCCCTCATCGGCCACCGGGCCCGCCAAAGCCAAATCCCCACCGCCACCCGTCAAAGCGCCAGTTTATCCAACGAATATCGCGCCTCCCAAGGCGTCACCGCATTTCCCTCCCACAGTTCCACAACAGCATGGCACACCTGTCTCCCACTCCCCATCTCCGTATGGCCAGTACATGCCGCCAGGAACTGGCGTGTCCTACCTCCCATCACAGACCTTCCAGCAAGGCGCTGTAGCTCCGCTGTCCGAGGGCTATAATCCGATGGCATACCCGATCCCCGCCTCCTCAATGTCACCTCCTCCTGGCCAACCGTTCTACTCCCCAACACCTACCCCGTTCTACACTAGCCCTACCCCACCCGTCCCTTCAAGTCAGTATATGCCTCAGGGCTACGTTCCCCCTCCACCACCTCCCCGACCCCAGCAGACCACATACGCACCCTCCACAGGACCATTCCCCTCCGGCCCTGGCGGCTACGCTCAGGCCAGACCATACGGTTCCAGTCAACACCACAAGGTCCATTCGCAGTCATCTCCTCAATCAGGCCAACCCTCTTCCTCGTCCACCGCGGATCCCTGGGCTGGTCTGAATGCCTGGAAATAAGCGTCTCTCTGCAGCATTGCCTACCCCCCTTTACCCCCGTCATGTCTGTGCTCAATTCGAACGCACACGTTTGTTCTTCCCGGATTATGAAGAGTTATGATAGATTTACGTACGGATGTACCCGGTACCTTATGCTGGTGCTCTTCATGTTTATGCTCATGTATGTTTTGCATTAAGGCGTTTTAATCAGTATGTTCTATCTCGTATTTTGAGTATTTCTTTTAGTTTCTTGGTACTCGTGTCTTTCTTCGTCTTAATTCTACCCTTTCATTTATTTCATAATTTCATGCAACAAGCCTAGGCGACGAGTATCACCTTCTACTTAGATGGAGAACATAGCGCCGGTAAATGTGTATGATTTGAGATTTCACCCTCGCAAAGCGCCTAGACACTAGCCATATACACGCCGGTGGGCCAGAAAGACGATATAGATAAGAATAATAAGATGAGATGCAAATTGACCAGAACCAAAATGGGGTATCATTGAAAAAAGAAAAGGGGCAGCGTGCATAAAATGTGGCTGGTAATAAGGCCTTCCCAAAAAAGCCAAAGCAGCCAGCTAAGATATTGTACACAGGGTGGATATCAAAAAAGGAAACGCTAGGCGAGAGAATGAGACCACCCGAAATCAAAAGACGGAGAGAGATGAATATGCAAAGCATTGGGTTCTTTCCAAAGACTTCAGTCATAACCATAGACTCGAGAGAATTAAAAAAAAAAAAAGAAGATAGGTCATGGCTGGAACTTCAATCGGAAGTGTCGTCCCCGACCCTCTTCCCGGACTTTGTATAGAAATCGTGCGATCGCCTCTTGCTCGACAAGGCCGGCGCTGTTGAAGTGTTTCCGGACGGCGGTTGCGAGCTGGTTTTTGCTTACTCGGTCTTGGCCGACGATCTGATGTAATATGTCCTTTCCATCGTGTGAACTGGACTCCTTTGAGCTGCTGTGACGGTCTCCACTGCTGGTGCCGTTGCGGCCATTTGTGTGATGTAGCGAGGTCCTCGATGAACCGTTTGTCTGGTGTGAGTCGTGTTTGGAGAGTTGTGCGCGCTGCGCAGCAATCGCTGTTGGTGACCGGAGACCGATTCCTCGTGAAAGGAGGTTATGTGCATATTCGCTGGAGTAGGCACTGGGCGTGGCCAATTTGTGGGCGTGTCGGTAGGAGTGGAGGAATTCGAGGGGCATGTCGGACCAGGAGATCTAAGCGAAAAAATTCCGTTAGCATGATCAGTAATTGCAATATGATGATCGAGGCTTATTTTCTGATGAAACTGGAGGGCTGGGTTCATAGAGATTGAGGTTTTCAGCTTGTCCGACAACGTACTCTGGGGAGATTGTCCAGCTGCTCTCCTTGCGCAGCAGGGGCGCTTGTAACATTTGTGGTGACTTTGACTTCTCGAGAGGTGGACGTTGTCACTATACCACTAGCACCTTTTCGCCCTTTGGCTGCCGCAGCTTTGAGCTCTTTTGTTGTGGTGCTTGAAGCCTCAGACCGTGAGTCGTCCTGAACGGCTGTGGTTCGTTGGCGCGGGGGGGCCATAACGAATCCGGTGCTTTGTAGGGGCCGAGGGCCTCAGGGAAAGAGAAAATTGAAGCCGTCACAAGTTTTATGAGGCAGCAAGGGTTCGATTGAGAGCAACAGCTACAATTGAAGCAGATGGCAAGCGAGTGTGGCATTCATGGCATTGAATGAGGAACTTTTTTGGCTTCGGCCCCATGGCATTTCTAGGCGGTAAGACGCGGCAGAAACCAGCAGCGCGACATCATCATCACCCGATCGGGTAATATGACGAATGCCTGAAGCCGCATCTCGCGTGGCCTAATCGACATCTGTTTGCTCTCGTCGGTCACGGCTAATTGTGAAATTCTCGACTTCAGGTTGGGCATTGTCTAAGATGTAACGTGCAAAGATAGCAAAGTATGTATGATTGAGCGCTGATGACCCATCACAGAAATGAGGCCGATAGATAAGGTCGAGAAAGCGGCTCAGGGACCGAGAGATGACTTATCCGCCAGAATGTGGAGTAAGAGCATCTGGTGAATAGCCATTTCGGTCCCTTGCTTGACTTCGAGTACTCAGGCTCTGAAGCCCATTATTGTTTGAATTGAACTGCCGGAGTGAGACAGTGCTTGAAGAGACAAACGGGCGCCCGAGGCGTTCGAGCCTGTATATCACGTGGAATGCCTCATTCTGAATGATGAACAATATGGATTAAGGTGTCGGAAGAACACACTCTATGAGGGCGAGACTTTTCCCGCAGGCCTTCAAGGTTGTCACGCCATTTCATGGCTCAATGGACCCAGCTGAAAATTTTCATCTCACCGCTAGTAGTAGCATCTCAGTGTCGCGATATCCACAGAGACCCATCTCAAACTCAGTCGACTCATTCCAAGGTGAAAATTCTTCATCAGAGGCGGGCTGAAAAAAATGTCTCTCCCCGCTAGAAACTTGGAAGTTGGAACCCCGTCTCCTACGATGGACTCAGATGGAGCACGCCTTCTGGAGACCCCATCCGGACGCCAATATGAGGCGATCTCTGTTATCGAACGGTATATTTGCATTTACCGAGGTACAATCGGTCTCTGACTTGATATGCAGTGGATAGTTACACAGTTTGCCCAAAGTGGCAATCCGAGCGTGAAGAACAATCACAAGCAGACAGTCAGGGGCTCATGATTTTGGGCCCCTCTAGCCTCTAACCCCCTGGTCGATGTTTTGTGATAACGCCGGCAGAGTTTCCCTCTCAAATGTGAGCTCAGGCCACCACCACGGGATTCGGGACAGGGTCGGCAGAGATTGGGGTGGTTTCGGGACGGAGATACCGAGGAAATTCTGGCCGGGCCCGCGGCCTTTCTCCCGCCTAGAGAAGGAGATGGAGATGGAGAAAACGCCCTGTTACGGACATTGTCCGGAGGAGGCGAGAAACTTGCCCCTCCTCACCGAGAAACCCAGTTCAGACCGCTTAGGTAAGGTCTTTGGGGAACCGCCAGTGAGCTGTGGCGGTCGTATCACGCCCCTGCCTTGCCCGATATTCTCCCGGAATCCTCCGAGTCTATTGCTTTCTATCTCTGCATCGAGCGGTCGAGATGCCCATGGATCGAAAAATGTTCCCTACAAGGCTTTGCATCGATCCCTGAATCGTGCGCTTTGAATAATAACGGAGAATTGACGGGAAATTTGGAGTCTCAACCCTGTCCTTACCTGCCACAACTACAATCTTCAAAAGGTTGTTGAATATCTTGAAGGAAAGGTTACGTACTGTGATCCACGCTCCAGCCGCGGGAGATTGGCGTCGCAAAACGCGGCCGGACGTACGCCACTAAAGCAAAACCATGTCTCGACTCCTGGGCTAGCTGCAAATCCTAGCATGACGCAATCGCATCACCTTCTTTTTAGGCTCTTTCGGATTTTCCCACTTGAGGCTATAGCACGCGAAATGCGGTCAATTTGGGCATTTTCCATTCCCCTTGCGAATAGGGCTTTGATACCCCACACGGCATTCAGATTTCCCCAAACAATCTTCAAACGGCGGATCGGTTATTCCGGGTGTTTGTGTATTGCTGAAGGTCAAGTGCATATATTATCACACAATTTGGAGCTCGAGCCGCGGGATGAATGCAATTGGTGTAATAATGGCTCTGTTATGTCAGGCATGTGTGCGGAGTATTGCCTGGGGAAGATACGGAGTAGCGTCGAATCGTCGAGATGAGATCAGAGCATGTGAAAACACTTGCATCACGACTTTCACAAGCTTCCATTGATATTCTTATCGGGACTCAAGTCAATCCTCATAACAGCTCTCGCATTCAGGGGGTTGCAAAACGTTCACTTTCCCTTTTGAGTGATTCAGGGGATACTCCAGCTGTATCGACATGGAGCTTCGAGTCAGGCGATCTCTTTATCGCTCCAGTTTCGAAGCTCTTCACGACCCCAGTCGTTAAGTGCATGGTGCATGCAGACTAGTACCTCACTAACAGCAACTAACTGGAGCTTCAGCAGGGACCTTGAGAGGCCAGATACTAGATAGCTTTATTCTGGAGGTCGATTAGTTTCTCTTGGGCTCCATGACCATGTGCCCCGGAGTGCGGAGATGACTTCTCCAAAAGTTGAAAGAGAAGACAATTTCTTCGTGAGATTCTGGAGAGCTTTCTCCCGAGTCGACCAGCCGTCGGGTTCACTCCGGGGAATCTCAGCCACTGTGTGGCAAACCAAGGGATAAGTTTTGCTTTCTCGGGCCAACTGCCCGGCGAAGAGTGCCATTTGAGGCAACGTGTCATTGATACCTGCCAAGTCTCCGTATCGGCTCCGCATCTCCTCTCTCTGGAGTCTGTCGCGGACTTTGTCCGGGGTGATAATATCCGGGGGGCGAATTTGCTCATATCATGCGCAATTTGTTTGTGGCTCTGTGCTCAGACATTTTGGCAAGCAGTACGGAGTTACGGAGTAGTATGAGAAAGGTTCCCCAAAGTTCACCTGCCAGCAGTACTCCGTACTCCCTAAATGGACGAACCTCGGAACAAGTTCCGTGTTTCATCGTGGTCCTTGTCGCCCGCGAATCAGCCTATTTTCGCGGTCACTATTATTAACCAGGATTGATCCCAGGGGCAGTGTGTTGACGAGGCCCAGAACACCTTCCCCTCCCTTCTAGACTATTCTTAAAACCGGGATTCTAGAAAGCAGACAGGCCGCCAGAAGTCGAGCCCTGACACCTGAGGTGACATTGACGGCTAACGACTATTCGAAGTTGAGTTCAGCACAGGGAAATAATTATTTCCGCCAATCAGGCCATGCACCCCCAGACTGAATGACAGGTCAAGCTGGAGTAAGCCTCAGTCACCGTCCGGCGTCACGCCCCAAGAGCGAAATTAACCGGCCCCAAATCCAATGATACTCCAGATAGAAACCCGTGGGCGATGCTCCTGCAAAATCCAAAAAAGCTCAGTCCGGCTGTTGGATTCGCGGCCCCGCATCAAGAATAGTAGTACGGAGTAGTATCGATAAGCTGAGGTTAGCTGCTAGTCTCTTCAGGGCAGGCTCCAGCTGGGGGAACGGATTTCCCTTTGCGAACGAGTGATATCAGCATGATACAGAATCCCTGTCCTATTGGGCCATAGCTTCCCCCGTCCCGTTCCAGAAGTTTGTGGATCCCCCCGATCGCTGGTCTTGGTGCCTTGTGGGGAGGGAGCAGGGCTTTTTTTTTTCTTTTTCTTTCCCTTTAGGCTCATTTTGGCGGTGCGTGGGCTTAGGGGATGGACGTGGGATTTGGGGGTGGCACTGACGGTAAAGTACGGTACTGTAAAGTTTCTCACCTTATCCGGGGTGTAGCAGTCCGCCGATGATTGCTCGGTTGATTTATTACCTTATCTTTTGAGATAATCCTCCTCAGGTTCACTCGGTTGAGCCATTGCCGACGGTGATATCCCCGGGAAGATGGCGCAAGAACTGAGCGATATTGATCAGTTCCCCCCCCCCCCCCCCCGGGAACTGCTATCCTCCAGCAGGCTCTACCGTTGGAGTCCCCGAGAAGCGAGGAGCCAGCTTATGTCTCCCAGATTATTGGTTCCCAGCCAGATCCACGACTGTCAAAAATTTTAGTGAGATTCAAAAACGACGAATCTGAAGCTGGTCGTGAGCAGGGGGGAGGTCGCTTTCCCCGGGTTTCTGCCCCCACTTGTCGTCGCATCTACGTACTATTAGCCGCCGATAATTGATGGCAATTCGCCGAGTTGTTCGCCCAGTGGGCAGCTTCGCTCTCTTTCCTTGCTCTTCTCCTTTTATCTAAAAAGGTTCAAGAAAAGCAAAATATTGATAACAAGGTCGCATCAAATCATAAAGCCTACCGGACCACTGAGTGACTGCAGTGCTCGGGTGACTGACTGGCTGGCGCTGGCAGACTTGACTGGTTCCGTGAATCGTGACTGGATCATCAACCATCAGGTAAGATTAGCAGCCAGTGAGATAGGCGTATCTCGCTTGTCGACTTGCGACTTGAGGTTGGCGCATAATACTCCGAACAAGACGGAGCAATGGCCCTTTCCCCAGGAAGTATGGATTATTGGAGACTGATTCATCATCGGCGCGGGCGAGGTCTGTGAACACCTCTTTTCCATGTGAGAAATGGGAAATGGGAAAGGATAATAATAATAACAGCGAAAGCTGGGGGGGACCGTCGGTCTGGCCTCGACGCAAACTCTTATCTCTCTCTTTCCTTTAACTTCCGCGGAATATATATGTATGTTTATATATATACTTTGGTCTAGATGCGCGTCATCCCTACCTTTCCAGGCCACCAAGGCTCAAGCAAGCAAGTCGCAACGCTTCTTCAACCTGCATGTCAGCTACTGTACTTTTTCAAAACTATCATCCCTACTCCTGCGAGCTGGTGAGAAGTACGTACATACATCAAACACACGGAGCGCCAATCCGCAGAAAGCAGCTGCATGAGATGTGTACTCTCCGTCCCCCTCCGCCTCCCTCCCTCTCCGGAGAGGCGTCACACAAAAGGTATCTATCTATCTACCTACTCCGTACCTACCCCCGTATACAAAACATAGGGTGCACAGAGTCCAATAAATATTTATAGGACTTCTTCCAGTCTCGCAGGCCAGGCTAGGTACCTAGGCTAGTTAGTATGTAGTAGGAACAACATCCTAGCCCGCCCGCCGGCCCCTCTCATATGTAACTAACTAACTATCAAGTTAGCTTTAATATACTAATCAGTTCGTCCTTTTCCCGTTCCAACTTCCAAGGTTCTTCTTCCATATCCAGATAGATCCCATTATTATTCAATCTGCACTACCTAACTTGGCGAACCAGCCTGCATGCCACACTTACCTCCACCCGCCCTCCAAACCCCAGTAAGATACCCCATTTGATTCTAGTCCAGTCCGGTCCAGTCCATTCCATTCCAGTGGGTGGCCGGCACCCGGACCCGGCCCCGGCCCCGGACCCTGTTCTCGACGCTTTGTTGTGCATCGTACATTGCACATTGCACATCGCACAGGGGGAAAAAAAAAGCCAGTAGTCTAGAGCAACCCACTACTATGTGCACGTTCGCTTGGTTGGGGAGGGGAGAGAACGGGCCTCCTTTGTGTAATGGCGGCTGAGAGCGGGTCTGGCAGCTCTTTGGCTCGGTGTTTGGAACCCTTGGAAGTGTGCAGAGAAGCGGAGGGGGGTGCGTGCCGTGTGTTGTGTGCGGGCAGGCGGACAGGCGGGCGGCGGTGAAGGGGAAGAAAGACTTTGATTATTATGGATTATGTATGGCGATTCGACTCATCGATTACGTTTTTTGGTGGGATCCATGAGGAGAGGAGGAGGGGGAATTATTGATTGATTGGTGTTTTGGCGTCGACGATGAAACGGGAGGGCTTGCGTATTATTGCAGATTTATGGACCTGGTCGTGAGATGAGATGGGATGCTATGTATAGGATAGGATTGGATTGGGTGTCGGTCCGACTTGAGGCGCCGAGGGCGCGAGAAGGGATTATTGGCAGGACGCTGACGGGAGTTTGATAACAACGTCAGTAGTTGCAGCGAGGAGATCTCGCGAGAGAATCAACAAGAGAAAAAGCAGAGTAGTGAAGCGGGATGATCTGAATGGATGGGATACAGAGTAGGCCAGGTACTGCTCCCCTCGACTTTCGAATAAAAACGAAAGAAGGAAAAGATAGGCTTGGTGATGAGAATCAAAACATTAGACGTCGCATCATACCATCCTCTCCCGCGCGTATCCTATCTCATCCGCGATCGGCGAGCCTACGATCTTGATCTTCGCTTGCCGCATAGTGCCCCGGATGCTTGTTCGCTGAGGTTGAGGATTGCTCCATAGCTTCCGGGGATTGCGCCATCGAGCGAGATCGGGAGGGTGTTCGTTGGGCAAAAGCTCAGCCAAGCTATAGCCGAAGCGATTTCGGATTCAGTGACCTAAGTCCATAGAAACTCAGTTGTGAGGCAGGCGATCACATCATCGAAGGTTGTTTCCCCGCAATTCAATGATTTGCGGCGGAATAATTGCGGATAACTCTGCGGCGCCGTTTCCCGAGAGCAGATGATGAAGTCTCAGCAAAAGAAAAAAAAAAAAAAAAAAACCAAAGGACGTAATTCATGGCGAGACCAGACCAGACAATCACGGAATCATGGCATCATGCATGGCCTGATTCTGTTATCTAAGAGTTACTCTAAGTCTGAGTCTGTTGTCGCTGCTGGTTCTCAATCATATGCGGGAGTAGTTGATCACGGAAATTGATTCTTCTTGTTTTGGCTTTTCTCCATGTTGAAACCTTACGAAATGGTGGGGTCCGCTTATTCATGAATCGACTCCACGGAAAAACGTAGATACTATCATCTCCTCTGGCAAAAAGTTACAGTTGCCCGACTTCTTGGCTTGAACGCTACTATGTGGTAATCTTCAGTATCTCGTCGGGCGAAGAGAGGAGAAGGTTCAAGAAACATGGGGTCTGTTTCAATGTCGGGGTTTGGTCGCCGTTATTGGCGCCCGGGCCTGGACAGTGTTGCAGAGGGTACGTACTCGTACCTCTGTCTACTCTTGACGATGACGACTCACGGTCGTAGGTCGGAGCGCGGTGTGACATGGTCATGACTCCCAAGACCAAGGCCCCGACTGATCAGCGTAACAAGGGAGGCCTTTCATGAGATATTCTCAGACTTGTCACAACTGGCGATAGCGGTCGGTGGCCTTGTCTGGCCTGGCTTCATCATCATGACTGGATAAGATCATTGATGTTTCGTCACATCATCGTCGAGGCAATTGGTAAATCCGACGCACTGTGTAGATCGCTGCGGTGAGTGCTCGAAAAAGCCGTCCATACAAACCCGTTCTAGACTGGTGATCGGTGCATTTCTCCCTCGACCATTTTGCCTAAGCGATTGCGAAAACTGCCTGTTCTGCGTGCACGCCACAAGATAATGCGGGGAGAGAAAGTTGTCGGGGATTGTTTCGGCGCTGGAAACCAATTAGAGAGGAGTGAGAGCCCCAATCCAGATCTGCTTATCTCAAGCTGGTCCCTAGTCAGGACAAATCCCCCCGTTTTCTTTTGAGTAATCATCATCGACCTCAAGAGATAGGCTGTGCGAATCGACCATTCAAGCATCGTGATCAGAGCCCGTGATTTCCTAGGCCCCCATATTCCAGTTTCAGCGGTAGTGGTCCGTATCGCTCAATTTTGAGGGGAAATTTCTGAAATGAACTCACCCCGCAATCCACGGCGGAACTGGTTCCTGTGTTTGGTCCTCCGTAGATAGTCGAGTTTGGGGGTTTCTCGCGATATTACCCGCGGTAAATACTCGGAGTGCGCGGACTGTGAGAAGACCCCTCCAAGGTTCGTCGTTTATTACCCCGGCTAGTCGTGTTGTTGGATTGAGTAAAATAAATTGCTGCGTGCCGCGTTCCGACTCCTGCCAGCGGTACCTGCGTACACTGTCTCCATATTTGCGGTTCCACGATAGTAGTAGTATCCAGCATGAGGGAAGTTTGGGGCTGTGGGGTGAGATAGCGTGTTCGCCAAGTGACTCTAACTCCCAACTGACGGCAGTCGGCCCGGCATCTTGCTTCATTGCTCATGGGGAAAATATCAAATCAGCTGAGGCGTTCCCCCACAGACAAAATAATTGCGGAACAATAGCCAGCTCTCCGGAAGAACTTGACCGCTTGAGCGAGGCAGATCTGGGCAGTGTTGGGCACATGACTCTCTACATATTATTGCGCGAGATAACGGAAGAATTCACCATGGCTGAGCAGGGTGAGAAGCGATAAGGATTCGTCCACGATAAGGACTCAGCTCCGTGCTGAATGTATGGGGAATGCAGGAAGAGGACAGCTGTCTGAGACAGCGACTGAACACTTGTCGCTGCTTCGCCTCAAGAGTGTCGCCCTGGCCGCGTCACGATAACTTGTTTTATTTGCAGGCTACCGCGGCCAGCATTCAAGAGATACGAGCTGCGAGCAGCCTCAGAGACCCTTTCGACTTATCAAGGCCCTATGCAACCTGCTGATCATCCGAGTCTATCCTATCAGAACAGGCTGGACGGCCACGATATCGCCCAAATTTGGTGGGGATTGCACTCCCTTCTCTTTTCGGTCAACGCGGAGAGAGGCGGCCTTGAGAGTTGGGACTTTGCAAAAGCGACGCTCTTTCAGCAGCCCTCGACTATCCACCCACATCTTTGGTCAAGACAAGCGTGGGCCTGTCCGATTGCTGTTTGACTTGACGCCGCGTGTAAGATTCGACAGCGCGTAAATAATGCAAACAATTTGTCTGTCAGATTAGGTTATAGCTTCTCCCAAGATCGACTTTTTCAAGCGCTCCAACCCCATGATCCGCCGCCAGATTATTGCCCAATTTGCATGGTGGCCTGTGTGTCAACATGGATGCCCCGTCGGGGTTATTTGTGATCGACCACTAGGAAGAACAGCTCAGGCGGCTTGGTGCAGATTGTCCAAGTCCTCGGATCGACCGTCGCTTGACCAAAGTGCGAAAATTCAGGTTAATTAAGGGGGGTTTGGACGATCTCTCTCTCTCTCTCCCTTGCATATTGTGAGGATTGTTTTTAGGTAAGCCGGTTAGAAGAGATAAAGCTCGACGGATCAAGAAGGGGAAGCGAGAGCACTTGAAGGGTCCTCCGGCGGAAAGCCGCAGCAGGCTGGCTGGCTGACTCGTTCGCTCTTATCCTCAGCTGCTGACTTGACCTGAGTCGGGCACACTATCGTCGCCCACAGCGCACCAACGGACATTTCCGAGACTCAATTATCAAGAGCCCTCGCTCTCGTTTTCAGGGTGAAGAGGCATCTTTCAGCATACCAATGATCCAACAAAAGCGAACGAAAGCGGGAGGTGGACCTGGGCCGAGTGCGGAGGTCAATCTCCGAGTGGTCCCCTTGTTTGCCTCACCAAGGTCCTCCTTTTGGCCTCCTCTGGGATGGGACGCTATTCTTGTTAAGCCGAGAACTCGAATGAAACGGCTGAATCCCTGTCCCAGCCCCGGACCAGGTACATCCGCTTGACTTTCTGGTTCAAACGCCTATCGATCAAACCTTGTCCTTGTGACAAAATCGAATCCCGAGCAACTGCCGAGTTTGCAGCGTCGTCGCTTTCCAGACCGCAACCTCAAAATCGAACCAATAAAGCCCTTGAGTCATGAGGCTGATGCAATCGTTGCGGTATGTACGTATTATTACTATTGAAGTTTTCACCCCGCAATCCCACCTGGTTACCCGCCTGGGGCGTCATCCCGGTTTCTTTTCGTGCCCTCCAGCTTATGTATGCCGCCCATGATGAGGAGTGATGAAGTATTGGATCTCATCATCGTATGATTTTGACATCGGCGCATCGCCTGCCTCGTTAACCCCCGTTTCAGACGTCCCATTGGGCTTGCATGACCGCCTTGTTGGGACATTCAGTTTTGCTTTCTCAACCAACCACCGGCCGTGGATCGACAGGTCTCGACTAGGCTTTCTCCGAAAGTCGAAGCCTATCAATCCATGCTCCCCGTGGCGCCCCAGATAAGCTGGGGAAGGCAAGTCGCACGGATTGAGCTGTCCTTTATTATTCTGTAACAGGAAGGATAACGTAAGAGAGAGGCGACAAATCATTCCCCATTTGACCCAGTTCCGAGCATTTCAGACTGCCACATCTGTCTTCCGGCTCCGTCGATTCTCGCACGCTGGTCTCGTCTCGCACTCTCCATACTTCCCCTGGAAGCTGTATTACCAGACCCGGACAGGTGTTCAACAGATCGTAATCGTATCATGCGTGCAGGAGTGACCAATATTGCATAATCTTCTTGTCTATCAGGGTGGTGATGACCACGGAAAGCCTCAGATGATGAAAGATTCACCATCACATGGCTCATTGTTGAAATTCTGCAACCCGCCAAAACTATCGCGTAATTTCCCAGTTGCTATTCTTCTTCCGATTTGAACAATCAGGGACAAGAGCTTGGCCACCGCCCTGGGAGGAAGAGTAGTAGAGGATCCCATTCTGGGATTGTGTGATCTTCCGCGATAGCCGGTTCGGAAGTTGCGTTTGTTACCCAGGTACAGCCGTACACCCAGTACCACCCTGACAGTACGGGCACGCACCGAGCTCCAGTCTCAGCCACTTCTGCAGTTCAGTTCACCCCTACGCCCACATTCTTTCACCTTCTTTTCCCTGTCTCTCCCTCTTTGCGCCCTCGCACAGCGACACGCAGCCAGACGGAAGACACCGCGTACGAGGCTTTGATGAGCGCAATCTGCCACAGGGCAGCGAGGTCAAAGAACGCAGCTTGAAGTAAAGGAAGAAAAAGAAAGGCGTTCACCCCACTAAAACCGGGCCGGGTCAATCTCCAAGCAAAGCAGCCGATCTGGTTTGAGCACGTTCTTTTTTTATTCCCTTTTTTCCTTTTTTTTTTCCTCCGCCCCCCTCTTTCCATTTATTATTTGGTAATTTTTCGTCTTTTTTACTTTTTTGCCCCCCCAATATCTTCATCCCCACACAAAGTACTGCAACTCTTTTTTTTTTTATCTTTTTTTTTTTTTGCCATTTTCTTTTTTCGCTCCTTGCTCCGATTCCGATAACCCCCTCTGTGACCTTCCCAATTCTTTCCTCCCCTCCCCCGAGCTCCGTTTCATTCTTCTTTCCCCCTCCATTCCGACACCTCATTCTTATATTCTCCTTCCCCCAGATTGTTCTCCAGATTTTTCTTCTTCTCTCTTCCTCCTTCCGAACCTTCCCCTCGACTTCGCCCGCCGCGAACTTGCACACATA
>JOMC01000094.1:0-194067 GCA_000812125.1 Aspergillus ustus
AAAAAAAAAAAAGAAAAAAACCCTCACCTCTCTCACAACTTCCGTCGGCCCTCAAGCTCTCGTCTACTTGTTTTCCGCAGCAACTCCAATCGACTACTCGTTCATCATGGCCATTATGAATCGGCTTGTGCATGTTCTTTGCTTCTCATTGATTGCGTCGTCAACTGTTGCAGCACCAGCCCCGGAAAGGCTAAAGGTCGAACGAGGCACAGTTTCTGAAATTGAATACCGCGAAATTCAAGGTATCGACAAGAATACCATTCAGGATTTTGTCGATAAGCTCCGCGTTCCCCGCGATGGTGCTCTAGAGAATCGGAAGGTCGCCTTACCCAGTCGGCCATTATTTGGAAAGAGGCAAGACAGTGGAAGCAATTCGCCAGTACCTACGGGCACAGTCACCGACAGTTCGACCTCTACTGACACCGAGACTACCGATCCTACTTCCAGTAGCGACACCGAGACGGAGACCCAGGAGCCTACTACTACGACTACATCATCTGAAACTACAACAACGGAACCCACCACCACAACAACTACTACCACAGCGACGAGTACAGAGCCGGAGCCGACGACAACTGACACCACGGAGTCCCCATCCAGCACAACTACAACGACTTCTGACACGCCAACCTCTACTAGCTCGGGAACTACTACCAGTTCTTCTCCAGATCCAACCTCGTCTGCCACCACGACGTCTACGTCTACGTCTACTTCCACCTCGAGCGAGGAGGATACCTCAACGGAAGAATCTACTACTGATTCCGAATCCTCCACAACTACCGAGTTCACCTCAACCTTCACCAGTACATCGACCCGCCCCGACGGTGTAGTAGTCACCGTCACCGCCACGACCATCGTTCACCCAACCCTGACCTCTAACGATGCCACCACCACCACAGGACCAGCACCAGGTCTCCAGACACACGACAACAGTGCCTCATCCAACATGGCCAAGGGGCTATTTGCAATGATGGGAGGCGCCGCCATCGCCGTCGCCGTCATCTAATCTCGCAAAACCTCACTGTCCTCGCTCCACCAATCTAATCATCCTCATTCCGACCTAACGACATTCCCTACGGCCAATCAAATCTATCCATTCATTCATTCATTCATTCATTGCTTGTATTACCAGCCAGCCATTCATTTGCATCAAGGGCGTTGTTATTCGTGTTCTTCTTTGCCATCGCATCTACGTTACGATTACGCCGTTACGTCTCACCCGATACCATCCTTTGCATTATAGACTGACTCCCCACGGCGTCTCGAAATCGCTTTTGCTCTTGATACCTACTGAGTCCTGATCGGCTCTTCTGATTCGGCGTTGTCTCTCACCTTCCGTGATTTAGGAAGCTGCCGTTTATGTATTTGTCTCTCCTTTATATTTGCTTTATATTTCAGCGTGCGCATATTAGACGTCGGGAAATCAGCGCTCGAATCCTCTCCCGAAATAGTCATCTAATTTACTTACCTCTCGTGAGGGTAATTGTCCTGTGTGAATAAACAACGTACAGTAAATATTCATGTTCGGGTATGTAGAAACTCATCAAGTATATATACGCGATATGGGATCAACACGATTCTCCAGCACAAACGTATCTGAAAAGAGCGAGCCATCGCTGTATGAATATATATATGCCAGCCACTTAACTTCCACCAGAACCAATCAATAACTCGACCCGGAAGCTTCACCACCTCATCTCTTGGCGTCATAAATCAAATTCTTCCCCTCCACCTCTCCTCCGTAGTATAATACCTGACAACACTCTCCCAAGCCGGAATATCGCCGTCCCTCAACAACGCCGCAACGTCGACATTCAGTGGCGAGTCCGGCTGCGGATCCGTCAGCAGCTGATGGATCGCCGTCAACGTGCTGCTGAGCGTGTACACGGGGCTCCAGTGCTCGGTCGTCAGTAGCGTAAGGCAGATCTCGCCGGTCGTGAAAGAGATATTTGGGTGCGAGATTCGGGTCGTGAAGCGGATTGTGGGTGGGGAGAGAGGGTAGTTTGTGGGGATTTGTATGGAGAGGGACCAGAGGCCGTCTGTGTTGTTTCAAGATTCGAGGTTAGTGGGTTGTTTGTTTGCGATTGTGGGGGAAGGATGTTTGGTTGGGGTTGCGGTGTTCTGCAGGAGGGCTTACCTTCGTAAGGTGTGCCTTTCACGCCTTTTAGGACTGCTTCCCAGGTATAGAGGTCATCTTCGTCTATGGGACCGAGATGGAGGAGGGCTTCGTTAGGTGAATTGGTGTATTCTTTGAGCTCGCGGAGAAGGCGCTGGGGGGTTGATGTGGGCGGCATGGTTGTGGATAGGTGAGTGAACTGCGATGGGATGGTCGGCAAGTGGCGGTTAATAATATAGATCGTGTTGAGTCGTAGGTGATAATGAGGGGCCCGGCTTTGTCGAGTCGAGTGGCTGGGAAGTGAGGTGGCTGCTGTGCAGGAATAACAGACGCTACGATGCGATGCGCATCGGCGCCCGAAGCGGTGCACCGAGGCTTAAAACCCGGGTGGGTCTTGTTCTCCAGAGCAGCTCCCGCGGTCGGGCCCGGACCATGTGTAAATTCAACATTATTCATTCGCCCCTGTCAATTTTCGTCGATCTTTAATATCTGTCTCTATTTCATGTGAAATCGCCTAGACAGAATTACTTCAGTAACCAGATATTCTTTCGGCTGCATCATGCGTACGTCACGAACCTCGAAAGAAACTGCAAAAGTCTTGCAGGCCCTGTCACCCCCTGCACGTCGCCAGACTCGGAGCAGTTCTCATGCTGGCCTATTCAGGGGTTTCGCGTACGATGAAAACGTGATCGGGACCGAAACTATCAAGAAAGAAGATGACAGCTCCTCTCTCTCGTCTATGGACACTGTTGACATCGAAGATATCTTGGAGCCTCCTGCGAAGAAACGGAAGACCAGAGCAAGCACTGTTGTCAAGAACAGTACCTCCTCGAGGGCGCCAGAAAAGAAGATTGAAAAGCCCATCAAAAGTGAAGCCATATCTCAGAAGTCTCGCCGGGTGCCTGCAAGGAAGATCAAGAGCGAAGACGGGTCCTTCACTGTTGAACCTCCCTCAAATTGGGAAACCATGTATTCAATTGTTAAGAAGATGAGGGAGAGCAACCCAACAGCGCCTGTCGATACCATGGGTTGTGCCGAGCTGTACTGGCGCGCTTCTTCCCCACGGGATCGACGTTTCCAAACGCTAATCGCATTGATGTTGTCTTCACAAACCAAAGACACAGTCACAGCCGTTGCGATGCAGCGACTACACACCGAGCTCGGGGACGACGATGCGCCAGTCGTCAAGCAGGAGACGGAAGAAGACTCTAAGAATACAACCCAACCTGACAAAGACAGTACCTTGAATCTGGAAAACATTCTGGCTGTCTCTCCCGAACGACTCAATTCGCTCATCGGTACCGTGGGGTTCCACAACAACAAAACCAAGTACATCAAGAAGACTGCTGAGATAATCCGAGACCAGTATAATTCCGATATTCCTCCCACTCCCGCGGAGCTGATGAAACTGCCTGGAGTCGGCCCCAAGATGGCTTATCTGTGTATGAGCGCGGCGTGGGGAAAGCACGAGGGCATTGGCGTTGATGTCCATGTTCACCGTATCACGAACCTTTGGGGATGGCACAAGACTAAAACACCGGAAGAGACGCGTATGTCGCTGGAATCGTGGCTACCAAAGGATAAATGGCATGAAATCAATAAGCTGCTCGTAGGATTGGGGCAGACGGTTTGCTTACCTGTTGGGAAGAGATGTGGTGACTGCGACCTTGCAGGGACAAAGCTCTGCAAAAGTGAAATCAAAGGCATGGCTCCAAAGAATGGCCTTCGGGGGTTGCCGCTAAAGGAGGAAACTACTGTCAAGATCAAGGTTGAGGGGGATTAGGTGCCTGTGGGGTAAGGCCTCCTTGAAGTGAGCAAGTTATCTTCTGGCAGTCTGGGTTTATTTTGATGCTTTCCATAGCTTTTCCATTTCCATTCTCACTTCTTCTTAACTCATTCTCCTCATGTCCCCAGCTTGTCTCCCCACGAAACGAGTTTGGCTCCTCTCATAAAACGGTCCATTGATGACTTGCGCTCTGGGCTCCTCTGTCCAGCTTCATTCTCAGCCTCTTTCGCTTGTTTGTCCCCCCTCGGGCGCCATCTAGTCACAGCACTCGATATTCGAGTCTCTAGCTGGCTACCATGCGTAAGTCTCTTTCAGCGTTTCTATCACTGCCCGATTCCAGCTAGTACTATGGTTGCTGACTTACGAAATTTAACTTATCAGATGAGAAAAACAATATATGCACCATCGAGGAATTCGAGGCTATTCTATCCATGAAATTGGGCGCTGAAGGAACTCTAACTTCGGACACCCAATCCGGACTCGTTGACAGGGAGGTTCCAGTCGTATCGAGCACCGCGGGGGCTGCAACAACCTTCTTCGACTTGCCGGAAGATGTCAAAATACGGATTCTACAGTATGCTGGGCTGCTTCGACCCTGCCTAATCAACATCGCTTTTGAAAAGCACCGAACCAAGACTGGCCGTGGTATATGCGGCAACGGGAACCCCGTACGTATGACTCGCGTTTCGTGGACTGGAACATGGGTCGATCCTTACCATACACCTTGCAATCACCCTCAAGTCCCCATTCAGGTACTTCAGACGTGCCGTGAGGCACGTAATGAGCTCGGAGCACTCTTCTTCTCCCAAAATCACTTCAGCATTTATCTCTTTGGCCGGGCTGAATACAAGCTCTTATCTGCCGCAACGCATTGGGGTCTGAAGCACTTGAGACACCTCCATTTAGATCTGGGACCTCGAGAAAACCGGTACCTTAAATCGGTAGGCTCGCTTCACAACACGACTTGGACCATATGGGCAGAATTCTGTCATAACTCTAAGGAGAAAATGCCTGCTCTGAGGCGGTTCAGTATGAAATGCAAGGTTAAGGATTTGGAGATTGCAAGCAGGTTGATGCGTACAATGGAGCACTTTCCACTCCTGGCTCAATGCGCCTTTCACCTGCGTGATAAACAAGACAATGACATCCGCCCCGTTATCAGACGAGCTGCCTGGAGGCTGACTGGGAACCTCGATGAGAAGCCACCGTTCCCCTTCAGGAAACTGCCCAAAGAAGTGCAGCTCATCATCCTCGAGCATGTCTTGTACAACCGTTCCGATCCATACTTACCCGCATTGGAGCGCAATATGGCAATGGTTGGTTTGTTGGATCGGAAACTCGACCGGGCGACTTCTTCTCCTCTCAATTGCTGCGGAACCTGCTCTCCTCTTCGCGCTATGTGTTTCTGTGAAGCTCGCCAGACCGCGTTCTCCACCACCTGCTCCTGCTTTTCCAGCCCTTTACCATATTTCTTGGTCAGCCGCGGGTTTTACGAGGATTGCCGGCGCGTGTTTTTCTCAAGAAACCTGTTCACATTCGTCGAGGAGGAGCCCGAATGCATCATGCGCTTTCTTAATACCATCCCTACGTCGTCTTTCATGCAAATTCGTCATTTGTCTTTCAAATTTCCCAGGTCCTGGAGAATTTTCCACAGATCAGCCAAAACCGAAGAAGCAGCTCTTCTCTCTTGGTCCGTTCTGCGTCGCTTTATCCGCGAACATTTTGACATTGCACGCCTTTCGCTGAGCATCGTGGACCTTGGTATGATAGAGCAAAACCCTGGCCGAATCAAGTACATGCGTAAAATGCTAAAAGCATTTTCGGAGCTGCAGGGACTACGGGAGTTCCGCGTGTACCTGACAGATGACCCTTCTTTTGAAAAAGAGTTGGAGCGTGCGGTTTCCGGCAGAGTGAGCGTCCTAAGATATCGCCCCTACAACATGTTGGCTCCGCAGCAACACCTATAAACTCCCCATCATGCATTTCATAAGACGTTGGCCCTATTACAGCGTACTACTGCTTGCTTTCCCTGCTTACTATCATCCGTTCCTAGACTCCCTTCTGGTGCCTATCTGGTTTCATTCTAAGCGTTCTATTTCCAAGTTCTGACATTCCATTACCTGTGACCGTCTTACATTTGATTTCTTACCATGTATCTATAATTTATTCTTGTTATCATGTACCTTACTCGATGGTTTGCTTAGCACATGGCTACAAAATAATAGTGTCACTATCCAGGCCAAAGTGCTTGCTCTAAGCATCAGCCATTTGAATAGCTGCCCAAGGATTCGCGCATTCACGCCACATTTTCTGGTCTCCCTCTATAACAGTTCAAGTTCGGCCACTTTCAAAGCCTGGAAATATAATTCTCAGGGCTATAGTCTTAGAATGATAACAGAGATTATCTGGATTACGGGCTCCAAAATAATTACTTGTTTGTAGCTGTTGACCTATATATGTCACTATACTCCGTAACACCTTTGTTGATCTCCAAGGTTCCAAGGATAAACCAACCCTTATCGCACAAACCTTGTAAAGATCCTCTGCATAGACGTTATTTGGCCAATAACTGCGTAAAATCAACATATTTTGTCCGAAACCGCTACAATATAGTCATTGTTTGCATAGAGAATTTATGACTAAGCAATACATGATTTAACTATGAAGCCACCGCATTCTGTCCCCGCACGAGCTCCGAACTCCAACATTTTGATTCAACAATTCGGCAAGAACACAACTGAACTCCTTGATATCCACCAGGAAAATAAACAGCAATACCAGAATAGTATAGCTTCAGGCAAGCACTCAAGAACCTCTCCACGCACAGCCCTACATGGCCCCGCCAGCCCCAACTCCGATCTCCATACCCCTCTTCGCGGAAACACAACAAGCACTCCTCCTGAAAGAGCACGAAGCCGAAGTCTCCTCATCAAAACTAGCCAGCACCGCCTCCGCTTCCCCGTCCACGCGCCGAACCCTCCAAGCGACCGGATATGCATTGACGGGCATAATACTCTCGCAATGTCGGACTGGGCTCGGAGGCCGGTTGGTTGGCGAATTCACGGCTGATGCCGCTGTTCTATCCTCGTCTGGAAAGAAGAACGGTGAAGATACGAAGGTTTCGACGAGTGGGAAGCCGAGGCTTGGTGCGCATGGTATAAGGGTTGGTGATATCGTTCGCGTCAACGAGGTTGGTGGATCGGGGTCGAAGAAACCTGGGAAGGAGAAGGGCAAGGATGCCGTCAAGAGTGGTAGCGGTGAGAGTAAGGGTCCGGAGGGTGTTGTGACGAAAGTTGGGGAGAGTAGTGTGTGGGTCGCGTTTGGACAGCGGGGAGGAAGTGGTGGGCGGCCGAAGGAGGATGATGAGGTTGTTGAGGAGCTCTGGGGGAAGAAACTTTGGCTGTATGTTGTTCTCTCCATATTGTATCGGTTGATTATATACCGAACTTGAGGCTGAGATTTATGGTATTTGGGTACTGACTCGCAGAATGCAGGATCAAGCTTGCGAACGACGTGACGTATAGACGGATGAACCAGACCATGGAGAAGATGGGGAAGATGACAGAATCAAGCTATACTCACTTCATCCGGGTTGCCTTTGGTCACACGAGCCCTTTGCCACCAGACTATGAGGCGTCCGGAGAAGTTGAATTTGTGGACCCAACCTTAAATGATTCGCAGAAGGAAGCCATTCGATTCGCATTGGCTTCCAGGGATATTGCTCTCATACATGGGCCTCCAGGGACGGGAAAGACGCATACATTGATTGAGCTTGTAACGCAAATGGTCAAGCGGAATCTTCGAGTACTTGTATGCGGGCCGTCGAATATCTCAGTCGACAATATCGTGGAAAGGCTCGCGCCGAATAAGATCCCGGTTGTCCGCATAGGCCACCCTGCCCGCTTGCTACCTTCAGTTCTTGACCATTCACTGGAAGTCCTAACTCAAACATCCGAGGCTGCTGCTATCGTGAGAGATGTACGAAAGGAGATCGACGAGAAGCAAGCTAGCATTCGCAAAACAAGGTTTGGCAGAGAGAAGCGGGCTATCTACGAGGACATTAAGGCTCTACGCCGCGAATTTCGCGAGCGAGAATCAAAATGTGTGGATAATCTAGTTCGTGAGAGCAGTGTCGTACTTGCGACATTACATGGCGCAGGAGGCCACCAGCTGAAAAATCAGAAATTTGATGTAGTTATCATTGATGAGGCCAGTCAGGCACTGGAGGCTCAATGCTGGATTTCGCTATTATCGGCGCCGAAGGTTATTCTTGCTGGAGATCACTTGCAGCTTCCACCCACAGTCAAATCAGCTTTGCAAACGCTCAAAAACAATACTGGTGAAGACACAAAGGCTGAAGTGGGAAGCACTACTCTTGAGAAGACGCTGTTTGATAGGCTACTCTCGATGCACGGCCCAGGTATCAAGCGAATGCTTACGACACAGTACCGCATGCATGAGAGTATCATGCGATTTCCGTCAGATGAGCTTTATGAATCCAAGCTTATTGCTGCCGAGAACGTCAAGGTTCGGCTCCTCAAGGATCTACCATATGAAGTGCAGGATACGGATGATACTAGAGAGCCCGTGGTATTTTGGGACACTCAAGGGGGGGACTTTGCGGAAAATGTCGAAGATGAGGATATCGCTAAGAAGGAATCCCTGCTTGGTGAGAGCAAAAGCAACGAAATGGAAGCCTTGGTAGTAGCAAGGCATGTGGATAACCTGGTGCAAGCTGGTGTACGACCTGAAGACATTGCCGTGATTACCCCGTATAATGGACAGCTTGCCATATTATCTCAGATGCTACGCGAGAAATATCCTGGCCTGGAGCTGGGAAGTGTGGATGGGTTTCAAGGACGAGAAAAAGAAGGTGTCGTCGTCAGCCTCGTTCGCAGCAACAGTGAGCAGGAAGTAGGATTCCTCGGAGAAAAGCGGCGCCTTAACGGTATGCTTCCCCACCCGCTCGACGATCGACAGATACTGACGTGATTCCAGTGGCCATGACTCGACCCAAGCGACATCTTTGTGTCTGTGGTGACTCGGAAACGATCAGCAAGTAAGTTGACCTTTGTCCCGATATGCACCTAAGATGCAATACCTGCATTTGCGTCCCGTACCATACTAACTTTCTTTCAGAGGAAGCGGCTTTCTCAAACGATGGATGGCACACCTCGAGGAACATGCCGACCTGCGTTATCCGGACGCTGCAGAGTTGCTTTGAACAATAATAGCTGCCCAACTACTGCACTTTAACGCAAACTAACCCCAAGCGGCTGCAGCTAGCGGTCAGATGCGGCATGAGACAACTTACAGGACGCTGGAAAGAATCTAGACTCTAGATGATCAGCACGGATATGCCGCTTTGTTGAGATAAACTTCCGAACTCCTCGCTCGGGCCAATTCCACATGCTCTTGCGAACGTTGAACCAGGTGTATTCGAGTCAGTCGCCACCCATTGTGGCCTTACGTCGCCCCCGGAGCCTGATTATTCTACTCCGGAGTAAGCAGTGGGCGATGGATTTTGAGTGTGGCACCAGGTATAGACTTCAGAAGCTGTTTCGAACTGGTATGCGAGAACGGACAACCCTGCAAGTGCGGGGTTCTCAACCACAGGGCAAATCCTTTAGCTGTTTCAGCGGATCCACGAGAGAGACTAGGAGCCGCTTTGTGGCTTCCTGTGGCTGCGCCGACTGGTTTTCTTCGTTGACGAGTCACGTTCTTGACATCCCGGCGAGGACAATGCCGAGACGGATGTGTTGGAACCAGTGCGACACCCTCGATATGACAACAAAGGTATCATCCTGAAATTCTGTGAAACCCGAGAACTCAGAAGTGCTTCGAATGGACTGCAAGGTTTCAACGCGATCCATATAAACCAGACAGCAATGAACAGCATGGATGAGTGGGATTAGGCCGCTTGATGCCCTTCGTAGGAATATTCTATCCCGCTTATAGCTCGTTCCAGAACTCTATGACAACAAGCAGGTGGAGAATCTGCGTTGGAAGTGGATTCCCCCCACGGCGCCCGTCGCGTCGAAGGTGGGCAGGATCATTTGAAACAGAGATCCATAGACCTCGTCAGACTCATCTTGCTGTTTCTTCAGCAACCTGAGAAAAGTCACCAACTCGACGATAGCAGTTGCATGGTGTCAGATCAACGTTTCTTTCCAGCAATTGGTAGTATATTATTCCCCTTCCCACGAGACCACGAGGAAAGCGGAGCAAACTCAAATTGTCGTAGCTCGTGGTTGGCCAGTGGGCTAGTCAGGATTCAGGAACAACTGAAGAGCTATTAATAACTGCACCTGAAAAGCGTAACTGAAGAGAAGGGACGAATTGAGAAGATACCAAGATTCCTGATTGAACCCAAGCTGTAGCGGTCAGTTTGTACAGTTGTCCGCCTCCTTGGGAGCTGAGTCTGACTTGGTGTTCCCGGACTAGATGCTGAAACACGGGTGGTCAGCACAGACTCCAGACTCTCCATCTCACCTCCACTCGCCAACCTGGACCGAACTTCTTGTAATTTCCCCTCTCCGTCTCCGAGTCCCCTTGTCTGACCTCGCTGCTGCACTGTCGTCTTTCCTCTTCGGCGCATTTCTTTGATCGTTGTTATTTCTGTTTTTCGCCTCTTTCATCCTCTCCTTGAAGTAGTACTCTTTGTTTGATCTCGCAGGGCTGTCAACGTGTTTCTTTGTAGCTCTCCCCTCGATTGGCCGACCTTCCCATATCTCAAACGCCCGTCTCCATCGGCCATGCAGCACGATTCAGCAGCGTCAACCAGTCTTTGCTTGACAAGCGATTATCCTGCGTCTCACCCTGTCTGATAAGCTCCACAGATCCCGTCCATCCTTTCTTTTTTTTTTGCCTAAAGCCACGACTTTATTACGTGCCGGCCGTGGCTTGCACCTGTCAGCCTCCGTTGCGCTGCCTTCTCTTTGTCTTCCAAGATCCCAGTCTGCCTCGCTTCGGTCTTCGGACAGGCTCAGCCAACTTTGCCGCTCTTTGAGTTTCTGTGACCTCATGCCTAAGATCGTCTTAGATGCTTCTTTGCTCTTTGCTTTTTTCTTCCTAGTCTTTCGTTAAATCTTGTTGGTCACACGGTTGGATCGGATATACTCTGTGTACGGGTTCTCCTATTCAACCTTCTATCGAAGCTCTATCTACCCAAAGACCCGATTATGTCTGGAGTCCCCTCTGCCAAGGTAAAGATACCCCTCTTAACACCTTCGGTTCGTTTGTTACTGACCCCTGTCTGGCTCTTGTTTAGTCCACCAATCCGAGATACCCTTCGTCGTGACTTTACTCCAGTCGAACACCACTGATAGTTTCATATACCCCATCTTTTTCGTTCACACTCGCTTACACCTTGTTTATACATAAGCATTTCTTTGTTCTCTCTTTTTATTGAACCAGGGTCAGCTTTTGCCGGGCCTACTGAGACGTTCTTTGCCATATATATGCGCTTGATCAGGTCATTCACTTCGATGCGCGCAAGCACTCGACCGCCTCGATTCATACCCTACTGATATACACATGCCTCTCGAAAGAAAGATGTCGAGGCCCATTGGAAGGAGCAATTCTGTCCGGAGTCCTCCGACGCAACGCGAACTCCCAGCCCCGGCGATCCCTACCCTCGATACAGAATCATTCGACACTGCTTTACCTCCGATGAGCTCTAAACAGCTGGTAGTAGCGAATCGCCGACCACAAGGAGCACTCCAGCGTCTTCCATACCCACAGAACCTGACATCAGTCAGTGGAGGCCCTGGAGGGCATCGCCGGACAGGAAGCACGCTGAAGACGGTCATGAGGAAGATATTTACTCGAAACAGGCGAAGCCGGACAGATGAGCTTGATGATCCTATACAAGACTTTGAGTTTGGGAGCCAGTTCGGGAGCAGTATCGGACCCATAGGAGGCAGAACTGGAGACAGGTCACCAAACCCGGCCAAGTCCGAAAGCTCACAGCATAGTAGTCAGCTTCAGCAGAACGGCGAACCTTTGACTACACTGGATGTCGTCTTAAAACAGCTAGACACTGAACCACGTCAGAGGCGAGCAACTTTACCCAGCCTAATATTCTCGGACGAGGGATCCCGCCACGCACTAGAAGCAGTTGTTCACCCGAATAGGGGCCCGAAACTCAGAAAATTGAGTCCTCATGCAAAGAGCGATCCCGAAGAGGCACAACGAGGACAACTTCGGAGCATAAAAAGGCGCTCCAGGAGCGCTGGGGCACTACGGCTCATGGCGAAAGAGCACCGCATGTCCCCAATACAGTGGAGGAGACCACGGAGCGCCGAGTCAGATTATGGTGCGTCAACCACCCACGGCATTACTTCTGACAGCGAAGCGTCTTCTCGACCTCCGACTCGGACTACGGTTGCTAGTGCCTCAGCCAGCATCTCTAAGCCCTCGGCAGAGGTGTCTGTCTTTGAAGAGGATGAGCCGGATGAGGACGAGCCGGAGGATGACGAGCGTAGCTTACCCCCAAATGTCGGAGAGCTCATTAGCTCCATGCAGAACGACGAAAACGCGACGCTGGAGCAACGACTTACCACGCTTGAGGTTAAGCTCATTGATCTGGAATTTGCTATAGCTCGCATGCAGAGTGGACGCGGAGACACACCCGGAGATTCGCCAAACCCTAAAAGTTTACAGGATTCGTCTCGCCATAAGCGTCAAAAGTCTTCGGGCTATTCGCAGCCGACGAGAAGCGAACGCTCCCCAACACCGGAACATGTGGCCGGTGCTGACCGACCTGTTAGCACGAGCACAATCCGTCCTAGCCTGAGTGACATTCACCGCGCGCGCGCCTTGCAAGCTCCGTCCATGGTCTCACTAAGCGACTCTGGAGCTATTTCTGTGCAACAATACAGTGCGCTGGTCATGCTACTACGACGAGAACAAACCGCACGCCGCAACCTTGAGCAACAAGTCACAGGCCTCCGAGAAGATGTCGAGCGGCTTCATCGCATGGCCAGAGACTCTATTGGCGTCGGAACAATGTACCCCATCCGCAGCATCGAGTCCCAAGAATATCTACGTCTTCGGCCAGACGACTCTCCAAGCAGCTCGCCAAGGCCTACAGATGAAAAGATAACCCCTCGCTATGAAAGCGACCCAGACTGGTCCGAGAGGGCTAAAGAAGACCGCTTTCGACCATGGCAACCTACCCGTCGAATTGAGGTTGCGAACATGATATAAGCTCGCCACCGCTAGAGTAACCCACTATTCCACTCACCTTTCTCTCCCTATCTGAGCAGACATGTCGGCATTTAGACTTCATTTCTTTGTGATGATGATTTGAGATATTTCGAGATACCACTTTACATTCCTCCCTTCTATTTCTTTTCCCCCCATTGTGAGCGATTTTGCCTTGCCTGGCTGTGTTGATGTTGAGGCCACCGACGTCAACCAGTATCCCTCGTCTCTTCACGACTGCGATATCCTCTTGATTCCCCATAGCGTTTTTGCATTTCTCATCTCCCCCCCAGAGGCCGGTTCCTGGATCGAATCCAACCTCAAGTCTATTCATCAGAATACAAAATATAATGAATATTTGAATATAAATAATTACAGGTAAATTGGTAATACAAGAAGACTACCCATTGTGGGTAGCTATATGTCCGGGGAAAAAAACATTAATCCCGCAACCGAAAAGCCACCTCCAATGCAATGAGGGAAGACTCGGCTGTGAATTATAAAATGTGAAAAGCCTTCTTTAATCAAGCTTGATGTCCCTTACCGCCTGAGGCACAAACTCGAGCCTCTTCCCAAACACTCCCTTGGCTCTCCCCAGAAGCATCCCAAGTACATAGCCGATATACGCCCCTGTGAGAATCGTAATCGGATACGCCTGCCACGGCCGATCCCTGCACACGCACAAACCAAGACCGTTAGCCAACGACTCAATCAACTCAGCTTGTCCACTCAAGACAATCTGGCTACAGCAATATCAAAAAGGAGGAAGCGGCACATACCAATCCAACGGAATAGGAACAGCCCCCAACCAAGCCCCCAAACAAGTGCCCAACGCACCACCCCAAACGGCATCAGCGGGCCTCGAAGCACCCCATATCTCGCGCCAGATCTCACCGTCAACCCCATGGGCGTAAATAAGCGGGAACGCGGAGAGGAGCGCCATGTGTGCGGCGCAGAGGAAGGTTAGGGCGTGGTGGGTTGTGAGTGGCGCGCCAAATAGGACGAGGAGGAGGGCGAGTGTAGGCGTTGCGAGGAGAGTCGTGAGTGTTAGTGAGAGGAGAGCGGGCTATTTAGGGGCGGCGCGTTAGTACATAGAGGGAAGAGAAAGGGGAAAAGGGAGATATGTACTGTGAGTTTCCACGCAACAGTAACGAGCCCCGTGGTCCATGGCGAGCTTTTCGAGGCCGAGTGTCCGCGACGCTTGGGGCCGGGAGTCTTTCTGGTAGTACCGTCTGTGGATGGACTACCGTCTTTCTCTGCACCTGCTGGGGGGAGACATCCCATCACATAAACAACCTGGAGGCCGACGAGGAAGGGGATATCGCTCAGGAGCTCTGCGACGGGGTCATATACGACCGAGCTGAAGCGGTAGATGACGAGGGAGAGGAGCAGAGTCGGATGAGCAAGAGCATAGCCGCGTGCAAATTGCGAGGGGAGGATTGAAACCGGTGGGTGGGAGAATTTCGGTTTTGAGGATGCTGAACTTAAAGCTTGTTGTTGGACAGGGGGATCGGATTGTGAGGCCATCGTGAGGATAGGGTTGGATTGAGGTAAAAATTGTGAGTGAGAGAAGTATAAAAAAGGCGCCAGGCGCCGTGCAGGCCGTGTTTCTTTTCTTGCGCTACGTCGGTGAGCTCGGAGCTTGAATGTGGAAGGGTCGCAGATGACGGATGGAATTAAGAGGGTTAATTGTGGGTGTTTGGTTGGTTTGCTTCGTGGGGGTACTTTTGCTGCCTGAGGTGCCAACCTCTCTCTCTGTTCTTGCTCCATCTCTGGAGGTCTAAATATAAACTGGCTAATGATAGAATTCCTTTCTAGAAACAAATACATCATTCATGAGACGTAACGAGCATCAGGGGATGGGGTATGAAGAACAGCAAACACCAAGGCAAAGCTAAGCATACAGTTGCACGCCTCGTCCAAGGAAATACAAGGGAAAGCGTCCCTGATAAACAAAATCCGTAGATAATGACATAGAAGAAAGAAATCCCTCTATCATGGTAAGATACTTCAACCAATGCAGTGTATCCAAAATCACTGAGGATAACGGGAGATACCCGGGGATGGCTACTAGTTTTGAGGCCTGGTCTCGGTCGTTTCGGCCTCCTTTGGAGTTTCAACGATAGGTGCTGAAGCTGCAGGCTGGACGGCTTCCGCAGCAGGAACGCCTTCGGCTGCTTTTTCATCTGCCTTCTCAGTGTCCTTTGCAGCCAGCTTATCATATGTCGCTTCAATCGGATTTCGCGGGTGCACAGGACTGTCGGGAGTTCGGGGTTCTTCTGGAATAGCTGGAGGCAATCCCGAACTCGGCAGAGGGGATACTGGAGAGTTTATTTGGACATCCTTTGGCTCACGGTTCACGTCAATTGGAGCGGGTCGGTGACTTGTACTCTCCTTGTTAGGCAGAGGTAAATTCTGGTTAGACGCGGACTTTTCCACATCTGAATGGACAGGGCTCTGAGTGCGGTCCCTTTCAGATTCCCTCACACCGTCTCGGACCTGTGCGACCTTGGCCTTGAATTTTCCGAAAAGGCTTCGTTTTTCGGGTTCAGACACTAGATTCTCCTTGGAAGCACCATTGTTGTGGACTTCCGCATCTAAACTCAGTGGTTGATAAGAGGGGTCGTTCACAAACTGCTGTAGATCGGACGGAGAACTCTTGCTGGTGTGGTGCCAGCTGCTAATTGAGCTCGTGCTGCGGTCAGCCCCAGGGTTTGAAGCAGTAAGTGGTGGTGAGCCTAATCCAAGGCCGATCTGTTCGTTGCTTCGCTTAGCTGAGCGCGGAAATCTCCAACTTCGACGGTGCTCTTTCCGCTCAGCGCGCGCCGCATCGTCATTGTGATCTATATCAGAATAATCGGTAAAGGAGGAACGGGAGTTCATAGAAGGCGTTCGCGAGCCGTGCGGACGTAGTGCGTCCGTCGCCCCTCCTTCAGAATGGCCATCCCGCTTCTCAGGCCTACCCACCCGCTGAGAGTCAGACTCCTCATAACTTAGGTTGTTGGGAGGTTTCGGAGTGGCGCCTCCGTCGTCATTAGAGGCCTCTGAGCGCGCCGGAGCCTGAGACGCAATTAAAGCTGACTCAGATGTTGCAGCCTGGAGGGAGATGGAAGAACTATGTGCGCTTTCGCTTGTACTTCCAGGAATCCGCTTCTTCTTCAGTCTATTTGGTTGCCGCGGCTCTTTCGAGTCTCCGCTTGGAGGAGGAGACTTCGTGAAGAAACTAGAGAGCTTGCGCTCTTTTGTGGGCGTAACGACAGCGGGTGGCGAGGGTGAGGCTGTTGTGGGCGGTAGAGCGATGTGCTGCACGGGCTTCTCGGGAACACGTGCAATGTCAGTTGAGGGTTTTGGTGTCGGGCCGTGGGTAGCCGAGTGAATATAGACGGCGCCAGGTGTGGGCTCGGGATTTGTAGGTGCTGGTAGGGTCTGCAAAGCGACTCCGGTGGTTGGTGGTGTGCGGCTTGAGGATCGCGATTGCTGCGTAGGTGTTGGACCAGGAGAGTTTAAGTTTGTTGATTCAACAACCCGGCTGTACCGTGGAGGCGGAATCGCAGGTGACATCTTGGATGGTAAGGTGTTACTCCTGTGCACCCCTGAAGCCCCCAGTGATGTAGGAGTTGCGGGGTTGGAGGCGTTATTGGAGGCGCGCGAGTTCTTGGAGGATACAGAGACGTTCCTTCGCAGAGAACCATACTTTCTGAAGCTGTCTGCTCCCCCGCTGGCGCTCGAGACAGACCGGCGAACGGTCGACTGTGATGTTGGCGGTCGGGTATTGCCGGATTCCACTTCTTTCACGGTCTGCTCATCGGCCGCCGTGCCGTTCATGCCGACTAGGAAATGGTCTTGGTTTTCGATGAGGAATATCAACACGTCTTGGCTCAGCTTATACTCATCTGGGGACATATCGTGCTGTGGGTGGGATAGCAAGCCGGGTTGGAAGATGGCGGATAGATTGGCCGAGTTCATCCGGTTTTGGTCGGATTTCGATGCGAAAACTGCGAGCAAATCGAGAATATATAGCAGTAGCTGCTTGTTTAGAGGAGGAAGCTCTCTAATAAGCTGCTGGTAAGCAGCAACAGCGCTCGAATGCTCGTTAGCCTGTGATTCTGGAGGAGATCCATTCTCTTGGGCGCGAGCCTGGAATTTGCGTAGCGGTTCTCTGAAGCGTTCGTAAAATTCCAAGGGAACAATCGGTTCAGGTAGTTGGTTGAGATAGCGTCGAAGGACATTGGCAGCGTCATGCACAGTATACCCAGTCCAATCTAGGCCTTTTCCGTATCGCTCTGGGGAGTCGAAGACCTCCTGCAGATCCTTGATTCGCTTCGCGGACCCATTCAGGCGGAAGATACCCTCGACATCCGTGGCTAGCGACTGAAGATTAGACTCAAACTGACCATGGAACGTTAAGCGATTGCAACTCGTACCTTTTTCTTTCAAGAAGACTCCGCATTTCGCGACTACAATAGGCACATACCCATAGATAAAGCTTTCGCCATTGTCGTTTGTAAGGGAGATAGCGACATTCGCATATTTGATGCTGACTTTGAGCGGGACCCCGAAAATGCCCTGGCGTGTGTTTTCTGTGGGCACTCGGTTAGTATAATGAGAACCAAGCGGGCAACAAAAAAGGAGAGGTGCTATCGGGGGACGCTGAGTGCCACGTTGGTAGAGGCGCCTTGCGTGATGATCAACGCTCAGCTTGAGATGAAAGCTTAAGGTAGCCTGTCGCATCACTAATACAGCCCTCTCGCGCCCCAGCAATGTGAAGATTTCCTGCTCCATCGATGTACCTCCACACGTACCTTTCGGCTCTTCCTTCCTTGTATTCCTTTTGAACTGCCTCCACCAAGTTGTGAGGTCTCGTCTCGACGGCGGCGAGGCGGGGGTGGTTTCAGGCTGGGGTGCTGTCGGCGGAAGCGATTGGAACGGCTCAGCACCGTGCGACTTTCCGGTTACCATCGTGATGGACAAGGTGCGTCGGAAATCGGAGAGGGTAGGTTAATAATGATGTAGATTCGAGTTGAGATGGCGAAATCGATGATCGTTGATTATTTCGTCACTGCCGCCGTTGCTGCAAAGCAGATTCCGGGGCTGGGATGACGGTGATCCCAAAATAGCACGGAAGCCTGGGGATTACCGCGCAGGCCGCGACGACCTAGCGACGCAGAGATAAGAATAAGGCTGCCGAAGCGGGCACTGTATCAGTCTAGGCGACTTCTCCAGATCAATATGACAGGGCAGGTGGATTGGAAAGTAAGCAAGATTCTGAGTAGGGAGAAGCCAGAGGGCGGTTGATCGATGGGAGGGGAGAAAGCAAAGGGTCGAAGAAAGGGTGAAAGATCGAGAGCAAGCACCGGGGAAAGGCCGGCCAGTAGTAGTCAGTTCCAGATGGTCAACCTCAGGCTGACAGGGGAAGACTTGGTCCCCTCAATTTCGGAGCGAAGCAGGGTTTAGTGGAACCGAAGATGATCAAAATCCACAAGCGATGAAGAAGATGGGCAGAAGAATATCATGGAGTGGATGGAGCAGCGGTGGGTGGAACACTGGAGTCGAGGCTGCACACACGACCAGAGGGGTGACCAGTCATTACTTGCTCCTCAGAAGTCAGATTCTAAGCTTCGAGACGAGGCGTCTACCGTTATTATCAACAGTCGTATTGATCCATGGGTCCTCTAATAAATATCCCGTTCTTGAGACTTATGACACCTCTCCGTCACCAAGTCCCGAGGAACCAGAGTTGAGGAAACGAGCTCGCCTACAAAGTCTACTGCTCGGGTATTTGGTTCTGGAAGGGGGTGTTCCAGACACTCCCTAGGGGGATCCTCTTGATGTTGATCCTCAGTCTTCCAGCGAACAAATCTCCGGCGTGCAAGAGGACATTATTGTATTCTCGATATGCCGACTGGAGCGTGCCATCGTCTCTGGAAGATCTTCATTTTCGGCTCTGGGGCAGATTCGCCCCCAGAAAGGCCAATGTGTTGGGCGAAAAGCCGTCGAAATATTTAGGAATTTGGGAGCGTAATAGGAATAATAATAATCAGGGCCTGCAATGCAAACCGTCCAACAAAGGCTGACAGCATGGAAATTGGATGCAACCTCGAGACTCAAAACGCACAGCCGCGAGTATCAGCACCTTACCGCGGCATCCACCATTAGCGTGGCTTACCTCCAGGCAAACAAGTGCGCAACCAACAGCGAACAATCCCTGCGAATTGGACAGTCGTATCACACCAGGAATAGCGGATAAAGAATTGCCTGCCCCCTGGCGAGGTTTTTAGTTATTGGGTTGGCGGTCGATCCCGGAAGGGCACTGGATAAATCTCTTGGACTTGGACTCCATCACAGCTCTCACAACCACGGATCTGTCCAAACCACTGGAACAGGGTCTAGGCTCGCAGTCAACTCGTGGATGGAGTGTTCTTTTTTTAAAACCTGAGTCAGCCAGCAACGGCGCTTTCTTGGAACCTTGCCCTCACCTGGGCAGAGCTTTCCTCTTTCGGCAAAAGAACGCCTGACCGGATTCGGCTGCTGAGTAACAAATTTATCACGTGCACTCACGTGGTGCCGAAGAGCTTGCGGTGATGCTGAGCTTCGGAGCTTCCTCGACATAGTGCCAGAATATTGTTGCTGCAACTACACTCCGCTAGTTTCAGTTTAATCGACTCACTCACATATCATATCATAATGGACGGGTCAGTAACTACTTCCTCTCATTTCTTGTCACATAACGGGATTTTCAAGCCTTTCTCGAGGTCAAAATTTTTACCAATTATGATGCTAACTTGCGTAGACTTACGGCCGCTGAACAGCGCGAGTTCGCTGCTCGCATGGAGCGCAAGCAGATGAAGGAATTTATGACCGTATGTTAAATATTTATGCCGATTCATATCATCTACAACTTCGAACGGGCCCTCACCCTAGTCATCATACAAATCAAACACTAACCCTCTCATCTTCTCCCCAGATGTACTCCAAGCTCGTCCAGCGATGCTTCGATGACTGTGTTAACGACTTCACCACCAAGTCTCTCATCTCCCGAGAGGAAAGCTGCACCATGCGCTGCGTGGACAAGTTCCTTAAGGGATCCGCCCGCTTGAACGAACGCTTCCAGGAACAGAACGCTGCGATGATGCAGAGCGGGCAGTTGCCGGGACGGTAAACGGGTTCATCTTTTGGATTTGCTTCTTGTTTATTCACCTATGTTCTGTGTACATTAGACTTTCAATGATACTCTCGCCTATGTCTGGCTGGATATGTGGCATCCGTTCAGGATCGTATACCCTACCCGCATTTTTCACGCGTTTTGTACAAACTCCACCGAACGACGACCTTCTGCGTCACAATAATCCTCTCAATCTACATTTCTGCCTTTCTGTGAGCGTCCGGTGAAACTCTGACGACGTTCGGTAGGGGCTTGATGTCAGGCGGGACGAACTCCATGCGGGCAGCGACACTATCCCAGATTTTGCTGCTATAGTACTCTTTCCAGGTTTCCGGCGTGATATCGAAGAGTAGCGTGAAGGCTGAGAAGCTCATTTGAGTTGCAGGAACCAGTCGATATGATTTCTCCGACAAGCCATCCGGAGATTTCCCGTCGTGCTCAAGTGATCCCAGAGCAGCGTGGACAACCTGAATCCAGAAGTATGCTTGTGTCTCCGAGTACGGAGGAATTGTAGATTCCACCGTCCGCAGACGTATCGTTGTCGTCTGTAGTGCAGCCAGCGCTTCTTTCACCACTGCACCACGGCGCAACCCCGAAGCCAGTATATGCTGAACAATGGCGAAGGCAAAGCGAAGAAGACGATCGGCGTTCCCTTCCTTGCCCTGAGAGGCGGGCTTCTCGTGCATCGGGCTAGGTCTCAGGGTGGGAAATTGTCGAAGATCCGGCGCCGTCCACGACTCCCGTGCTTGTGGGCTAAATATACAGTCTTTTGTATAATACAAGCTCCAAAGCTTCGTATTCCTGAGTGACGGCGAGTGCAACAGAACGTCCTGGAAGTCAGCCCAGGATGGGAACTGTTGGAGTTCCTTGTCGATCTTGTAGTTCCAGACTGCCAACTGCAATTGCAGGAGCCAGAAAATGGTCATTGTCCTGCCCATCCACTTAGCGGCTACTCTGGTTCGATGGAAAGTGACACTTACTGATGTTCTGTGTTCCTGAACCTATCCGGGTGTGCCGCCTTCAGTCTTCTCAGATGCGCAATAAACGTGTCCGCCGTGGTAAAAATGCTTTCTCCCTTTTCAGCGGACTCGACGGCAACAATATACCCTGCCTTAAGGTGACTGCGGTGATCCCATGCCGGCATCTCCGCGCTGAGAAAAGAGGCCCAAAACGACTGCAAGTCCAGCGTGTCTTCACTCCCTTCCTTCTCAATAAGTGCCTTGAGCTCTTCCTCGGACGTAGGGTCTACCTTGGGTTGGATGTTACTCTTTCCTGGACGTCGACCAATCACTCCGGCGTTCAAAGACATGGTTTTATAAAGCTCGGCCATGATTTCCTCCAAGCCTTCCCCTGTCTTCGCACACACTTTGTGCTTCAAAACTTTGTACTGCACATAATGTTGAACGTGGGACAATTCCTTCTCATACAATTCACGTATTCCCTCAATGTACGTCTCGCGCTCTTCCAGATCATCTTGCCTGGTGGGCATGATCCAGATGTACTTGCTTTTCGCTTCGACCATCTGCCAGAGAAAGGGGCGGAACCATTCCTCGAGCACGGGTTCTGCTGTGCTTGAGCAGTTATGCAGAAATAGCACTAGAGTTTCCGGTTTGAGATAGAACCGTAATAAGGGGTAGATTCTGTCACAACCTGCTGCTCAAGTTAGTACGTTCTCTAGTTCGAAAGGATGCGTGAGTTGTTTCATCAGCTATGCGCTCACCTCCCACATCCCACATTGTCCACTGCCAGCCCCTGGGATACTCGATGGTTTCGCAATTGAACCCGATGGTCGGAATAGTTGTGACGAACTTATCGAGCTTCAGCCGGTAAAGAAGAGTCGTCTTCCCAGACTCGTTATTTCCGACGATTAGAACTGGGTACTCAGTGGAGCCGAAGAGCCATCTCGATAGGCCTTTGAACATGATGGGCACACTTTTAACAGAACAGTTCTGCGTTATCTTTGACGTCCTGTTTCTCAGACATATATGTTCCCAAAATTGGCGCCTGGTTGAGGCAACAGAGCACTGTCATGCCACGGTGTCAAGTTTACAGCTCCGATCTTCAGCTCTCTCGTATCCAAATCTCGCAGTCTTCTTCCTTAAACGAGCGACACCACCACATGTCGATCTGATGAAGAGTCAACAAACAAAGCTCGTATCGACTGAGCTGCGCTAGCCTTGGAACTCTTCAAAGTGGGGCGTGCTGTCTACACTCTTTTGCCGCATGGGATTAGAATAGCACAACTATTTATGCTTGCGGCCACTGTTCGGTGCATAAGAAAACCTCGGGTGCGTATATCTCTACGCTGCGGGTCTCAATATATTCACCCTTTCAGATTTCTCGGCTCAAGATCCCTGGTCCCAAATGGATTAACGGATGGCATCCGCATGTGGACAGTCTTGTGCGGAACAGATCCGATGAATTGGCCTACACGATGTCCCAGGACTGGAGATATTTAAACATTGATTCGGGAGCGCATCACAATGCCACCGCTCTATATTTGTAAAAGGCATAGATATCTACAGTCGCAGCCTCGATCAAAATGACCCTTATCCACATTGGTTAGTATACACCCAGCCTCGACACGTTCTCCATGTCTAATCCACGTTCTAGTCCTGTTCAAGTTCCGTCCTGGAGTCAGCGAGGAACACAAGCAGACATTCATAAAAGAGCTTAAGACGTTGAAAAACCTCTCTTGTGTCAAAGATGGCCGCCTTATTGTCGGCAGTCCTAGCGTAACAGATCCCATCGATCGCAGCAAAGGGTTCCAGATTGCCCTTGTTAGCTATCATGAAAACCAGGCAGCTCTAGCTGAATACCAAGCAAGCAAGGAGCACCACCGGTACGTGTTACTATTCCAATCTCTTCTCTATGATCATCAGGACTAATCGTTCAAATCCAGAGTGACATCGACATACATGTTCCCCTTCAAAGAGGATCTAGTCCGGTTCGATTTTGAGGTTGATGCTGAGGATGAATATATGTGCCATTTTCCTTTAGCCCAGATATCTTAGATCTTAGCAAAAATGGTATTTGTTTATTATGCTGAGTTGGCCTGAGTAACGCATCAGAGTTCATTTCCATTCATGTGGGCACCTGACTATTCCTCGGGTATACTCCGCTTCCAGCGGATCTCCTCCGCCACCTGCTCCCTTCAAACTTCATCCACCAGAGAGCTTCCAACAAAACCCGCTACATGTGTGCTAGAGAGCATATGTGCAACACTATTATCCTACGGCTAGCTGGAGAATTGGTACGGAACTCATCTTCACCGTGTTCCACATTGTTTGAAGCACAATATGGATTCGCCCCGGAGGGCTCGGAACCGAGCCGCTTGCAAACGCTGTCAACGACGGAAAATCCGTGTATGTGATCTCCGAGTATCATCGCGACAAGGGCTCATCCTTCTTGCAGTGCGACGGAAATTTACCCTCCTGCCGCTCATGCCAGAAGGCTGGTGTGCCTTGTATCAATGATGGCAAGCAGGAGGTTCATCGCTCGTTAGTAGACTAAGGTCCCGGATGTGTGCGTACTATGTTGATTACTGGCCAGGTACATTGCGAATATGGAAAACCGGATCAGATGGCTGGAATCTATAGTTCGCGATAAATGCTCCGATATTGACCTTAGCCGCGGGCCAGAAGGCCCATCAGACACTGTGAATGAGATAACACAGCTGGAGACTCCTACTGAACCCAGCCAGAATCTTGCTCTAGATGGCCCTCGTTCACTGCAAATAGGTATCGGTGAAAGAAGCGACCCTCAAGCCGGGACGAGCCCACGTATAATAGTTTCTGGGGCAGAGGGTCGTTCACAGATGACTTCAGCAGTCAATGAACAGCCTCAGCAAGCACACGAAATCGGGCTAGTGTCCCTGTCCCCAGGAGGGGATCCTCGATACATCGGCCCATCCAGTGGGTACTTTTTTGCACAGCGCATCCTGTCCAGTGCTGGCTGCCGCAGGACACCAAGAGCGTCGGCACAAGTTGCTTGGGATTCAGCTCATTTATCTCTTGAGCTTTTGAATAGTCCCGCGGCCCTACCAGCGCAGAAAGAAAGCGCAATAGATCTGTCCGACAAGTACTTTCAGACTATTCACATCATTTACCCATTCTTGCACAAACAATCGCACATGGAAGCCATTAGTCGGGTTTACGCGTCACAGGAAGAAAATCCATTGGAGACCTTCCAAGTGTATATGGTTCTCGCGGTTGCGGCCTTGAACCTGTCGCGGCAGTGCAAAGTACACCTCCCCGTGGAAGGTTACTATGCATCGGCTATGAAGCATCTTGATTATGTTTGCAATCATGGTTCTGTGGCTTCCCTACAATGCCTTCTTCTCCTGATGGTTTACGCATTGTACAACCCATCCTGCAGCATCAATATCTGGAATCTGAACTATCAGTGTCTTGCAAGTGTGGTTGATCTTGGGCTTCAGCGTGATGTCCGTGCTTCATCTTCTCCTCATATCACGTTGTTCGAACAAGAAATGAGGACTCGCATCTTCTGGGTAGTATATACCTTTGACCGGACAGTATGTACCATGATGGGACGGCCGATTGGCATCAGAGATGAGGCCTGTGATATAAGGGTAAGCATTATCTGTCCCTGTCCTGATCCAAACTAACTCGGAAGGATAGTTTCCCCTCACCATATCAGATTCAGATCTCGTCCGCGTAACTCTTGATGGGCAGAATTACAACGAAACACCTTCACACATGTCCTACTCAGTACACGTCTTCCGTGTGGCAAAACTGAATTCCGAAATAAAGTATGTTATGCACAGCGTCAACCGTGATGCTCCCGCGTACGCGTTCCCACCCGTTAGGGATATCTCCACTTGGCAACAGGACATGATAACATCCCTCGACACCTGGCTCGCGAAAATTCCACAGCAAGTCCCTGGAGTCCCTTCTGAGTTATTACAACTATGCAGGATTAAGTATCATGAGACTATGATACTGTTATTACGGCCCAGTCCAGGAATTCCTAATCCTCCGGACGATATTCTGAATGCATGTTTCCAGCATGGCCTTGCCTTACTCCAGGTGTTTGGTGACTTGTATGCCAATGGTGATCTCCTATATAGCAGGTTCGTTGTGCATTCGATTTTTCTCGGTACATTGGTCATGCTATACTGTATATGGAGGTTACCTTGGACAGCCGCAAAGACTCCCGTGAGTGACCTAATTTCGAGATTCAACACCGCGCAAAACATTCTCAGCAGTATTGGAGAGCATTGGTCTGAAGCGACGCGGTCTCGGGACTGCATAAAAGAGTTATCTGCTGTCACCATTCAACGATTATTGAGGACTCAGCCCACAATCGTTACCACAACCCAGTCAGCTCAGTCGGACCCAACATATCAGCCAAGCGAAGGTCAGCCGCAGCAATACCAAGTCGACAGAGCCCATGGTGAAGGAATTTCAGAAATTCAGGCGACAGATCCGTGGCCCTTAAATGGAACACAGCCGACTTATGACGCTTCTGCCTCTGATTTTTCAAATCTATTTGATGATTTCTTGCAGGGTGATTTCCCGGGCTGGAGTGGGATGTCTGATATCGACGGGCTCATGTGGGAAGTATTCAATACATCTACGCACTGACCGGACTCGGATTGACATCTCTTTGAACGTCTCCTGCCTTTGCCTTCCGCTTGTGTACACTCGGCCCATCAGTGAATCGACAATGGGGAGGACGCTACAGCACAGATGATAAGATAAGTGGCAGATATGCGGCGGTTGCACTTCACCTTTCGAGCAAGCCGAGACTATGCAGTCAAATCCCAATTCCAAATCTTTTTAGAGAGTAAGCGGATAGTACTGTGTCAAACTTTACCACTCAGCTAAAAAAAAGGTGTCCAGACACTATTCCTAGCTAATACAGTGTATTTCTCTCTGTCATACTGTATGGAGGCGGCGACAGCATTTGCCCACAAAGCGGTTCGACCCCGCCATCGGAGTGCTTCCGGCACCCACTTCCACTGTGGCGCGGATGTCCCGTTCAGCACTCTCACACACTTCCTAAGCTTTAAGCCATAAAAGCTTCATCTTCCACACTTATAATGCATTATACATGAACTTATCTGAATTTGAGAAAGGGATACTACTACCTTACTCGGTTCTTGTTATCCCTGAGAAACCCCGCTCTGCTTGCAGCTACCATCGTCACCACAATGTCCGAACCTACAAACACAAAACAAGAAACTCACAGCATTAAACCTTCCGAACTAGAGAGGTTTGTCCACAAAATTCTGGTAGGGAATGATGTTCCCGATAAACATGCTGCTATTGTCGCCAACTGCCTCGTGCAAGCCGATTTACGCGGCGTCGATACCCACGGCTCCAATCGCATTCCCTCATACATGCAAAGGATCCGACAAAAGGTTCTAGACCCATCATCTTCTCCAGAGCTAGAACAGATTACCCCTGTTGTGGCATCTGTCGACGGCAAAAATACCTTCGGTTTCGTATCCGCGCATCTTGGGATGCAGAGAGCTATCGAAATGGCTCAAGAATTCGGACTGGGTCTAGTCTCTGTCAAACACTCCAACCACTTTGGTATGTCTGCCTGGCTTGTCCAGCAGGCGGTCGACGCAGGCATGATGTCCCTAGTCTTCACAAACTCCTCCCCCGCTCTCCCTGTGTGGGGCGGCATGTCCAAGCTCATGGGAGTATCACCAATCGCATGCGGCGCGCCTGCGGGGAAGGAACGTCCATTTATCCTGGACATGGCGCCGTCTGTTGCGGCTAGGGGGAAAATATACAAGGCACTCCGCCGCGGGGAGAAGATCCCCACGGACTGGGCGCTCGATGGAAAGGGAAACATCACAGACGATCCCGCTAAGGCACTGGAGGGTGTGATGCTCCCGATGGGCGGACCGAAAGGTTCCGCTCTCGCTATCATGATGGATGTGTTCTCCGGTGTGCTCTCTGGTTCCGCGTTTGCCGGGAATGTGACCGGTCCCTATGACCCGTCGAAGCCTGCCGATGTGGGCCACTTCTTGATGGCTATCAAGCCAGATCTGTTCGTGAGTCTGGAAGACTTCAAGGCTCGCATGGACTACTTGTATCAGCGGGTAGTTGGAAGCGATAAGATGGCAGGTGTAGACCGCATCTACTATCCCGGGGAGATTGAACAGATTACGAGGGAGAAGCGGTTAGTGGAGGGAATTCCGTTCACGGAAGCTGAGATTGAAGGCCTCAACAAGGAAGCGAAGCTGGTGGGCGTTGAGAAACTGCAGTGGAATTGATGCAAGTACCCTGTGAGGCTCTATATAATCCGAATGATTCACTCTAATGTACACTTCGAGAAAAAAAGGTATAAAGTTCCATCCCTTGCTATAATATATATATATATCAAAATGGAACTTTACAGTACAGTTAAACTTCAACTCCGAGATAGGGATCTTCATTAGATTGAGAAAACCTTCCTCTGAACAAAACAACGTCATTTCTCTCGACTCCCTTGAGGGGAACAGTATTGCAGGCTCAGCACCCTTTCAATAATAATGGTGAGGAGGCTGGCGTCATCGACCCAGAGGCTTGGCAAGCACAGACCAACCCGTCTGGATCGGAGCCCGCAAATTTTTACCTGTTCGGGTTCTGCAGTGCGCATCGAAGCTCCAAGAGGAGAATAATTGGTGACAATAATGGGTCTGACAGCTGTTGCATCTGAAGGCATAGTAATTGAGTAAAGTAATTATCTGCACCCGATAATCAACAGCTATGCTGCAGCGGAATACCTTCGGAGTCCGGGTCGGCTGCGAACTTGTCCTGGAACAAGACTTCCTCGACGTCTCCAAGTCCGAGCAGCTTTTCTCCTCAGGGTTATGACTCAAAATACTTACTCCGTCTGCGGAGAATGAGGAGAATAGACCAGAAAGATGAAGCCGAGCCCTGTTCCCTGGATTTGACAGGTGGTGAGCTCAATCCGATTGCGATAGACAGTGCGAGCCCCTCATTATGTACCCCACCCCCTCTCTGGTCCTCTCTGGTCTCCCCTCACCAGTCACCTCCAGTCGATCTCTTTTCTTCTTCTGCGTTCTTCTTCGTTGTCTTCTGTCCACTTTCCAACCCAGTCCGTTTAGAGCAATTAATTCCCACTCTCTTTCTTCTATCGCCGATAACAATCTTCATCCTTTTTATCTACCCGTCCTCCCTACTCTCTTCTCAACTTTCATCATATTCAACTTCAGCTGTAGCCATCTTTCTCCTACATCACCACAATGGCTAGCACCGTAGGAAAGGTAAGCGCTTACCGTCGACATGAATATTGCTTCCGATCCTAATTGCTTTTAGACCATCACCTGCAAGGTAAGAAAAATCCACCGATGCGCAAAGGATAAACAAAGGGTTTGGAAGTTTGGAACGTGTGCCAACTGAAGCTCCGTAGGCGGCGGTTGCGTGGGGCGCCGGAGAGCCCCTCTCTATTGAAGACATCGAGGTCGCTCCTCCTAAGGCCCACGAGGTTCGCATTCAGGTCCTTCACACTGGTGTCTGCCACACAGGTTAGTATTCTCCGAATTGCGTCAGCCGAGCTGAATTTCGCTAACGTGGCTAGATGCCTACACACTCTCCGGAAAGGACCCCGAAGGTGCTTTCCCGGTTGTCCTCGGCCACGAGGGTGCCGGTATCGTCGAATCCGTCGGCGAGGGTGTCACATCCGTGAAGCCCGGTGACTACGTCGTTGCCCTCTAGTACGTTTTGGTCCACAGTATAAACCGGAATTGGACCTAACATTTTCATAGCACCCCCGAATGCCGGGAATGCAAGTTTTGCAAGTCTGGCAAGACCAACCTGTGCGGAAAGATCCGCGCTACCCAGGGTCGTGGTGTGATGCCCGACGGCACCTCCCGCTTGAAGGCCCGTGGCAAGGATCTCCTGCACTTCATGGGCACCTCCACATTCTCTCAGTACACCGTTGTTGCCGATATTTCCGTCGTCGCCGTCACCCCCAAGATTCCCACCGACCGATCCTGCCTTCTGGGCTGCGGTATCACAACCGGTTACGGTGCTGCCGTGGTGACCGCTAAGGTCGAGGAGGGCTCCAACATCGCCGTCTTCGGTGCTGGATGTGTTGGCCTCTCCGTCATTCAGGGTGCCGTCAAGAACAAGGCCGGCAAGATCATCGTCGTCGATGTCAACGATGCCAAGGAGGAATGGTCCCGCAAGTTCGGTGCCACCGACTTTGTCAACCCCACCAAGCTCAACGGCAAGACCATCCAGGAGCAGCTCATCGAGATGACCGACGGTGGATGCGACTACACCTTCGACTGCACGGGTAACGTCGGCGTTATGCGTGCTGCCCTGGAGGCCTGCCACAAGGGCTGGGGTGAGAGTATTGTCATCGGTGTTGCTGCTGCTGGCCAGGAGATCTCCACTCGACGTAAGCTACCTCTCGCCCAAATCTACCACAACAATATACTCACAAATTTTAGCATTCCAACTCGTCACTGGTCGCGTATGGAGAGGATGCGCCTTCGGCGGCATCAAGGGCCGCACTCAGCTCCCCGGCCTGGTCGACGACTACCTGAACGGCCAGCTCAAGGTCGACGAGTTCATCACACACCGCGAGCCGCTTGCGAACATCAACACTGCCTTTGAGCAGATGAAGGCCGGAGACTGCATCCGTTGCGTCGTGGATCTGTCATAAGCCAAGCTGAAGAAAAAAAAAAAAGAAGAAATAATTATATGCCATGTAGTTGAATGAGATATGAAAAGCATAGATTCACAATTTGGAAGAACATTTGTATCACCCAGTTTGCGCAAGAAGACCGGGGAATCTATTGAGATCAGGCTACCTATATATATGCCCAGCAAAGAGCCCTCAAGGTACTCAGGAGTAAGGACCCCCTCGACATCAACCTATCTGCACTGAACTCAATCCGTCACCTCAGCTAGTAGCAGAGCTCTGGTACCCTTACTTAAAACCTCTACCGTGACTTGGGAACGAAGTAATTGTCCGGGTTAGAAACGCATACTCGGCACTGACAGCAAAAGTCTTAACGAAATGCTTCCGAGCCACCAAGTCTTTTTCTCTACGGGGAACTCATTAACCAACTGAAAATATACCCCGCACGAGCAATGGTTCCTAGTATCAGCCACACAGCCTCCAAAAGAAGGGAGAAAAAAAAACACATCGAGAAGGGCGGAAAAGAAGCCGACCTCACCTTTCCCCTCTCCTCCCCCTCTCGTCCCCGCACGGAGCGGGAAAAGTTCATTAACACGAAACCCGCGGGCGCCGGTCGCTGTGCTAAAAGTTTCTGTGACTCCGCTCTGGGCCTTTTAGAGATATGATTGAACCGTATGAGGTCCTTACCGAAAATGTAGAAACATCCGATAATTCGAGACTTGGAATGGCTATCCGGTCCGATCGGGTCATCCGGCAACCAACGGGTGGCTTTTCCGATGAAGAATAGATCCATGGACTTTGGCGCGGGACTTCCGTGGGAAGACTCTGCCCTTGGTAAGGTCTGAACGGAGGGTTCTGGTCCTGTTTTTGTCTACGATTTTAGAGTGTCCATGTTGATGAAAGGTTGCGTGTAGCAAATCATTCTGTATTTATTCTAGAACCAAGGAGTGACAATAGTTGGCAAGTAAGACCAAACGGTCGCGTGGGACTATCCCTTAGGAGTAGGTATTGGCGACCTTCCTAGAACAGCTTGTGTTCAAGGGTCATGTCGGACTCAGGCTGCAGTCCAACGCATGCGCGGAAGATGTTGGTCACGGCGCTGCGCTGCTTGGCTAGAGAGTTCACGACAGGGGTGCCGGGAGGGGTCAAGGGAGCCTTGAGCATGTAGCTCAGCACGCTGAGAACGCTGTGGAAGCCCTTGTATTCGGCGGCATCATCGGCCTTCCAGCTGATACGGGTCATCATCTCGGCAAGAACAACCAAGTCGATGATCAGAGGAGAGGCGAGCAGCGAGTCTTCACAGATGTTGAACAAGCTGATGGTCTGGTGGCCGCCCATGAAGATCTCAGCATAGTACTCATCGAGAGCACGCTTGTTGTCACCAACAGCGGGCATGTACTTGATCACAACACAGTGGTCAGGGTGCTCATCCTTCTTGTAGAGGATGTGGTTGGCAGCAACCATGTCGTCGACCACGTTGGACTTGGAAATCTCCTTGGAGCGGAACTGCTTCTGGGAGCTCAAGTTCTTGCCATCGTTGTTACCAAGGTGGTTGTAGCTGGCGATGGAGGTGAGCTTGATACCAGCATTGATCAAAAAGTCAACGAGTGCGGACTTCATCTTGGTCTGGCCAGATTTGAAGTCGTCACCACCGATGAAAGCATTATGCTGCTCAGCCAAGGCAATGGCACCAGGAACGAAGGTGTTCTGTGGAGATCCGTTGATGAAAGGTGTGTTCTCCAAGATACACGCAACAGCGAACACAGTCGAAGGAGACACTTCGGCGTGACCAGTCTTGATCGCGTTGATCAGGTTATCAGCAGTGTCATTAACGCCGGGAAGAATGTCGGCATAGCGCTCAGTGTTGGCGGTCCACATGACAATAACCTTGTCAAGATCATTCTCAGCCTTGAAATCGCTGTTTTCCCGTTAGCGAAGAACTTTCTTATAACTAAGACCCAAGGAAACTAACCGAATGTCGGATTGGATCTTTTCAACATGAGCCCAAGAAGCTTGAGTACCCTCGAGGACATTGTCGGCACGGTCCTCCTGGTTGGCAGCAATGAAGTCAGGGTAGTAGACACTGGGCAAAGGCTTCAATTCAGCCATCTCCTTGCGGACAAGCTGCTTAAGAGTAGGCTCAAGAACCTGGGCACGGTCCATAGACTCAGCAAGATTCAGGCTGCTGATATCCCAGCCGCCAATAACGAAATCATTGGGGTGGACCATGGGGAGCATGTCATTGAAGGGAATGTTGATCTCCTCGCCGGTCTTGGAGTCGGTACCTAGCTTGATGGTGGAGCTCATGACAAGAGAACCATAGTAGTTGGCAGCGCGAGGGCCCTCCTTGGTCTCCCAGGTGAGGTTCCTGCGATTGGCGATGATACCGGCAGTGACGGTGGAACCGTTGTTTCCACCCCAACCGACCATCATCAGACCGACTTTGCCGACCTTGCGATCGACCTTGAACTGATAGGTGGCGGCCTTGGGGGTAGCAACAAGCTTACCATCCGCATTGCGGGTGACATCAGTGGTATGATAAGCGTAGGTGCTCTTGATTTCCGCGTCAGTGTACTCGACGTTAGGCGAGTTGACGGTAAATAGAGGGGCGCGAGCAGCTTGGGCGGACCCGTTCACGGCGCCATTGGCAGCAACATCCGAGTTTGCGTGGGGGGCCATTGTGTTCAGAATTTTGGGATAATTCAGGAACTGTTATTGACTAGTTTGGCGGGGTTGAGGATGTCTTCTGAAACCAGTAGTCGTCTACTGGTGGTATATTATATTGGCTGGTGCTCCCCCACGGTTGGATGAGCGCCGGCCGTTGAACGGGTGGTGCCGCCTAGAGAAGAATCCAAGGTCAGTAAGATTCGGGTAGATTGAGGCGGGAATAGACAGTTCGAGTAGCATTGTTGCAAGTTTCAATCGCCAAAGAGAGGAGGGAAGCTGGGGAAATCCGGGGAACAGGGGCAACTTACGAGTTAAGCTGTGTGGCGAAAATTTTGACGGTTTTAAGCGATCACGCCTCGAAGAATGAGTGTGATCAGAAGATTTGTAGAAAGGCAGAAGTTGAAACTTTTGATTGAAGTCAATTGAGGGTGGAAAAGAAAGGGGAAGAAGACGGAAGGAGGGGAGACAGTTTTATAGCGGGACACTCGAGTCCGGGTCACGTTTATCTTATCCGTCTGCGTCCCGCCAACAGGCACAACCACTCGACCCTCGTCTTCTTCTTAGCGATAGCGCCTCCAAGGTACCATATGCAGCCAATCACATCAGGAATGGCCACCTTGGCCTCGTTCTCGATTCTTTCATAGCGGGGCATCTGGACACGACAACCCTCAAAAAGAGAGCCGGGGAATTGCGGTGAAGGAGGACTCGAGGCTTCCGGTTGCATCACTCCCCGAATCGTCTCTCCGCTGCCCCTCGTACTCAAAGAAAGAACTTCATAACTGGCCTCCGGTCTTGCGAGGCATGTTCTTTGCATCTACAACGCGATCGGTTGCTTTGTTGTCAGGACGATCTCCAGGGGTTTCACTCCTGCCCAACGCTTTTTACGACTATCTATTTCTCTTTTCGCCGTTCTCGATGGCGGTGCACAGGAGCGAAACTAAGCCTGCGGATGCTGATAAGTCCTCGCAATTCAACAATCCACCCGTCGCGGGGTCCGTCTGCCCTCTGTGATCCTTCCTGCCTCGGCGATAGAGGCGCCGTTGCACTAGCCTGACACGACCGAAGTATGCTATCGTCTAAGAGGTCAACAATAATGAGGACACACCTGGACAAGAATGTTTGTGCAGGCAGGACGACGAGTTGGAGAGTCGAGTTCAAAATAGATCGTACTTTCTCCAATACTCCGTAATCATGAGCCCTTGCCCACACCTGCGCAGTCTGGAGGAGACCCGCATTTCCACTTCCACACACTGACAGGACTCCACACATCAAGCTGCCGGAATCGGACACCAGAAGAACGCAGTGCCTGGGCTTGCTGCCAATTCGACGTGCGAGGTCAATGTTCAAGAAGACTCTTACAAGAATGACGATTTGAGGGTGGTGAGCGTGTTAGGTGCCGGAGAATAACATTCCCCTCAGAAAGTTTGGGGCCTGGTTTGTGTGGTGCCGCGGAAAGCTCGGATGGGGTTCCATGGTTCAGCTTTCTCCAAGGTTGAATTCCCTGAATGCTACCACGACTGTAGCAAATGATTGCTTGCGTCAACTCACTCTGCTCATAGCTGCACATGATCCATAAAATAATTGTCACTACTGGTTATTGGCGTTGCTGCGAAAATACTTGCGCTGCCGTGAAGAATGATCTTCCTCGTGTCTGAGCTGATCTGAGGGAGATCGGCTTCCTGCTGATCGGATCAAGAGGAGCGGAACGAAATGTTCTCGCCCAACTTGCAAGCGAGACGAGGTGGAGCTTGGCAGCAAGCCAGCCATTTTTGCTGCCTGGCTGCCGGGAGACTACCAACAAATTTCCACTCGATGGACACGTGAATTACAAGTTGTGAGCGCATCCATTGATGCTTCGAACTTCGCACCCTGGAGAGATTTGACATCGAACCCACCATCCGCAGACTTCCTGCTTTGAGAGTATGGGGCTTCATTTTTCAACGACTGGAAGACACAGACAGCTTCCGCGGATCAATCGGTCTGCGGCTTGATCAACCCGAGATATTCGCGCTCTGGCATGATCAACAATGGCTCGCATCGGTCTAATTCTAGGCGATGCGGTCGGATTACAGCAGAGTTTCTCGTAAGCCTCGTCGCCTTCGTTCCTGCTTCATTGATGCTCGGGGCTCGACTCGTGGCGAGCGGGTTATGAGCCCCTAGAATAGATCTAGAGGATAAGTCTCTGGAAAGTGCAGTTAACAAACGGTCGACTAAGCTTAACCCTAGCGATAGGAATTGGCCTTCTATCCTCGTGCCCTCGAGTGTTCTACATGGTGCTTGAAAGAGTCAGAAGTGGTATCCCAGGGACCCGGGCATTGGCAATGACTCGCTGCCGAGAATGCTGGGAAAGCAGCGCGTGTGATAGTTGTGCGCTTGTGAAGGGACATAGAAATAGTGGTGGAGGCTTGTGAAGTGCACGGTGCATTATTAGTCCGAATCTTCTGGATTAGTGAGTCTTGACGGAGTTGATGTGCAGAAGCTCGCCGTTATGAGTGGCCACGGCCTTCAAGCTTCTATTTCGTAAGCGAAGGGTTAATTCTCGGCAAATATCATGCAAGTCTATCGGCAAGACGAGCGCAGCGTGGAGTATACTTCTGGTTATTGAAGAGAAAACCACGCAAGAGACCAGCCACCAAGGACGGATATATCAGGCCAGAGGAGGAAAAAAGCAAGTAGAGTGTGGGATGGTTCGTGCGCCCTAAGTGGGAAGGATGTGCACGGCTCTCCGTAGCGGCGCAGAGCGAGGAACAATTTCAAGGCTTCAGACTCAAAACTTTAGCGACTGGTCGAGGGGTTGGCAAGATCAAGCGCCATCGTGCAGATGGTGGTAGTGAAGGATCAGCAATCGACCCCTGAGGGAGGATCTGCGCAGGCCCAGAGGAACACACGGCTCGCTGCTCAGGGGCTAATCACTTGGCTAACCTTGAAAGGACTCAAAGGAGGATCGCGACTTGACTCCATCCGGGTCTCTGCACATAAACGGTACACTAGTGGAGAGGGCGACTTGGGGGTGGAACTGGAAAAAGGGGTGAACGACTCGCACAATTGAGGACACTCAGCCCAGGTTGAGCAGATATAAACGTTCAAAAAGATGAAGAGAGAAGATAGAACATAATCAGGGGTACCCTGATGATAGTTCATCCCATTGTTAGTGGAAGGGAGTTTGGGATGAACGAGGAGCTGACGTGAAGAACGCGTGTTGCTGGAGCGGTTCATCACTCTTTGGGGCGCTCTTCTTTTCCTTGAACTTCAACAGCACGAGGCCTGTCGTTGGCTCAGGCCCACCGCCGCCATAATTATTATGATTATCGATTCCTTGTTATAATTATCGCCTCTCCCTATTGGCCGCATTGTCACAATATTAATTAATATTGTTGTTATGGCCCCAAGGTCACCTTTCTCACTCTGGTTACTTCAGTTTTGTCACTTTCGACCTCAACATCAAGCGACACTCACATCATCTTGTCTGCTGCATCGAAACGCACTATAGGACGTCAATACTTGACAAGATTTGATGAGGGACGTATACCGCCTTACGATTCACTATCTCCACGAATGCACGACCAATGATTGCGCTTAGCTTCGCCCGCCGAATCGGATGATTTTCTAACACTGGTGGGAGTTAACAACTCGAAGACCCTGCGTCTGTCAAAATGGATGGAGGAGCGAATATGGGCGACTTGCCCACGATAAAATGTTCCAGTTGCGGGATTAATGTGGACATTTTTGCAATGGGAGATCATATCTGCGGGAAACCTGCAATCGGTACACCGAAGAGCAATGTTTATGCAAGTCATAGTCACTAACCTTACTGCGCGCAGCGACATCGCCTCCTCCGCCTCCTCCAAAATCGAGCTTTCGAAGACCAACACTTGGAGCAGAAGATGCGTGGGCTTTGAAACCTGGCAGAGCTGACCCGCCATCGCGAATTGACCCTACGAAGGCTAGTATGTATTGCGTTGCCTCATCCGATTCTTTTATCTGTTTGCCATCTAGTAACCTTTTTCTGTAGATCGACCATTCTTGCAGCCGAACAACGGCAATTCCGGCGACAACTCTCTCATTCCGTTTCCTCTTTCCACATCTCCAGGGTCACGGTCTCCGCTTCGTGAACCACAACGAAGCCAGACTACTCCGATACCTGCGGTGCCCACAGTTCCACATACAGCGAGTAGTGGCGAAGACATCCCGAACTTTCCGCTCCCTCGATCGATGTCTGGTCGCCAGGTTAATGGAATGACGTTGAAGGAGGCGATATCCGCACCTCCAGCTCCCTCTCCTGGATATGCAGACGCAATGGGTACGGATTTGGGTCGCCCGCCTCACAGCGCACACCTTCCCCTCTCACAAGATGCGCCTCCGCCGCCACCAGTACCAAAGGATAACGATGCTTGGTATGGCAACGGACACCAACATAGCATGTCAATGGACAGCAAAAGCAGCTATAGAACATCATTGGCAAGTACGCGTTATGATAATCGCAACTCGAAACGATCGACAGCAATGTCCAGCCGGCGGCCGTCATTCAGCAGCGTGACTCGCGCCGGATATAGATACGAGGACGATATCCCACCAATTCCGCCTTCTCCCCGCCATTTTCTGCATCACTCTGTTTTCTCAGATTCGTCCATGTCGGAGACGTCCGCGAAGCGCGACGGCAAAAGCGAGGTTCATAGTGGGTTTGATTTCGGTGCTGGAAATGTCGGCTTCAAAAGTGATCTTGAGAAGCCGAGTGTTAGTCCATTGCGTGTATCATCGAACACCAATTCCGAGCGCCTGAGCAGCTCTCGTGGATCCGCCGAGTTGTTTTTCAGCAGCCCAGCACAAAGTACATATGGACCCCCGCTCGACCTACCTGAGCCCGACGACTCACGATCTGTATCACCGGCGGGGTCTGGCAAAATCGAGTACAAGGCGTTCAGACCCTCAGGCTCTGATTATCTACAACCTAACCCCACAGACCAGGACCAGCAGGAAGAAATGCGCAGGAAGAACTCAGATGCTACTAGTGAAAGTGCGCTCTCGGTGTCCAACTTTGCTCGGGCTCTTGGCCTCAACATTGATACTGTGGAAGACTCGACGACCTCGTCGGATTCATCCCCATCAGAGACCCGAAGCGGTACCTCACTATCTAGCATCCAGTCTGACATGAGCATGTCAAGACGCAAACCTTCGGATCAAGACCGTCTTGGCCCCGTGGCGGAAGACCGCCAGATCGAAACTCAACCGAAACAAAACCTAGTCTTAGATGATGCCCTTCACACAGAAAGCCCGACGAGTCTCGAGCCGCCTCGGATCCCCGAATCTCTCTTCAGCCCCGACTCTCCTACAGACCCAGCACTTGTTGGAGGCGGGCTGTCCCTTATCCCCGATAGGCCATCACATCCAGGTGCCCATGAAATACAAGAGCCCCGGCCGATTACTAGATCCGCCACCGAACCCGCCCCTCGTCCTCAGCAAGCCCGCCCACGCGGGCCTTGTCGCGGCTGTGGCGAGACGATAATGGGCAAATCCATTTCGTCCGCAGACGGCAGATTGACAGGCCGATATCATCGTGCCTGCTTTGTATGCTTCCAATGCCGCATGCCCTTCGAAACGAACGACTTTTACGTCCTCAATGATCGGCCCTACTGCGCCCAACATTACCACGAACGCAACGGCTCAATTTGTGCCGGATGTCACGAGGGTATCGAAGGCCAATACCTCGAGACTAACGAACGGACGGGTCCAGGTCCCGCTGGCCGTCAAAAATTCCACCCGGAATGCCTCCGTTGCCGTACCTGTAACGTCGACCTCAAGGGCGAGTACTTCGAATGGAACGGACTAGTCTACTGCGAGCGGGATGCCAGACGCGCAGCAGCCGCTGTGTCTCCCCACCGCTTCCGCCGTCCAACAATGCCCTCTTCCCCTCTTGTGCCCCCTTACGGTGCGCCCCCTCCTTCCCGCGGTCGACCACCTCCACCAGGCTATCCCGGCCGAGGAGGCCGTGGCGGCTTCCGTCCGCCCCAAGGCTCGCTTGACCTATACGGACCACCACCACCCGGCCGAGGTAGAGGACCACACGTCGGTCCTCCGCCTCCCTCTCCCGGTGGTAACTTAGGCCCGCCCTCGGGCCCGCGCCGCTTCCCCGAACGGCGAACAACCAAATTGATGATGATATGATTGATACAACTTGCTTACCTGTCTCGGTGTTCGGTTCTCCATTTCTGTTTACACGAGGCCGTCGGATGATATCCATTCCATTAGGCGCTAGGTTGGGGGAATTGCTGCATTACTACTTTTCTATTGTACCACCGCTCACCTAGACGCCGTTACCATGTCTCTCTTCCTCTTATCTGCACATGAACCACATTGAACCCTTGTTGATTCCCCTTTTAGTTTTGCGTGATGCCCATCCCACTTGTTCCACTATTTCATCTTATCTATTTCACCCTCCCTAGACCGACTGGCCGGACCGCTTGATACCCTTTCGATTCTTGTTTATATCGCTTTTCACCTCGACCCTACCTATCATCTAATTGCTTCGATAGCAAGCTTCTTCTGCATTTACCGGTCACTTTATCAATTTTTGCATATCACCTTTGACAAGACGTATTACATTCTACACTGCCATATTATGTACATTGGCTACGCATAATGTTTGGTATCTAACTAGGTGGTGTTGAACTTGGCATGTGTTAGGTTCGTGTTAGCTGGGTGTGTATAGTACTTTTGAAGATGAAATAAGAGAATATACTTGTATTGAGAGTGCTTTACCTCCTCATGCTATGCTAATATGCTTCCTTCATTCGTCGTTTGATGATATGAGGCCTCGGTGGCGGCGGACGTTGTACAATAATGCAGACGGAGCACTATCGGTCCAGCGGTGAAGAGCACGAAGATGGCTTCAACTCTTCCTTACGCTGGTATTAAACTTATCAGCACGGCGATACTAATAGCCTGATGCATTTTGTTGGAGTTAGGATTAGGTGCTTGAATAAAGGTCGCTTTCCTTCCCGCCATACTGTCTGGGACCGGAGTATTTTTCGCTCCGGGAGCGGCGTTCACGGCCGTAGGGTATCCCTGTCGAGATGCATCATGCAGCTGTTGCTGACGATCTTTTCTTGACCGCAATCTCACAGAGGGGTAACATTATTCTCCGGACGAAGGTATATTAAGGCCCGTCGCCCACCCCCGCTTCTGCTCGTCCGCCGCATACGCTTCATCCATTCGGCTGAATTCTTCCTCTATACAAAAACCCTCAGATTAAAAAAAAGATGTCGTCGAACCCAGGCCAGCTCTCTTCCCTACGGGGAATCACCCACTATGTCACCGGGCATAATTCCGCAGGAGAAGCCATCATCCAGTCAGAGGATCCAGCAGACTGGTCATCCTTCGAGAACAGCTCTATGGCCTTCACCGTAGCTTACACAACCTCCGAGTTCCCTGCCGATCTCAACAACGATATCGATCTTAAGAAGCACGAGGAGATCAAGGCTTTAGGTAACTTGGGCCTGGTGAATCCCAACGGCACCGTCTGCCGGTTCGTCGACTTTGCGCCAAAGGGCCCACCGCTCATGCATCGGACACAGAGCTTGGATTATGGAATCGTCCTGGAGGGCGAGATTGAGATGACCCTTGACTCGGGGGAGAAGCGGGTGTTGAAGCGAGGTGACATGGCGGTGCAGAGGGCGACTATGCATGCTTGGCATAACCCGAGTGAGACAGAATGGACTCGTATGGTGTTTGTGTTGCAGGAGTGCAAGCCGTTGGTTGTTGGTGGAGAGGAATTGGGTGAAGATTTGAGCCGGGCGAAAACCTCCGATATCAAGCCAAGTCGTTAGGTTATTTTGAGCGCATGATTCCTCCTCAAAATAATTAGCGAGAACAAGTCCAAATTTGAACAATTGCATAACTTTCAATACTTGAGTGCATAAATTAGTTATATATACTGATAGTTAATGCTAGATACGGCCGTAACGATGCAATCTAATAAGATATAAGGCGAGAAAGAAGAGGCTCAGGCGACTTTGATAACCACTTTACCAAAATGAGAGCCATTCGCGAGGAATTTGAATGCCTCAGGGGCTTCTTCAAACGAGAACACGCGGTTCACAACCGGCTTGATGCTATGCTTTTCATAGAAGGCGACCATCTCCTCGAATCGGTCCTTAGGCCCGTTCATAATTCCCTTCAGTGTCACATTCCGACGGAGCGCTAAGAGGTTCACGTTCGTGCGGTCATCTGGGGCATCCACCTTGCCCGACAGGTATCCGATGCAGTCGATAAGACCTCCCCAGGCAATGCAGTCAAAGCTCTTCTTCAATGTCTGGGCACCGCCAGTTTCAAGGATAATGTCTGCACCGTGTCGTTCGGTCAGCCGCATTACCTCCTCTTCCCAGTTCGGATTTGTGCGGTAGTTGATGGTATAGTCGGCGCCGAGTTGCTGAGCCTGCTTCAGTTTCTCGTCGGAAGAGGAGGTAATGATCACTAAAGTCGGAGCCTGATCAGTCTTTGCCCTCACAAATCCAACCTCCTGGAGAGGAAGACGGAGACTCACCTTTTGCTCCAGCAGCCTTGCCGATCTGCAGCCCCGAGACGGCAACTCCACCAGTCCCCTGGAGAAGGATATACTCTCCATCGCCTCCACTCTGCCCCTTTGGTCGCATCCCATTGATCGCCATCCATGCCGTTACAGCTGCAATTGGAAGAGTGGAGGCCTCCTCGTCGGTCATGTAGCTGGGAGCACGCACTAACGCATGCTCAGCAAAGGCCCGGTATTTCACCAGCACGCCCGACTGGGGAAGGCCCATGCCCGATGCCATCATCTTTTCGGTGACCTGACCGGTCTGGTGGTCAGGGAGGAAGGTTGAGAGAACGCGGTCGCCCACTTTCCAGCTTGTTACTCCGTCTCCAACTTCGGTGATGACCCCGCACATGTCCGAGCACGGTACGAGGGAGGACTTGTCCTGGCTGACGGATCGGTGGTGGTTGTATTCTCCGCTGCAGACTGCAATTGCCAATGTGTCAGCTCCGATGCATCAAAGCTTCCAGTTAGAAGCGCTCACCTTCGAAGTCTCGGTAGTTGAGTGACACGGCGAGTATCTCGACCAAAACTTCACCTTTGCTCGGCGTTGGCTTGGACGTCTCGCTCAGTTGGAGGCTATCCAAGCCCTCGAGGCTGGTGGTCCATTGCTGAATGATCGACATGGCAAAATATACCTGACCTGAAATGCGCGTGTGGAAATAGTCCTGGGAATAACAGGGCTTATAATCTCCGCAGGAAAATTATCAAGTGGACGGGGAAAGGTATGACTTCATTATTAATCCCGTTGGCCGAGAGTTGTAAGCACCCCACTTCTAGACCCCTTGGTTCCAGACACTATTTTAAGCTTGATGTGATCCATGAGTCTGGTGTGTGGTAGCTCAACTCTGATCTTGTTTTTACTGTGATGGTGATGTTGTTTACATCGAAAAAGTCGCTTCAGGCGCTATTTACTGGGGTCCGCTAACCACCGACGATTATGATAAGACGCTATCTAAATCTAATGGGCGAGTAGTAACCAGATTTATCCAGGACTTGAATAATAAGACCCTCATGCGTCTTGTTAATAAGCAGTGCTCAGCCCAACCCTAAGCGAGGCTCGCAGCCAGGTAGCCAACTATCCAGAGTCCTCGAACAAGAGCCTAAGCAGGCGCTGAGCAAGGCCCGTGGCGAGGACTTTGCAAGGTGAATGACTACGCATGTTATTCAGAAGGCTTCGTAAGCTTCTGGCGCATTTGGCGGCGTCGTGAATATGATCAGCACTACTATCTCGTACTAGAGGACCGATATCTCTAGATACAAGCAGTCACTTTGGCGGTCATTAAGGCCCCAGGCGACATTAATAGAGGACTGCTTAAACGACTGATTAAGAAGTACCCAAAAAGGCGCTTAGCGAGGTGTTAGAGAATCGAACTGGTGAAGCTCCGGGTGTAAACCTCTTGAACAGAGTCCCGGCTTCCTTCCTTCCTGCCTGCCTTCCTTTTTCAAACAGAAGGCTCGTCTTGTCCCTGTAGACAGGTGCCATGCCCGAAGGTTTCCAAGATCCCGAAATTCATGCTCCATCCCCACACAGTCGCTCGCTTTATTAGACACTCACTTTAACCTGCAATTTCATTGATAAATATCAAGCATTCACTAGTGGACAGTTCAAATCCATATTTTTAAGATGGCCCGGGATGACGACGACCCGACGGACAGTCCAAAGCAGTCACGCAGCCCGTTAAGAGAAGCTCACTCTGAACAAATTGCCAGTGACGGCCCAACAGAGGAGCATTATGAGAGCCTACCTCCTCCGGATCGCCAGTCCCCAGAGGGCCGGTCACACGCGGCTCCAGAACATGGCCAAAGCGGTAGTTCAAGGGCTTCGCCAGGAGGTGACAATGGAAACAGGGACTTGATTCCAGCGCCCGAACGGTCTAGCAAGATAATATCCAATCAAGCACACCCAGATCGATCCTTGAAAAATACTCCCGTCGCCTACGCTGATCTTCCTCGCCGATGCGGTGGTGTAACCGCACGACTTAAAGTCTCCTCTGACGGGGTTCCGTTCCTTTTCGGAGTATGTTAAAACCTGTGGTGGGGTTCTAGCTCATATGATTCTGACAGTAACAGGACCCGACTCTACAACGGTTTGACAATAATGATAAGAGGAATCCTGAGACTTTACCATGGGATGAGCTGGAAAAGATTCACGGAATTAACGAAGATGTTCGTATCTTGAGTCTCCAATCTCTCCTGGCTCAAATGAGTCGACCGGGGAACGACGACCTCGTCGTATATTTGGATATCAAGGCATGTACCTGCCCAGCTCCCATCCGCTCTCATTGCGTTAGACATCAGGAGTCTAATTGATCCGTACAAAACAGTCAAGCCAGGCTGCGGATAGAGTTGAACAAGCTATTCGTTCGATTTATAGTTTCAAGGATTATCCCCTAGAAACGTGGAAAAAACGCCTTGTCATTTGCCTACCTAGCGAAAAATACCTCACTTACTTCCCCAGATACCGTTACAAGGTCGCCTTGAGCTGCTCCTACGTGACGTCCAGAAAAGAGTTTCTGGATGCAAACGCCGGAATCCATCTGATGGTTGACAGTAAAGTTATAACGTACACTGAAGGGAGTAAACTGATAACTCACGCACAAGAATTGGGTATGGAGGTCTATCTGGAGAATGTCAACCAAGAGTGGATGATGCGCTGGGGCATACAAGAGAATGTCGATGGCATGGTTACTGATCTACCGAGGCGTCTGGACGGCCTCTTACGTCGGACACCTCAGGGGCCTGTGTCGAGCTCATCGCTAATTCCTAAACGTGTGAGGGTTAGAGGATATGTGCGGTCTGTTGAAGATCGGGTGGTAGGCCTTCGTGCCTCGAAAGGTCGCTTCAAAACCCGCACGTCGGGTGTTACACTTCAACAAACCGGTAATGCGCAATCGGCAGCCCCGGGGAATCCGCAAGCCGGAGGGCCTAACCAGCCGGAAAACAGTTCACTGGGCCGCACCCTTCGACGGAGAATAAAAAAGTTCCTCAACTCACCTTGGTGGCAACCTCCTCCCGGTGCTACTTTTGGCATGTAATGGTATACTGGAGCCTGTGTCGAGTTGACGTTTCTTGTACGTATAGATAGTTAACCGGCTAGACAGTTTGATTTGTTATGGTGGCTAAAAATGGAAGTAGGTATTCCTAATACTTTGCACTCTACATGCTGTCTGAGCTTCACCTTTGTAATTCGTCTGTGTGTTTTCAAGTATCGCATTCTTTAACAGGATTTCACTCCGTCCAATTCCACATTTCCGCAGGTGTTTCATTCAGGCACAGGTCCACTATGCGCTCACTAGGCTATAAGTCAACAACGTCCGCTAACATGGTGAAAAGGGGGTTAATGTACTCAGAAAACACCCTTTTCCTTCTAAAATGAAGGCATTATAACGTTGAGGCTCAACAACGTCCATCCGGATGACTATGTACGCGGGTCGGGAGGGCATTTTGAACGGTTGATATGGGTCACTTTGTCGTGAGTCGAAACTGGCCTTACAGCTGGTAGATAGTGCGGAGGGTAAGACAGAGCAGCGGAAGGGGGAAAACGAAATGGGGCAGATGATTTTTTTTTCTCAACAAGAATGAACGAGAGCTTGGAAGAATACTTCTGAATCCACAGAAGTTATCTGGGGATGTCTAACCACGCCACTTACTAAGATTTCATTTCCCTTCAGCATCAGTTTAAGAAGCTTCCAAACCTATCATTTTGTGCTCACCATCCAATCCAGCTTCTTATCCAACCCATTATCCAAATACCTAGATATAATTCGCTACATGGCGTACTTTCTGCTTAAGCAGCTGGATGGCTGCGGAGCTTATAAGAAGAGTCAATGTTGCATAGTGAGTCGTATACTAAGTCAGATAGCGAGTCGTACGGCTGCATGATATGGTAGCTTCCGTAATGCAAATCTAGTTTCCTAAACCGCTCCCTTAAAGGAGAGGAGGCCTTTTCGTTTTCTCGTAAATATTCCACCTCATGCTCGGTACATACAGCGAAGACGCTTGAAGAAAAAGAAGAACAGAACATCAACAGGAAGAAACAAGGGACTAAAATACTCATATATCATTTTGCCCAGCTGGCAATAGATCACTCAACCCGAGCATCTTCGTAATCCGATGCACTAGAACTGTCCAGATCCATCATATCGACATCCATACTGTCATCCATGCCGTCCTCCATACCGTCATCGCTGGTATAGTACTCTTCTTCCTTATCTTCGACATCAAATCGCAGTGACTCAAGCGCAGGGACATTCTCTCCCAGTGTATCAACTGGCTTACTGGCGAAGAAGGGATGGTCACTTCGTAGTTGCCAGTCTTGACAAATGTACCCCATGGGAGTATCTGAAATGTCCTGCCCCTGGCGACGGATCGCAAGCCATTCTTGCAAGAAGGTGAGACGGCTCTTGGCCACGGCCCAAAGGTTCGGCGATTCTTCGTCCTCGTGTGGATCTCCAGAAATTGAGTAAAGACGCGCAAGCAAGTCTTCGTACTCGGAAAATTCAAAACAAAGCCTTCCACCAAGGATGCCGAGTTCGAATAGGAGCCATGACGGGGGCTTCCACCCACTCGGGAGGCTGGGAAGGGCGTAAAAGTCAAGGCTGCTGAAGTGAAGCATAGTTTTTGTCCATGGAGCTGAGTACATGATTAAATGCGTATATGGCGAGAGGCGCTCGCGCATAACTGGGATCAAAGCCTCAGCTTCTTCCGGAATAATGACCAGTGCGGTTTCTGTAGCTGTGTTGAACAATAACCAGTTTACGAGACGCTGCATATAGCCGCATGTTAATATCATTAAACCGTAAAGAAGGATCTGCTCTTACAGTATAAGTGTCATCTTTCTCCCCTGACTTCTTCGATCTGATTGTCCTGGTGAACTCTACCGAAAGCTGGAGATGAGGAACCAGAGAGGCTCCGTTTATGGCATACTTCGAACCAAGCTGCGTATTCTCAAGCATTTCTGAGGCAGTCACGATATTTTCGAGCGCTAAGAGACCACCTTCAGCAAAAGAGCGAATGGACGCGTGAAGGCCAGGGAATTTAGTGCTTTCGGTTTGCGAGGTCGTTGGAGTTCTCGCTCTTCTTCTATTTCGTAAGCGACTTCTCGTTCCTGCTCTGCTTCTTCCAGAGCCGAACTAAGGGCTGATTCATATGCTTGCGACTCTTGTCGCCGTTCTTCGAGAGTTTGCATCAATGTGGCCACTCTGCCCCAAGGGGCTAATGCCTTGTCTGCTGAGGATGAAGATGCAGCGCTGGGAGAATAAGGCTCATACAGCTGCTCCAGAGTTTGTTGCTCGGGCTGTTGGAGTATATTCAGATATGCCTTTTGATGCTCGGGGTTTTGGAGAAACTTCTTGTAGGATGCTGCTGCGTGCAAACGCTGGCAAAAATCCTTTCCCTGTGCGAAATACAAAGCTTGTAGTTCTCGATTGGTAGCGCAAGTTTGGTCTAGCAACCAACTGATAACGTCGGCAGAGTCTGCAATGTCATTCGAAGTCTTGTTGCACACATCCAAAATGCTTTGGTGCACTTCAGGCGGGGCCAGAAATTTCACCGACTGTGTGGTCCCGAGTTGGCGAAGTCTCATCGCAGCTAAGAAGGTTCAATTAGAAAATGTGAAATGCATGTATAACCGGGTGTGATGATTTGACCTACCTTGGACTGTGTGATCCTTCGTTTGGTTGAGACCTAGAGTTAAAGCTCCGACTGCGTCTGGAGGTAATTTAAGATCGGTGCCACGCGTATGGGCTTCATCAAGATAGACTACGCAGTCTCGCATATCGTCTGCAAAAGGACTTGCAAACAGTGGCACGCGTTTGCCGTTACGGTACACCACCCAAGGCTTGTTGTCTTCATGGAAATACACGGCTCCATGTACGGCCCATTCCTCTTGTAACCATGTCCAAGCAACCATAAAATTATCCATCTCCATGATAAAGGCACCCGCATCGATGAGTACGGATATCGCCCAGATGAAGAGTCTTCAATAGCGCAGCCTCTGACAAGCGCTTCCCTTTCTGGTCTGCTGTGACACGATACCCTCGGTTTCTGGCGTGGAGAAGATACGTCAATACCTCGGCGTTTGTATGGGAGAGGCTTGGTAGATCACATTGGTGGATGGTGAGAGGAAGGAGGCTTCTGTTATCATTGGTGCCGCTGAAACCTGTTGTGATACCTGAGCGTATCTCCTCGACCGTCTGAGCTGACGAATTGCTGCACAAAGGAACATCCCATCCCGATGCCTGAAGCTTCGTCGCGAATTGCTTGGCATGAAGAGGAAAGACGAAGTTGCTCAGGAAATGGTTTATGACTATCGGAGTAAATCGGAGATGCCGCCAAACCTCCCTAACTAAGCCCATATCATCAATAGTGATCGCGTTCCATTGCCGCAGAGCTCCAGGAAGCGTGGTTGAGCTTTGCGTCCATCGGTCGTATTCTGTGGCAGGGTGATCAGACTTCAACACTGCCTCTATGCTCTTCTTGAACTGAGGCATACTCAGACCCTCGTAGTAGGAAGCTAGGCAAGTGAATATAATCGCGACGTCTGGATGGCCCCATTCAGCTTGGTCAGATGGAACTCCTTTGGCGTGGAATGGGACGGCTATGGGGTCTCGACCGTGGTGCAACCCGTACTGAACATTCCATCTTTTTTTCAAACATAGGATCAGGATGCCGTGTACAAGTAGTCCTCAGAGTAAATAAACGTTTTGCGTGCCTTAGGAGTGTCGGAGAAAAGTCTCGTGATACGCTTGGCAATATGCTTCTCAACATTTTTCTGAGAGATAAAGATTTTTATGGCTTCCTTGCCTCTTTCATTGCAGTCTTCGAGTGGCAGAATCGATGTACGCCGATGGCAGATATCATCCACTATCTTACTCACCAAGGCCACCTCGACGCCTTTTCGTAAGATGTGGGCGACCGGAAAGCCGGTGGAGTTCCTCTCTAGGATATCAATGCTCTGTGGATATTCCCGAACAAGGTCCTTGAAGTGAAAGGCAACAAGATCAAGGACAGTCATAGCAACCTCCCAGCGGCTGGGATGGCCATCAACCGCGAGCTGAGAGCCACCAGGGTATATTAGCTGGGTCTTAACTGCGAGAGTAAAGTCACATTCGTCGAGCACATCTCTGCAGACTTCATCCATCCATTTTTGACATTCGATCATACCGACTGCCTCAGGTATTTTGGAATCTGCAAGACGCTGAAGCCCGCTCAGCTTGAAAGATAGAACATGCTCGGGGATTCCAAGGAAAATGCCTGAGGTATTGAGTATCTCCCTGTGAAGCTCGTGGTATTCTTTGATGAGAGCTACCGTAGTACGAGCTCTCCGGGAGAATGGGACGTGTATGATATCTCGCCCCAAAAGGCCTCCAAGGCGAGACTGAAGAATCTGCGCCGCTTGAGATAACAAGGCTTTGGGGACTAATAGCCGATTGAGCAATTTCCCGTTGGCTAAAACTGCCGCGACCATGGGCATGATAACGGAAGTTTTACCCTGTCCCATGTTCATTTGGAGCACAGAGTTAGACTCGGAAGTTGGAGAGATCATCTCTCGGGCCACGATAACTTGGTCTTGACGTATTTGAATGTTTGAGTCAATCTCCAGTAGCAACCAGTCCGGAAAATCCTCAGGATCCCAGTTCATATGCCCTTCGTCGCCACGTTCCTGGGCTAGCTTGCTCTCATCATGCTTGGTGAAAGCCTCTCTCATACGCAGAAGCTTTTGCAACCTCGCCATCTCAAGGCCATATAGGAAGAACAGATTTCTCATGCCGGGACCAAATTGATGTGGTGATGTTGAACGAAGCTGTTGTAGTAATGTAATGGGCGTTAAATGAGGCCAAAGGTGACCCTTGCGGAGCCAGATGTATCTCGAGTCATTAGCAGAGAGTGAGTTAATTATCTTTCGATAATGGCCGTCAAGCTCGGTGCGAGTCTTTGTCACTTCCTTATCAAGCTTCACCTTTTCTCTAATGTTGTCAGACAGACCATGAACACCAGCAGCTTCCATCAACTTGTCTATCGGTTTGAGCGCCATTATGCTGCGGCTCAGATCATGGGCATATCTTGACCGTACAGAACAGTCGGACTGACCAAGCCTCTGGGTTATGGCCTCTAGCTCTAGGATTTCAGGGCCTGGGGCTGCTAATGTTTCGGGGCTGTGATCGCCAGTATCTGCCACTTTATCACTCTGCTGGGAAGCCGCTCTCCTCCTAATGGGTGCAGAAAGTCCGGGAAGGCTACATGCTGGTTTCTTCAAGAGGTCTTCTCCAAGCCGTGGAAGGGAGAAATGACTCCGTCGCGGGCCCAGCGCCTCCTGGTGGTGGAGGCTTGGGAGCGCAGAAGGAACTGGGATATTATGTGCTGCTCTGTAGTGGGAATTGAGGATAGTCTGTACTTTGATAATGTGTCGTTGAAATTGAGCGTTGTGGTGCATTCTTTGCCATTCAGGCAGCAGCGCTTTCATGGCTTTGGTAAGATTGAGACAAGTCGCCTCGAATCCCTCAACCGACGGGTGTGCACATGGCCACTGCTTGATCAGACTTTCAGCGAGTTCTAGACCCTCTTTTTCACAGTCCAAATTGCACCCAAATCTAGTGTTCTCGTCTGGGACTTTGCGCTTCTTCGGAGGCTTGGTCAATTTGGGGGGCTGGTATGATATCCTGATGATAGGCAGCAACGTGTCGGTTGTCGGCCGTTCATCTTCTCGGAAACCAACGAAGGATGGCTGCCGGGGTAGAACTAGGCCTTTGAGTTCGCGGAGTATGAAGAAAGAAGCAATGACCCGGAGTATCGTCATATCGATGTCGTCGCGGAAAGCTATCGCCCCCAGCTGAAACATCAGGTCGTAGACATCTTCATCGGTAGCGTCTCTACAGAGATTGACCAAACCACCCCACTGCTCTGCAAGATCGACAGTTAGGTATTCTCCAATATCGTAGAGGCCGAATGTAGTTGCGTAGCTGCCAATATATGACCGGCCTTCAAGCATGTTGAGGAGCTTTCGTGTAGTATGTATCGCCGAAGGTTGTTCACAAAGTAATGTCACAGTCTCGCGTACATTTGATGTGCCCTTTGATGTGCTCCAGCGGTCACGGGACGCATAAGGTAAGTCTGCAGGCTGGACGATTCCCCGATGTAAGCTCTCAGGAGTAGCATAGATGGACCGCCGCCATCTAGCTCGCTCATGCAACAGGGCATTGTTCGCTTCTGTATTCAGAGTTATATGCGTGCGATCCGTGGAAAATTGGGACAATCTGTTGGATTTGGCAATCAAGTTCTCTACAGCTATCTGAAGTTCATCGCTCTGGATGTTCGTTGGCAACTCAGCATCCCAATGGACGAGTTGCTGGCATCGCTTATCCTTAGGGTAATATTCTCGTCGCGGGGTCAAGCTTGAGAGTTGCGCCATGACATCCAGAAAATCTGAATTGAGAGGTGTCCACGGCTGACAGTAGCTAGATTCCAAACAAGCTAGAGCCTCTTGTGTACCTGTTCGGCCTGTGAGCATGTCGGGTAATAAGTGGGATGTAAACGCGTGAAGCAGAGCTTTTGAATACAGGAAACCTGGCTCTGCAGGGCACTCGAGTCGTCCAAGTGCTTCATTAATAGTATACCTCGCGTATCGGCCTGTGCCCTCCACTTTCACATGGACATGGCTTCGATGGCGCCTATAAGCGACTCGTCCTATGGGAGTGATGATGCTACGTTGTGAAATAATCATCAGCATTTCGGAGCAGCAGCATACTCTGGAGCCCATAAAGAGTTCCTGCATCCTGGTGCCGATCCACGACAGCACCCAGCTGCCGACATAAAAGTTGCCCAGCGTTGGTCACATAAAAGTCGAGCTCCATTCTCTTCAACTCAATGGAAAGCTTACCCTGCGGGGGCTGGAAAATAGTGAGTCTGAATGAGTCTTCGAAGTGGAGGAATATTCGTGAGATCGTCTGAGCGAGCGCGGAGAAAGGATCAACTAGGGTGCTGTTCTTCCTATGCGCTGTCCTTGATTGAACGTCAATTGTCCAGTTACTTCGCCTTTTGGTCCAAATGCGAGACTTCTGTCTGATTTCGAGAACTCCAGTTTTCAGGTTGAGCCAATGGAAACAACCGGCGATCAGGAAAAGAGGAATATCGAAGTCAGGGCCAGCTCCAAAAACGTCTCGTGGCACCAGTTCCAGGGTGCTATCAAACAGACGAGCCTGTATAATGAGTCGGTTGTCTCGGTATCCTAAATGAATATGATGGTCCCCCGCACGGTTTGATAGCAAATAGTCCATTCCACGGAGGCTGGAGGGTTGAGCAAACAATTCCTGATCACCAAAAAGCTCCTTCAGAATATCTGAGCCCCTGACATCTGCCGGAAGTTTCCCAACTGTTTGTCCGTTGATCACAATATGGCCCTCAATAATATGAAAGAAAAAGACCTGGGACAATGTACGCTCAGAATCATGGGTTGTTGATGTTGCCCAGTTGTCGTACGGAGCAGATAAAAGTTTCCACTCTCCATATCGCCTCTGCGTACTCACACCATCAGGCCAAACAATGTCGATAGCCGTGCCTAGGCTACTTGGATACTTTTCGACCCCAGCACGAAGTGAAGGCGATATAAGAGCCCCCATCTTGATATCACGAACTAGAAGTCTTCGTGTGGCTCTGGTAAACGCACTCACATCAACAACCAGGCTTTCTTGCATTGCCAAAGACGCCTGAAAAAGCAACTCAAAGTTTCTAGGTCAAAGCCAGACCGGTTCGAGAGGAAGGGAGAGAATATCCTTCGACAAAGAAGGGCAGAAAGAAAGCAGTACCGCGCGGCCCTACCAGAGTAGTTCACATCTTGAGCGTTTCGAGTCTCGTTTCTCAGAAGCGAAATCCAATCTGCAGTTACCTTGCGGATTCTCAAAACAAGCCTCCTGGATTCAGGGCGCGAGTCTTGGTGACCTAGAGAAAACAGTCGGATGCATAATGTCAAGAGGGTCTCCATGTAGTTTGTCTCTCTCCAGTTCGTAGCTATGGCTTCCACATGTCGGCTAAGTTGTTCGGCCAACCTGCTGCAGAAAGCTAAGTCCCTGAGCATAACATGAATGACTCGCATGCTGTCGGCTGCCAGCCTGGGGCCAGCTTGAAGCGCAAAATGATGAAATAGGGTTGTGGTGTCGTGAAGAGTAAAGTTGATGTTGGAAGAGCCTAGTTCAGCAAGTATGGACAGCCAGCGTCTGTGTCGTCCCCCTATCAGGCTCTGATGCGCAGAATACTCGTGGACTGTGAGTTCTGAAGGACACTCGCCGATGCTTGATATAATCTCGTATGAAGAGGGACCGCAGCCGTCAGGAGCAAATGTAAAAGAAGAGTACAGTGATGAAAATGGAAGCTCCTTGGGAATATCTAGGGCGAAATGATGGGCAAAGCTTAGTCGTTCTGGATATTCAACCGACCAGCGATTTCGTTTTGAATCATAGTACGACCATTGCATGCCGTGCAGAAGAAGTACAGTGGTTGAGCGTGCTGGCAGTCCTCGGTAACCGTAGTGTGTTCTCATGAACGACGTCGTGCGAGAAGCAAGAGAGAATGACGTTTCGTCCTGCCTATTATGATAGTTCTTAAGCTGAGCATACTCAGAAAGTAATAGTTCCCGCTTGCTTTTCGTGGACGCGCCTAATTCATGGCACAGTCTGTTCAAAATGTTCCAAGTAGCTTCACGGTATGCAGCGAACGCTCGTGGAGGTTGAGCTCGAAAACAATTGACCTTTGCTGAATTTCATTATGCGGCTCCATTGGAAAAAAGTCTTCGTGAACCTTGATCTCGAGCCGCCGGCGTGATCTCATGTAGAAACAATGTTTGCAACCATGAATGTCATGGCTTCCATCAGGCATTCGAAGTTGAGTGCAAGAAGTCGTCTTGAGTTTCTCGGTCAGATCATCAAATGTTTGATTGACGTTCAACAATTCAGACTTCTTATCTTCACGAAATGTTGCGGAAGAGTGTTTAATCAGATCCCGTATCCTTCTGAGAAAACTTCCATCAGACGAATCGACAAATTGCTCAGCAAAGCAACCTGGCTCTGGCCCAGAAAATATTGTCATCATGCCGTGTTTAGCCTGCGTGCAGTGGAGGTGTAAATGCGATTGAATTGCCTGGAGACGCTTTAATTGCTTCGACCAAGGTAGAAGTAAAACATCCAAGCTTTCCGGACTAAACCACGGGTGATAGTGACTTAGCAAGGGATACACAGATGTCATGCACTGGTCCATTGCTACCCATAGGTCAAATATGCTGAGGATAAAAAGACTCATTTGCTCAGAATCCCCGTCATATGATTCGCCGACTGCACGGATGTAATCAGTAATGGCCAATGCCAGGTCAGTGCATTTTCTTTCAGCCGCTTCCTGTGGAGACGGTATCTCTATAGGATTGGTTTCGATTGTTGCCTCACGAATGGCTAGTGATGAATAGGTCTTTATTAGGCTTGAAAATTCCTCGGAAGTGTTTTTCGCTGCAATTTTGCAAAGCAGTCTTGGTTCTATGGCTTCCGCTCGTGGATGGTGATGTTTGGGAAGATTTAGAATCCCTTGTAGGTATGAATAGCTACTTGGGAGCTCCAAGCGAAGATCTTCACGGGAAGCGCGTGATGGAAGTTTTGGGACTCGTCTTTGAAATTCTTTCTTCCAATTCTTCCACTCATTTTCAAGTGTTGTCGTAGCAAAATCGATCGACTTGGTGCAGAAGAACTCGACGACTTTTGGAAAAATTGTCAACGCATGTGTATCTCTATGCTCAATGTTCAGATTTCCTTTCTCTGTCTCGAGCTTTGCAAGGCGACGACACAGTTTGACTTTGAGCAGCTCATATTGGCTTGAATACAACTCTCTAACAGTCACTAAGCAGCCTTGCCAGAAACAAGCACACCAAGGCCTTATATTGTATGCGTCCCGCCTCGCTCCCGAGATGCAGGTAGAGTATGCGTTGAACGCAGACTCTCGGAGCGAGCCAAAACGGGCTGCGGCGCCAAGGACGTCTTGAATTATCCCAACATACTTCATCTTTAACACGCTTCCGCAAGACGGGTGAGGAGATACGCTGACCGTTGACTTCGAGCAGGGTCATCAATAATTGCGTTATGACGGCAGGATGTACGGTGTTTCTGTCTTCAGAAATTTCTGTCCCGGCCTTGCGCACCTTGACAGCAAATTTGTCCAAGTATTCGTTGCTAGCTTTTTCCAAAAAGCCAGCGAGGCTTTGGCGGAATCCCGGTTCATCGAACACGCCAATTGGCACCGAGACTACCGCGCCAGGGAAGTCCCATTGTAAAGCACCTTTTGAAAGAGCTTGCTCGGCAGAAGCAGAAACCTCGAAGGCCTCGAATATAACGTTCGGTTCATCGTCACTTTTCAAGATCAGATCAGTATCCGTATTGCAGCTTAATGAGAGGAAAGAACTAACAGAGATCTGCGAATAACAATGCCAGCATTCTGTTCTCAGATGCGTAGAAACACAGAATTCTCTGGAGATATCTTCCTGAACACCTTGACCAAAGTTGATTCATTGCAGATCGCGCCGTCATTTGCAAGAGATGACAGTTTCAGGGTGTTTTCAATCATCTGCCAGGTAGGCAACAAGTCAAGTTCGCAATTCTCCTTTAGAATGGCCACCGTCTCCAGCATCCGCCGTACCAAATCTTTTCCACATTACCGCAATTGGCGTCGGCATTGCCTGGGAGCTTAGGTGGGAGGACGACATGATTGAAGATCGACTCTAAAGTGCTTCGGGAAGCCATGTTGTGGGTATTGTTTTCGAAAACATCCAGGATAATAGGACGATGGATCGAGGCAAACGAGACTGATTAAATTATTAATAAATCACTGCACAAACGAATGGAAAGTGGTAAAGAGAAAGGGTTATAGGTGGATGGAGTATTGAAGATTGCTAGGGTGTTGTTGTCGAGAGAGAAAGACAGTTCAATTGTAACACTGAGGGGAAAGAGGGAAGAGAGGGGAGGATGGAAATTTGGTTGCCAGGGTGCAGAAAAGCAGTGCAATACGCAAAATAAATCGAGTCATCTCAAGTCTGAAAAAAAAAATCCCTTGGGTAGAGCAAATAACTTCCGCTGTCAAGCGCAGTGAGAACCCCCTGAAGAGACTGGTTAGTCTCTGTTTGTCTGCAAACGCAACTTAGACATTCTAGCTCTGACAGCCCAAATTTTGGGGAGATTTATCTGCGCCTCGAGACACAAACTGACACCAGTAATGACTGCTGGAATAACCACTGCAGGTACTACTAATTGGGTCTCCTCCATCAGAGCTTCCAAGAGTCGCTCTCCAATAGCGACTCTCAACACCTCGTCCACCCCCAACGACGAAGTCTAAGAAGCTGCGAACAAGGGCTTCCTCGTCCTGCAACTTCAGTTAAGCGTACTACTTCCGGGGTAGAAAAGGATAGAATAGAAAGATTATCAACGATACTAACCCTGGAGAAGAAGCACACTAAATTTTCCATGCTCTCTTGTTCTAGACACACAAGATTGCATCCGGATTCTCGCAAAATACGGCATAATTCTGGCTGTCTTTACGATAGGTATATTGACTGTAGTAGGGTTTTCATCATTGTGTGTCTTGGTAGAGCTGTCTGGGATGTTGGTTTCGGCCCATGACCGGGTTGGGTGCTACTATGATGGTCGATACTCGCTCAGCGCGCGTGCAGGACATTGAATACAAGAGAAATTGAATTCTGGACCTTATCAGTGTTTGCTTTTGTTGACCGTTTACTTTTTGCAATTATTTCCGGCATTGGGGGGATTAGAAGAGGAGTAATATACCAATTTTTTTTTCTAGATTTCTACCGAAATTAGTGCTTAATGAGCCTGTACTATAGATTATATCAACATCGAAATATCCATCTTGTATAATGATGTCCCTTCATGCAGGGCATCCGGGACTAGCCCTAGCTGTTCCCAATCTGGAAGCCGCTGCATACCACGTGACTGGCTTTCGAGGAACGTCGATCAGAGGGCGGCGCCAATCAGCAGTCAGTGTCTGAGGTGTCTCAGGATCCATCCGAGTCATGGCTCGTATCTCCTCTCCTCAACGCTCGTTGGATTAAACTACCAGCCCCGGCTACCAGCTATCTCGCCTCCAAGTTCCATGGCGAGCTATTCCAAATGCAGCCTCACCCCGCACAGATCCCTGCCACAAAACCTTACCCTGTGGCTTCCTCTTGACGTCGCATCGGCCGTCGATGATAAGCTGCATCCAACCAGCCAATGTAACCTTCAATGTCTTGTGGCTCTTCAGTCTTGACTACTACTATAGTGCCCACGCTGGGTGGGGTTAGGATGCCAATGACGCTGGATACTATGCACTGGTATGACCGCTGACACGATAAGTTATCTCTCCGTCAAGATATCGCCTGGCTGGAAGTTCCTAATGACGAACAGTTTATCTCTCCCTTGCTTCCGTTCCCCCTCCCTCGTGAACTCTCATTTATTTTCCTCGGTCGGTCTCTTTCCATCGACCGGACAGCATCAGCGGCTACTAAAGTGATACAGTCCGTCAGCCAGCGAGCCAGCCATGGATTCAAAGCCATCTCCTTCGCTGACACCCGTAGAATCGCCTATTCCAAAGGATTCTTTTCCCGATGAAGACCCCAACAAGTCCGATCGCTACGCCCCCGGTGTCGTGGAGAATGTTGCCCATGTTGTCGACCATAAGGCTGAAAGGGCGCTCTGCCGTCGGTTTGATCTGCGATTGATGCCCGTCTTGGCCGTAATGTGTCAGTGTCGCACAACCGTCTCGTGGAGGACATTCCTGGCTAATCGATAACTAATAGATCTCTTTAACGCTCTCGATAAAGGAAATCTTGGTAATGCGGAGACTGACGGGATGAGCAAGGGTAAGTGACAATTCCAGGTCTTCGGCACCAGATCCTGACAAAATAGATCTCAATTTCGCTCCCGGTCAATACAACCTGCTTCTTTCGATCTTCTTCGTCCCATATGTCATCTTTGCGCCACCCATCGCCATGCTGGGTAAGCGCTTCAGTCCGGCTAGGGTGCTACCCATTTTGATGTTCTCCTTCGGCTCTTTCACCCTCCTTGCTGCGTCTACTAAGAACTTCAGTGGCATGTTTGCCCTCCGCTGGTTCCTCGGAATGTCAGAGGCAGCCTTTTTCCCTCTTGTAATCTACTACCTGACCACCTTTTACCGTCGCGCTGAGCTGGCTCGCCGTCTGGCTTTGTTCTACGCGGCCTCCAACATCGCCAACGCCTTCTCCGGTCTGATCGCATTTGGCGTATTCCAGATTGAGAACACACCCATACCTCAATGGCGCTATCTATTTATCATCGAGGGATCTGTCACCGTCTGCTTCTCTCTTTTTGCGTTCTGGTATCTTCCGCGCAGTGCCTCTGAAGCCAAGTTCCTGTCCCCGGACGAGAAGGCTCTCGCTTTCCACCGAATCCAGGTAGACTCTAGCGCTGTTGTGAACGAAAAATTTAGCCTTCGCGATGCACTTGGTATATTTCGCCATCCAAGTACCTACGGTTTCCTCGCCATCGAAATCTGCCTCGGTGTTCCTCTACAGGGTGTTTCGCTATTCATGCCTCAGATCGTCCAGCGTCTGGGCTATTCCACGGTCAAGACGAACTTATACACCGTCGCACCCAATGTCACTGGCGCCGTGATGCTCCTAGTTCTCGCCTTTAGCTCCGACGCTGCCAAACTCCGTTCCCCATTTATAGTCCTCGGCTTCCTCTTCACCTTTACTGGCTTTATGATCTATGCTTCTATTAACGATGTTCAATCGAAGATTCAGCTTGCGTATTTCGCGACCTTCATGATGACTTGGGGTACATCAGCTCCATCCGTTCTCCTGAGCACCTGGTACAATAACAACATCGCACATGAAGGCCGTCGTGTTCTCTTGACTAGTATCGGTGTGCCTCTCGCCAACCTCATGGGTCTGGTCGCAAGTAACGTCTTCCGTGAGCAGGACAAGCCCAAGTATATGCCCGCTCTAATTACGGTGGGCGCATTCGGCGCTACCGGTGCTGTTTTGGCTGGTTTACTCGGAACCTACATGTTCTTCGACAATAAGAGGCGGGATCGCCGTGATGGAGCTACTATTCGCGCAGTAGACGTCCCTACCGATCGTTTGCGTGATGGACCCGCCTCGCCTGAGTTCCGCTGGTTCTTGTAGGATGGTATGATGTGGATCGTGAGAATATGCGGGACATTTAATGGAAGTAGCCGGATACGCGCGTTCTATAACTTATGATTGGCATATGACTACAAGAGGCTACCTTCAAACAGCCGTTTTATATGATAGCATCAATAATATGGCAGCGGCCTAGTTGCTTGTTTTCTCTTCAAGTATAATTTCTTCCTCGAGTCTTGCCATGGTTTGGTATGGTTCTTAATATTACGAGAGAGACTCGAAGTTCTCCCAGGGCCTTGCAGCCATGGAGCACTCCATTAGACACCTTTCTTGGCGCCCTATTGAGCACTTATTAAGCACCTTTGTGGCCCCTTGGGTAGATAAATTTGGTAAATTTTTGAGAGCGACTATAATTTAATGCCGGTTATCACCCTTCTAAGCAGCAGGAGGTAGAAAGAGAAACGTATTGATGGGTGGATTCGCCTCCCCGGCTCTGAATGATGCAGACTCTTTAAAATGATTGCTTTAAGAGTAACCAGACACCTTTTTCGAGACCCTTCTTTCTTTATGCTATGGCCATTAATACTCCTCCCACGCCACAGCATGCTCCTCCAGTTGTGTTACTATACTTGAAACCTCTCGACAAGTATCGCAGCGCACCCTCGCCAGAACAAACAGCCCCTCAAATTTCAAACGGCCATTTAGCCAGACTATTTATCTGCTCTTCCCGAAAGTAGATTCTAAACAAGAGGCCGGATAGTGCAGTGGAACGCAGGCAGTCCGGTGGAACAGGAACAGCTTGTAAAGCTTGGCTTAAGTGATTGAGCCGAAAGCTTGATGGGAATGCGCACAGGATAGCTAGAGTTCAATTCTCATTCTGGTCCTCTTCGGCTGGCCTTTCTTTATGGCTTGCTCTCCTTGTCTTTTATTTTTGGTCTTTTCCTTCTTTATTTACCGGTATTGAGAGCCTTATACCTACCTACCTACCACTACGACCATCCGTTTCTCCTCTGGAGACCAAATCAAACTACCTACCATCTCTGTCCGTTCGTTTATGTCTCACTTCCCAGAACTAAACTTTAAAAGAAAGGCCAGATAGTGTAATGGTAGCACACCAGTCTACCATCCGCCAGCTTGTAGAACTGCCGTTGCCTGGCTCCTGGGCAGACGAATCTACCAGTTCGATGGCAGGCTGGGACCACTGGAAGATATGAGTTCGAGTCTCAATCTGGTCAGCTTCTTTTTCTTGTTGTTTTATTGCTGTTGTGTTATTCGTGTGGCTGCGTTGGGGGGCTGGTGGTGTGTTACTGGGCTTGAGGTGACATGCTATATTGAAGAGCTCTTAATGCGAGAAATGGTCGTCTATGTGACTTTATTCTCCTTTAATCCGGAAAATATGACAGGCTCCTCTTCTAGAAATACTTGAGGCTTCAATCTCTGGGTGGTTTTGTTGTGGCTGGCAGTTGTGTTGTGGGATGAGACGGCATGGGGGAATGCGCTCAATTCCTCTCCAGGCCAACGTGGCCTGGAAAATCCGCAACCACCCACTTCCCCACGCTGAAAATTCTCACAGAAATGAGGAATCAGATTTTATTTATGGGAAGCCATGTGTAGTAGAAGTAATAATGACAATGTGGAGTTATGGCATCCTCGTAGCCCAATATCAAACCACAACACAAGCCATCCAAGCCACCACACCTCCAAAAAAATGCCAGGAAACCATCATAAATATCAGCTCTCCGGGGGTATATAGCCCAAGCAAAACTCTCCCAAATAACAAACAGGCCAGGTAGCTTAATGGTAAAGTGTTGGTCGTCTGGCGCGCCGGAGCCACCTCGACGAGGTAGGCAGGGGTTAGGTTTAACCTAGGCGAGAGATTTGCCTGTCGCGGACCACCAAAGATTGCAAGTTCAAGTCTTTTCCTGGCTAATTAATTTTTTTTCCGTTCCTCCTCTCTTTCGTTTTCGTTTGGCTTCTATCCAGTTGATTTTGCTCGCATTGGTGGAGGTGAGGGCGTGTTCCGTTTGCTTCTCTTCCCCGACCATGAATCTGATTCTTATATTTACGTTTCAGCCCGTGTTACTTCCCAGAAACGGTGAAGCGCCAGGCAATTTGTTGAGTGTAGAAAGAGAGTATCTAACCTACGTTGTGTGGATTGATTTTCAAAGTTGATCAAAAGAAACTACTTCACGGCGGCTAATCGCAGAGATATTTTGAGCGTCCATCGGATTGTGACTGAAAAGTCACGACTACATCCAGTTTATAAAACGAGCAAGGGAGATGGAAGCAATGTGGTCCTCAAGACAGCCACCGGCGAATGCATGTCAACAGACGCTTTTCTAATGCTATTCCAGATGTCTATACATAACCAAATCAACCCAGTTCTAACTCTTACACAGTGCTTCGCTCCTGTATAGTCTTCAAGCTCCTTACTGTATCAGCCACGCTCTCCTGCAACGACCGATAATTGATCCCCAGCTCCTTGACTGATGCCGAATTATCAAACCCATACTTCGGCCCACCAGCCGGATACCGTCCATCCTTCAACGCCTCGCCCGTCGGCAATCCATCCCTCAGCTCCGGAAATTCCTTTCCAATAGCTTCGACAATCTCCACATTGCAAAAGCTGCCCGCGGTGAGGAAATACCTCTTTCCAGCCGTCTCGTCCTTCTCAACCGCAACAGCATGAGCCAACGCCGCGTCCCGCACGTCAACCCAGAACTGACTCGCCGTCGGCGGGCACTTCTCCTTCGAAGCACCGGTCATAAAATCTCGCATCCGCTCATTCGACGTGTTGACCTCGTTCAGCGACGTTAGCGACTCAGACACCGGCCCGAAAATCAACGACGGATTCAGCACCGTCAGCGTGAAACCGGGCTTCTCCTTCTCCATAAACGACCACGCCTCCTTCTCCGCAAGCGCTTTGCTCGTCCGGTACCCAGACTGGCCGTGCGCGTTCTCTGGGGTCTCGGCGTCATCCCAGGTAACAGGGTTCCAATCCGCCTCGGAATACTTCGACCCGGCGGGCTTCGCAGGGTTGAACATCGCGGCGAACGACGAGGTAATCACGACACGCTTTACACTTGGCGCATACTGGTGCACAGATTTAAGAATCCCAACTGTCCCATTAACGGCGGGGTCGAACATGTCCTTTTTCGCATTTGTGATGCTATAGTGGAAGGGGCTAGCGGTGTGGACGACGGCTGAAACGGGTGGGTCGGATTCGGAATCGTTGGAGCTGCGGACGGCATCATCGAACGCATCGGCGGCTGCGATGTCCGGGACGATTTTGCACTTTAGTTTGTTGGGGGCGATGTGTGGGTATTGGGCGAGTAATGAGCGTGCTTTCTCCGCTGTTCGAACAGTTGTCACGATTGAGTGGCCGCGGGACAGCAGGGTGGTTATCAACGCGTTGGCGAGGAAGCCGCTGCCGCCTGTTACGAGGATGTGAACCATTTTGGACTTGTATTTGGGGGAATTGGTTCCTTGCAGGGAGATGGTGAAGTGGTCGTTTGGAGAGAAGAGCAAGAAGTTGGGGGCCGTCATACATTATATACCTTATCGCGCCTGCACATCATCTTCGGTACTGCTCTCTATAATGACCGTTATGTCCGCCGCTACGGGAATATGTTATTATCGCCGTGCTCGGAGTCATAATCTCCAAGTTGAAGTATGCGTTAGGAGGGATGCTATCGGGTGAGCCGCGGGATCTCCGGCAGAGTTCCCGAGGCTTTGGGCTTTTTGGGTTACTCCGTATAGTTGCGCTATCTATACAGTACCCATCATTAGCAGGTCTTGTTAGAAATGGAAGGGAAAAAGGTCAATTGGGAAAGCGCGTGCGACTGAGGTCTCCCCCTGCAGGTTACATCCCGAGGTCACCGGTTTATCTCTAGTCTTTTTTCGTCTTTTTCTAGTTTATTTTGTCTATTAAGCAGATAGTTGAATGTTTGGAAAGAACTTGCTACGGGAGATAGATATATAGTCGTAAACAGGCCACAGTGATCATCACGCAGGTTGGATTCAACAAGAGAATGCAAAGAAAATGCAGAGGCTTGGTGCTCAAAGACATCTCTAGCGATTAATGCTTCCGGCGTAACAACGCTCTCCGGGGCACATCCGACAGTGGGCGGGGCAGAACTGGAGAGTTCCAACTTCAAGATCTTCCGATGCTTAGCTTCGTTCCGCCTTCCGATTTTCCGGAATCTAGTCTCATCCATCAGGCTGCGCCGTGCTCCCCGAGGGAAGTATTGATTCCGGCTACTACGTCAGTTCATGCCGAAGAGCATGCATCTACGGGTTATACCAGCGCACGGTAGCGAGGTTATCACTGTCCGGTACGTTGTTGATGAGGTAGTACATCGAGGGAGAGCTGCTATAGGGCACCTTAACGAGGCTCGAGTTATAATTGAGGAAACCTTTGGTACTGAGCAGAGGTGCAGCAAGGCAGTGACACCGCTACGGCATTTCCTATGCCATCGATCTTTCGAAAACAACCTGTGGGGCCACTAACAACGCGAGGAAACCTCTTGAACGTAGCGAACTGAAGGTAGGGAATCGATTTTTTTCGTTTTGTCTCATCGCAATACATCCATTTTGGCAGACATATCCTGACCGTAGGCTAGACCTCGCATTTTCCGAGTATCTCCGCTAATGTAATATGAACATAAAATCCCGAGAGAAAACCCTTTAAGCCGACTTGCTCTTCACGGCCTCACGACCCTTGCCAATGCGCTCGAGGATCTGCTCACGGTCCTTGTCAAGCTTGAGCTTGGTGATGACGACGTTCGAGGGGGCGAGGGGGATGGGGACGCTCTGGCCGTTGCTCTTCTCGCGGACGATACGCTCGACGTGGATGGCCCACTTCAGACGGTAGACGCTTGTGACCTTGCCCTCACGGCCCTTCTGGGAGCCCCTAAGCACGAGGATCTCGTCGTCGCGGCGGATGGGGATCGAGCGGACCTGTTCAGGATTTTCGTGTTAAAATTTGTCCTTGACCACGCTTCCTTGCTCCCGACTTCCAAACGGGTATCTTTTTTTTTTCAACTGCGATTCGAACGTACATTGTACTTGGCCTGGAGCTCCTTGGAGAGGTGAGCGCTGAGGATAACACGACGCTCGCTGGAGGGGGCGTTGAAGTGCGCCTTGCGCGACTTCCGGCGCGAGGACGAGAGGCCTAGAGAGAAAATCGGTCCATCAGCATGATTTGTCCCGGTTGCGATTGAAGTAACATGGCGAGGATAAAGGCATCACGCACTGTGGTTAGTGGCACCCATGTTCAGACAGCCTCGTTGAGGGATCGTGATTGTCGAATGGTTGTCGTGACGGTCGGGAAGAATCTCTCCTCAATGTTCGTTTGGGAGCCGGAAATGTGGATTGTGCGTCACATGACCGTTGGCTCGTCTAGGGCTGCCGCTTCGTATTTGATTGGACACGGAATTGTCCACTAATTCTTAGTCAGGTGACTTCGTCTTTGGTTTTGCAAAGAGTGCAAACAAAGCAAACGGCATTTCGTCTGGGCCTCAAAGTTGTTTCCAAGAGGTGAGGACTCTACGGTTTGTTTCAGTGTTTGAGAAAACAATGAGACCAGACCGGAGCTACTTGGTGGTGTATTTCGCTCAAAGTGATAAACCTGATGAATTGGGGTTCTCTCTCGTATCACGAGTAATGGTGCCTTCGTTTGACTCGCAAATTCCTGTGTGATCTCGCGACAGATATATATCTATCGGGGGTGAATACAACGTTGTAATAGCTGCTAGCGATAAAAGTTATAGTTTTTCAGGCGCAACGCCTTATTTTTTCTTGTCTGCATAATCTAGAATATTCCCTAATCCATTCTTCTCTCTTAAGCAGCTATCCGCGAACTCCAGCGCAATTTCCATAACCTCTTCAACATCAAGCTCTTTCCTCAAAACTCCCGTCTCAAAACTCCCGTCTCAATCAACACCCTAAAGGCCTCTCTCGTCCAAGTCACGCAGTTTTCGACGTTCTCCGCCACCTTGCTCGGTAATGGAATCTCTCCCAGCTTCCTCCCTATCTCTTCAATCGTGAAAGAGCGAACATCAAGCTTCCCAATCATGGCCCTTACGAGAATCTGAAACGCAACATCCGGATCCTGATCGGTACGTTTCCGGAATCGCCAGTCATCGCTCGCTTCTCCGGTGACTGCGTCAACGTACAAGGAATCTGTGACGTCGAAGTGGGTGTGTTTTCCGTTGTTGGGATCCTTGGGAGAGATGAGGATTCCCCAATGATACGCAGCGTAGTGGAGACGCTGGCGGTTCTCGCCCAGCGAGTTCTTGCCGCGGGGGTGTAGCGTTATGGAGATACAGGGTTTATTTCTCATTTTTCTCTTATCAATGTTCTATGAGTTTGTATTATTGCGTTGAGAGGTGGCAACCGGGTACCTAGAGTTGTAGTTGGAAGAAGGTCTTGGTGTTCGAGCGCCGTCCCCGCATCACCAGAGGTACATACAGTATTGGTCACAACCCAAGGTAACCTTGGAAGTTGACTGACTGCACCACTAAGACATAGAAAAGCTACCTACAATTTGCCCCGTTCCCATATTTCCTCCAAAAACACTTGATCCATTGAGACTGGAGGCAAATCTTGCAAAGCATCCTCAACCAAGCCGAGCACATCTCCTGCACATCCAAACGCCAAACTCCAACCCGCACCACCATGCCCATAGCTGTGCACGATTCGACTCGGCATGTCGCCATTACTATGTCTGCGGAGCTCCCTCTCAACACGGACGTTCTTTTCCCGAAACGGACGTAATCCCTGCGCAAGCGGATACTCGGGGTCTATTCGCGCCCTTTTCAACATGGGCAGGAAAGATTCGCAGCGAGCGCGCATCCTCTCGATAACCGGCGATTCCAGCGAAAGTTCCAGCTCCCACTTGTGAGGCTCGGTTATCCCACCTAGAACGAGGATATCATCGTTTCGGGGCACAAGGAATATAATCTCATTCGACGACGGTAAAGTCGAGTCGGGACTCCAATCGGAGCCGGCTGGAACAACCAGCGCAGACTCAATTTTGGGGAAATCATGGCCGTCATTGAGCAGGCGGAGAAGAGCGCCACGGATTGGATAGCATGTTGTATCACAGGCAAGGGTTGAAGCACCTAGTCCCGTGGCGTTGACTATTGCGTCGGCCCCGAAAAGCGCACGTAGCTCCGATTCCTTTGTGAAGAGGTCGCCTGATATGATGTGTGTCTGGAGCACGGCACCCTTTTTCTGGACGAGTGATGTGAGCCAGCTCATGCAGGTGTCTGTGTCTATGACTGGGGAGAGAACCTCAAAGGCATCGGCGATACCATAGGCTGGGTTGATTCCATTTTTGCGCATAATGCCTGGATCATGAACAAGCCCACAGACTCCGTCGCTTCTCATTTCCCGAACCTTTGCCTGCACCTCTGCGTCCTGCGCGATGTTGTGCGTGAAAAAAAAGTCCGCTGGTTTCATCCTTACCCCTGCAGTCTCAGACAAAGCGGCATTGCTTGCGATGGCGTTCCAAATGTGATAGCTGACCATGCACCAGCGCTTGGAATTAGTGAGGGATATGGCGTCCGTGTGGTGGCCACAGACTGCAGGTGGGTATTCCCATAATGCACCCGCGATTTGAGAGGTGAGGCGCTGCTTAGAGGTCTGCGAGGCCCATTCTTTCGACACGATGGTTACTTTGTAGCCCTTGTCGAGGAGAACCCAGGCCGCTGTGAGGCCAATAACACCGCCGCCGATGATGAGTATGTGGGCAGAGCTCGGGGAGGGTGGGTGAAGGGGTGCATCTTCCGGAGAGAGATCTTTCCAAAGCATGAGAGAAGCCATAGTAAGTGTTCTTGATTATGACACACACACAAGTGTGATGGAGATAAATCTTATATACTCGATGGACTCTGATGTTATACGGTTATGGGCGAGAGTTCTATTGATGCTATGGACTGACAATAAGATTAACAATAAGCTTCCGAACTCCGAATTCCATTGACAACAATAAGAATCGTCCATTTGTGGACATTGTACTCCAGGCAATGAGAAGATTGTTAGCATGTCCCCACTGCAGTATTAAATCTATGCGGAGCGTTGGGGTCGCAAGATTGTCGAGGCACGTGTGTTGGATGAGATCATCGCGATCGACGAGCATTGAGATGCAACGCGGGATACATAATCCGCTGTGCTGGGAATGACATGATCGGGTCATTTGGGACTTGGGCAAGGCAGATAATAATAGGAGAGAAGACGTCAGACGCAGATGGATGGCTTGGAATCTGGCTCTGTTTGTTGATCAGCGCCAGACCAGCGCCGTTTGTGATGTCATCGCCGTTGGGATGCTTAAATATCCCCAGCATGGGATGAGAGAGTCTTGAAACAAGTAACACATTCTCAAAGTCAAGGCGAAGATTACTACTGCGCTCCATACTCCTCATCCGCTTCTCTCCTCGGAAAAAAAAGCACCAAAATGCCAGCCATCTACGAGCGCATTTCGTCAGACCTGGTCGCCCAGGAACGCACTCTATGGACGACCCTAACTTCGGCCGACCCGGCGCCGGAGCTTGAGCGATTCACACACCCCGAAGGCATCTACCTCTTCCCCAAGAAGGACATCGTTACCGTGGAAAAACTTCAAGAGGCTTTCAGTAAGCCGTTTCATCGATTCGACGAGTACAATTTGGAGGATGTGCGAGTGATTGTGATTGATCTGATGGCGGGCACTGTGACGTATCGCATCCGGGCCAGGCGTGACAACAATCACTACAACGCCACCGGCTCGACGACTTGGGGGCAGGGCTCCGATGGCGAATGGCGGTTGATTTCGCACCAGGAGACGCTTCTGTGATTTTCTCTTTTTAAAGTTTCTCATGTATCATTTATGATTTAACGGTTTCAACGGTCTTTCGAGAGTGTGATGTGTCACCTTTTTTCTGCACTATTCGGTCCTCCGCTGAAACGAACCAGCGGACGCTAAAGTGCTGACATCCCGAGTTTTCTCCACTATTGCCGAAGCTATTTTTTTTAGCTATTTTAATGATCTTGCAGTCTCAATTTGATTCTTCAGACTTTTTTTCTTCAGCGTAAGCTATGGTAAATCATGCGGCTGCAAAAAGATAGCGAGCCCTGGGATGGGTTTGTCCTGCCGGTTTCCATCCCTGATCCATCTACCCGGACCCGGAACGTCCTTATTGTCGGTGCAGGTATCGCCGGCATAGCGAGTGCTCTGGCCCTGGCACACGAGCTCAAACCCCACGAACCCAACCTCCAGATCACCATCTTCGAGCGCCATGAGGTGCTATCTACCTCCGGTGGTGCGATAAACCTCACCCCTGTTGCCCAACGGCATCTTGATCGACTCGGTGTGCTATCCGAGCTGGACCGACAAGGTGCCGACGGCGGCGCGGACGTCGACGCTATTGAGCTCTTCTCTAGCCGTTCTGGGCGCTCCCTCGGCTCAATTGATTTCACGGACGGTAATGGAAATGGTGTTAACGGCTACAAAGGACGCCGGGTGATGCGAATTGTTCTCTCACTCGCCATGCTCTGTGTCGTCGAGCGCCACCCCAACATGCGCATCGTGTACGGGAAGAAGCTCACCCGCGTCTCAGAGAGCCCCGACGGCCAAACAGTCCTCCACTTCCAGGACAACACCTCCGCTACAGGCGACCTCGTCCTAGGATGCGACGGCGTTCATTCCGCCCTTCGAACCTCTTACGTCGATCCCTCTCGACCCTCTGAATACACAGGCCTTTCGTTCCTTCAGACAACAATCGACACCCCCCCTCCACCACCTTTAAAATCCCACTCTGCACGGAACAGCACCAGCCGACCCAGCACGAGCAATAGCACAACCGGTAGCACGAATAGCTACAGCATTCGCAGCCTCCGCAAGTCTCCGAGCCTAAGCACACGTACCACCTCCTCCACACCTAACATCTCCTTGGACCCCTCGTCACCACCTTCCCAACTCTCAACGATGCACCCTCCACCTTTCAAAACAACCGGCCTCGCTCTCTCCCGCCACGGCGACCTCCTCGGCAGCTACTGCGACCGCTCCCATTCGACTCTCTTCCTCGCCGCCATTGTCCAGATCAACGAATCTACCCTCCCGCGCTACCGCATTGATACCTCCCCCTCCGCCTCCAGCGCTTCTTCCTCTCCCTCATCTCCCTCACAATACCTTACACCACCTCACGTCGACGAAACCCGCCGCCGCCTCGCCATTCACGCAGCACTCCAGGGCGAGATCCACTCCCGATTCAGCCACGCAGGTCATCCATGGATCCGGGACGTCGCGAACCTAAAGACCAACTGGATGCTCTACCCCGTTTACCAAGTCCGTCCTGGAGGCAGATGGTCCAGGGGCAAAGTCATCCTGCTCGGCGATGCAGCTCATGCGGTTAGTTCCTATCATAAACCCACCTTCCAATACCTTCCCTTACCTACCTATCACAACAACAAACTAACAATGTCGAACCAGATGCCACCCCGCGACGAATCAGCCGCCTATGCGCTGGATGACGCAATCATGTTCTGTCGAATCCTCGCGCACCACCGTGATGAATCCCTCTCGGAAGTCTTCGCTAGATACGAGGCCGTGCGGCGGGCCGCAGTCGAAGAGGCGTTCTCAGAGGCCGGTCGGCTGTGGGACACGCATCGCGATATGGGTTTTCTCGAGGGCCGGTGGAAGGAGTGGACGATGCCGTGGGTGCTCTGGAAGAATCGCGGGGCGAGAAATGCGGCGTGGAGGTTTGATGCTTATGATGTTTGAGTTTATATACCTATATACTTTGTTTATAATAGATGGAAGGGAAGAATTCTGTTTTATGGATGGGATAGTAGATGGGCCAGGAAAGGTTAATGTACAAATAGATATTGGTTGCATGGGCTTGGGTTGATAGCAGGTCTTGTTGGGTCCTTTTCTTAGGTTTGGGTTGTTTTGAACTACTTACAAGGTACACGATAATAGATAGGTATGTTCTTGATGTGATACAAAACTAGGCTAGCTAGTTGAATTATATACACAGCTGTCAGTGTATCTCAGCACTGCTCTATCTATCAAAAAGGGAGAGTTAAGTTAGACACAGTGAAGAAAAGGAGAAGAAAAAAAGCTTGCTTAAAAAGTAAGAGTCTGTCCAGCAGTTCCCACAACGGCGGCCTTGACGTTGGCAGGGCCGAGAGCAGTGTACTCGTAGTCGACGCTGGTGAGGGTACCCTCGAGGGCATCAGCAGTGGCGTCACCAAAGTCGTTATCGCGCTGGACGGCGTATCCCTCGTCGGTGGAGTAGAGAGCCTTCTTGCCGTCGACCCAGACGTTGGACTCGACGAGGACCTGGGCGCCCTTGCGGGTGTTGATGCCGTCGCTGACGTTCTCGTAGTAGTTGTTGTACAGGTGGCCGGTTCCGAAGCGGATTGAGGGTCCACGCGAGTTGATGTTGGACCAGTAGTTGTTGGCGTAGGTGATGTGGAGCTTGCCAGAGTCCTCATCCTCGTTGCTGTTGGAGTGGCCGACCAGAGAGGCCTTCCAGTGGTCGTGGATGTAGCTGTTGGAGACGGTGATGTAGTCCGAGGCGCGTTTGAACTGTGAACCGTTAGCTTTTCCTTCTTTCCTTCGTACGTCTTCATGCTGGGCGAGTGAGTGGTGACTTAGACTTACATCAAGGAGACCGTCGTAGTAGTCCTTGTCGTGGTCACGGTTAGAGGAGACATCGACGTGGTCGATCCAGATGTTGGTGGAGTATTCTACTTCATTAGTATCTTCCTGTTAAGCCCTAAATCATACACAACGTACCAGCAGCAATAGCGTCGCCGTTCTCAGCGAGGACGTTCTTCACACCAAGGTTGCGGACGATGACGTTCTCGGCCTTCTTGATGTTGACACCGAAGCCGTCCAGGACAGCGCTGGAGTCGGCACCGAGGATGCTAGTGTTGCTGCCAACGGTGGCTGACTTGGCGCTCTCGGTGATGGGGCCGCTGACAATGACGACCTTGGGCTCATCACCGGCGACGGCGGCAGTGAACTCGGCATACGAGGCAACGGTGGTGGTGGTACCGCCGGCACCGCCGGTAGTGCCTCCGTTCAAGCTGGCGTAACCAAACGCGGTATCGTCAGCGGCACGCTTCACACAGGGAGTCGGAGCTGCAAGGGCCGGCCCGAGGCAGCTAGCGACAGTGAGGAGGAACTTGAGAGACATTTTGGACAGAGACTTTATGTTGAAAAGAGGGTAACGAAGGTAAGTGTAGGAAAAACAAAGAAAGAGAGTGTATGAAAAACGATTGACAGGCTTGCTGTTAGAGAAAAAACGGACAGCGAGTCCGATATGGGTCTTTATATACGTCTCTCAAGCCTCACATCATCCCGCCGGAGTCACCCAGGAACTGAAACGATCAACGCTTTGGCCTCCTGAATGTGGATGGAGAAGCCAGTCAAGGTTCTCCGGAACTGTTCCGTAAGCGCGGCGGATTAGGGCATTTCGTGATCCGTCACAGTGTAAGACTGCAGTTCGTTAACGCCAGGAGATGGGGCTTGCCAAGACCCTTAATTACTTTCAAACAAGAGAGGATCCTAGGGAATATTTAGTGCTAAGTGCCCAAATCAACGCGAATAATCGCTTGATTCAAAGTGATTTAAGTGAGACCGGAGAACTTCCACTAACGAGGGTAGCTTGTTTCATGTCCGCTCTGCCAAGGAACCAGGGGGGGAGGAAGCGGAGATTCTTCAGACTCGGATGACAAAAGCTCGGCGGCGGAGGGGTCTGCGGTGACATCCGACAGGTGGAAATGCGCAACTATCATTTGGTTTGTGTAAGAGCTTCGCTTTGAGGTTGGGATCGGCTAATATCCTTCCCAAGGGCATACGGAGCTGAGCTCACGCACGATCAGCCCTGTATGGATGCCCAGAAATCCTGGACACAAGGAAAAAGATCTTCCATGAATGCGAGGCTGCTTGCACCATGAGTGATGCAATTGTCAACATAATGGTTGCCATATTCAAATATATCCCCTGTTGCTTGCGTGGTCTCTGCATTAAGTGCGGAGCCGGTGGATATTAGAGGAGTCAGAATGCATCCACTGTAGCAAGAACCCTTGGGAATGTTTAGGGACAGAGGGTCTCTGTGCTAGAATGTTTCACTTACGAGTCAGTTATCCCGAAGCAACTGTCGTAATTCCAGCCTGAGTTTGGATAACACAATACATATACCGAGGCTCAGCTCGCCGCAATAACAGGTTCGCTTCTATACAGGAGCTTAGGTCCCATCAAATCTCTGACATGGATGCAAAGTGTTGCTTCAAGCACTGAGGGTCTGATGTTCTGATGTAGCCCTGTATTGGGACTCAGTCTGTCGAACTTGTCTGGACACAGCTGGCAAAAAATATGTGGCCTTCAGCCTGATTCAAGCACGTGGCTGACGGCCAACAAGTTAGCCGGAGTACTATTCAGTGGTACGTTGCCATATCCACTCACAACTGTCAGTGGCCGGCGGCCGCGGAGGCGTTGCCAGCATTCGAACAGCCGGAGTTAACCTGGGGTCCTGAAATAGACCGCCAAGGAGCGAATGAAGAGAATATATTGGCCGGTGAGAGATGGAACATCAGGTACCCATGCTGACTAGGAAGCCACTGTAACGAGACTGTCAGCTCATCCTTGTGCTGGAAAAGCATGGTCTGCATGCCATGGACAACGTTGTGTTGATGTCTAAGTGGGACGGAAGTGTTCGCCGGAAGTCGAATCTGCCACTCAGCCTAGTACCCCCTCATCTCTCACCTACCTTTGAGGCGGGTTCTTTTTTTTTTATCTGTCTCTGAATATCCCATTTATCCAGCCGTGTTATATACATCAATATTGCTAAGCGCAGAGTTCCCTTCTTTACACTAAGGACTAGAATGGCAGCATGTCAGTGTTAACCTTGAGCAATTGTGCAGGGCCATGAAGAATCGAAGCTGCCCTTTGTAATTCTTTGCCTTAATTCAAGAGGCTTACGTGACACTGCGCTCAGGATCCATACATTTGACTGTTTCAATATGTCAAAACCCAGTACGTGATGATGCTAGTATTCCAGACTCCGACGGAAATTTTCACTGTTAATTTGACAGCACCTGCTAACTAAAGAGTGATGCCTGCAGGTAACAACACGAGGATGACCACAGCCCTTACTACAGTTCACTAGAGACTGTTCTTCGCACCGCCTAAGCTCAGTGCTCGGTTTATACAACTTAGCTATCAAGTGCGTGCGGCGGAGAGAGAGATTCTAAACAACCGTATATTTCGGTACCGGCCGTGGATCCGGACCCTGGCCATATCTCAAGCAAACCAACTCTGTTGTGGAACCACCTGCAAACTTGAGGATGTGTCGCCACCTCTTATACATTGTTCATCAGTTCCCGTCCAATAGCTGGTTGAGACCGAGCACAATTGGAGTGGGCTAGTCCGCACAGCCGATCCGGGTTGTGGAGGACGCTTTGCCTCAGGCACAGACCGCCAGGACCCTGGGGACCCTGGGAACCCTGCCGCTAGATACCATGTGGGGATCCAGGTACTTTAAAGATGACAGGGGTCTTGCAAAATGAAGCACCAAGGAACGTCTCCACTACTCACGCAAGAACCAAGGACATCGGAGCTGTCTTAGAACTGGGTAAGAATTCTACTGGGTTTAATTCGGGTTGAGGCAAAATACCCAAAGGCAACTAAGATTTTCATGACGAAAGTTGAGTGCTAACAATACATGTATGTCATTACAGACAATATGAAGAAAAGAGGATATTATTGTCGAGGGATCGACATTGAATCTCCTGCCATATAAGCCGCCTTGAACCTCTGGAATACATCAGCGAGGCAATCAAGCCATGCGCCAGCCGGCCAATAGCTACCGGTCAAGAACAACAACGGTGGGTTGATGATTACTGATCCGCCAGTACTTCACCTGCAACCTGTTGTCCAATAATCACTGCTGCAACCCCAATCTAAGCGAACACCGTCAGCGCGTCTCTTCGTCGGTCAAAAACACGATGGATAGGTAGGTCGATGACGCACCAGAGCCAAGTCCACACTCCTGGCAACTCGGATTGTCCACATTGGCCGAAAACGGAACGGGGGCTTCTGTCCCTGCGCTAGTATCTCAGGATCCGTGACCCTATTAAACACGGCCACGGTCTGGTTGTCTACCATAGCCACATGGACAAGATTATCGACGTCTAGTGCAAGGATCTCCATGACCGTTTCTTCCTGATAGCTCACCAACTGCGAGCCCGAACGCGAAAGAAAATCCTGATGTCTATATCTCTGTGTAGGCCTTGACTCTAAGGGCGTGCATGCATTTCGAAACCGCATTACAACCCTGGGGGACTGCACGGCCACACGACACTTGGCTGAGAGGAGGGTTGCGCTGTTCGCCACGGAACCTGGTAACTTCAATTCCAATATAGAGGAATCATACCACCGGCTTCGGAGTTCAAAGAGAGCGAACCCTGATGCGTCGCGAAAAACACGGCGTTGGGCGAGACCCCATGGGTGACCGTGAACTGTGAAGAGTGTGGTCCCATTCTGGGCAGTGATGGTATAGTCGAGCAGATGCCACGGCTCGGGGCTATTCCGGACGGTAATGACGGTTTCTGGCTCGGCTGTGGCAATAGTCTCAGGGCGGATCGCTATTGGCCATCGAGGCGGAATTGGAGAAGGCTGTCGGAAGAACGCCATACATGATCTGTTGCGAGCGACATTGGGACGAAGAAGGGCTAATGTAAGGGAATGAGTTCTTGATATTTAACTCCATTCTAGTTCATCTTCTCTGGTACTAATTAGCGGCGTTGCTTCGAGAGCTTCAAGTTGACCGTGACATTGCCGTTCCGGCAAGGCAGAGAACGATTCTGCCTGGGAGGGTTGATGAGGTTGGTGCGGATAGCGTCGTGATTGGATGGTTCGCGTCTGGGGCGTTCAGGGGATCGCTACGATGAAACAAATAAGGCTGTGCGATTGTCCATGTGAGTTTAAATGACAGCTCTCTTTTCTTGCGAGCTTTAACAGATCCTTTGGCGAACGGCCGTATCATCTAACTTGAACATTGAAGTATAGAGCGGGTCTTTGGTTACCAATACGATGCCCACCGACTAGTTCCCTCTACGACCCTGACGAACTCCTTTCCGATGACTTCGTCGGCACGTTCGGATGGATGCAATTCATCGTACCATAGGTAAGATGCCGGATTGTCCTGCAGAGTGCAGTTCCTTCCGCCCATACTACAGTGGCGCACATAACCTGTGACGTTTGCCGGCTCGTCCAGATACTCGATCGGGTTGTAGTAAATATCGGAGATCTTCATTGTCAGCAAACTGCCAAACGCAATAAAAATGAACCAAGACAAAAAGTGGGGTCGAAGGACGATGGAAGAGGGCAGGAAGCTCACCAAGCCATACAGGTCCATTACAGCCAGCTGCGCCCCTCTGTAACGATGTGCAATCAAGGCCTCAAACGGAGTCTTATATCTAAATACGTCGTTGACGGTGACCACTGTTTCCCACATTCGATAGCTAATCTCTGTGATATTGGCCCCCTTATCCGGATAGCCCGGCGTCGTAGCCAATCCATCGTGCTCAGGAGTCGCATACTGCGGGGACAGTTGCAATGGTGCGAGGTTCATGATCACGAAGTACCGGCCTCCGTTCGCGTACACTTTGTCCAAGGCTTGGTAGACACACTCGATATAATACGGAATCGTAGTACCAGCGACCTGCGAGTCTGTGAGGAAAGCGTTGTTCCCCACATCGTTGGTGCCAATCCATATGGCGTACACCGTCTCGTTTTGCTGGATATCCATAAACTTAGTTCCTTTGGGTGTGATGTGTTTGCTGTCTGCGATATACGCGGGAATCTCATACTCCAGAACGGAGGGGAAAGGCGCCTTCATCGGGGCGTACATTCGTGGCGTGATATTATTTGAACACACCGCACCGCTGACAGCGTAATTGTATCGTTTCACCTCCCTGTTCTGCGATGCGAAGTATCCCCAGGTATATCCTCCAGAATAGCTGTGGTTGCTCTGATGATAGTTAATCAAGATGCTTCAATCGCGAGCTGCATGAGACCAAAAAGAGGTTTTTCTTACAACAGGCTCCTCCCACCCAACCGGCGGTGCTTCGCCATTGTGGTCCTCGAAATATTGCAATCTCGCATCATCGGTATAGCTATTCCCAAAGGTGACTAGAGCTTTCCATTGCTTTGGCCCCCAATTGTGAGATCCAGCGGCAACTGCTGCGCCCACGAGGAGGAGCAGGATACCCGCAATGCTCCGCAGCAAACTCATCTCGACTCAATTGCTTTTACGCGCTCGGCGAAATTGAGGAAATAAAACTCTGCCTTTCAGGGGCCCTTTCCGAATTTATCCCTTAAGAATGGTGTGTGCACCGGAGAATACTATCGGCTCCGGTTGTCGATCCCCTACAGATAGACGCAGATGATCTCACCAGAAATGGCGAACCAGGCGGGAAAGACAAGCCTTTGTTCTGAAATTGCCTCCTCTTCCCCCGCATATTCTTGGAGAAGATGACTTCATCCAAATCTACATTTAAGGTTCTCATTTGTTACTTAACTGTGTGGTTCTGGGTTCTCTTCCTCATTATTGGTGCGGCTTTTCTTAAGTGGCACAGAAAAAGCATTGGAAGCCTTGCCGATCACCCTTGCCGATCCCTTGAGTGTTCACGAACGCCTACGTTGTACAGAGTAGCTGTTGGTATGTTTCGCGTGAGACAGAGCATTGGGCCTACAGAGACATTATTTGCCGTGAGTTCGAGATGTTACCATTGCAGCAACCGTCCCCAATTTATGCGGCTCACCCTTGGAGCGACCCCGATGCAGACACAGCACTCCGGTTTATTATGTCAGTCTAGCTGCTGGGCACCGGCTAAAAGCGACGGTATACAGAGTCCTGGGGGCACGATAAGCATTCTATACCGTACGATGTAGCGTCGTCATTACCGTGATCTATTATCCTACTTTTGAACAAAGTTTATTAGCTAACACAAAGGCCGCAACCCGCAGGCAGCCCCTCATAGGGCCCATAACTCCAATTGAAGCAGTGCACCAGGTACTGTCCAATTTATGTCTCTCTCTCTCTTACATCTTCAATAGCCTAATGGCTCTATACGAATGACGTAACTCTACCGATTGAAGTTGAGGGCAGTTTCACTTCCGCCGCTTCCGAACCGGAAGCATCTCCGAAACAAATTACACCCATCAAGCTTGCTTGACCAGGTGGACCAATACTTGTACCATGGACACCAGTGCCAAGTTAGGACAGGACAGCTTCGTGTGCGTACCCATGGTGACAGAGCGTATGCAGACGAGTCAGAACAAGACTCGGAATTTACATGAGGTACGCCCCATGGAACAGCGCATTTTAATACACTCGAGATAGCTTCTTGGCCGGAAAGTACCGTTTATCCCGAAAGCTCATATCAGTCAACTATCATCGACGCGATATCTAGGTATAGGCCGGTATGATTGATACACGGCCTAGACGGTTTTCCTCGCTCTAAGTGGCTAGGTTGGTTGGAGAGCTTCGCACTGAAGACCATAGCTAGGGATCTATCTATTCGACAGGTTGAGTCATTGCCATCATTGAAGCTCTTTTCTTCTCTACGTCTGCGGGGCTAGGTGTGCCAACAATCGCTCAGCGTACCTCAGCTGAACAAGATACAAGGGGCATTATCTTTACGTCATTTAGCCCTAACGAGAAGCGATTCGGCCGCGCCTTTCCCACTTCCGAATCATATACTTCTTTTTCATTATGAGCTCATCCTTCGAGACGATTGGTACAGGGCCACTCAGGACTATGGCACCATATGTCGTCAAGCGTCCGACTTAAGAAGAACTTCTTATTAGGGCTCCGTCTGCTCGGGCTCTTTCGCGTCTTCGCGGGCTCCAAGAGCAATGAACGACTCCCTTAATCCTAGGGCTACAAGGATTACCATGCAGAAAGCTTAGGCTTTCTGCATGTTTCGCATATCCGCTGGCCCTAACGAGTCATGATCCGAATTCCTGGGTTAGCCTCGTGCATTTCTCTCGTTGAGTAAGATATCCTTCTAGTCTCGTTCACAGCCCATTTGAGAACTCTAGATGGCACCTTTCAACCCCTCCCAGGGTTTTCTTAAGGTTCGTTCTTCCACTAGCTCAAAGTAGAGAAAGCTGGCTCCCCTGGTTTTATAGTGGTCATGACTCTGTCCTGCCGGGCTAAGCGGCAAAGCATCAGGCATTGTGCAAACAAAAGTGAAACCACCTCAAGATGGGCTTTCGCCTAAACCCAGACATCAACCCCTTAATGTAGGCTCGGAGTATTACTCTCAACTTGGAATAGTCGGGAAGAATAATGAAGATCGTTGTTGAGTATCAAATGCTTCGGTAGTTCGCTAATATCATATTAAGTATGTGTACATCCCTCGCATGCAACATGTCCTTCCTATAACCATCACTTTTTGGCGGTTCTTCGGCAGATATCTCGTAAGCAGAGCCGGTCAGTCATTTCATTGAAGTTCTTGAGGTTCTTGCCGTCGGGAAGCAGGTAACTCGTGGGTAACCTGTTGTTCGGTGTGTCCCTGCGGCTTGAAATACCCTGCCGCCGCGTCCACGCCTACGGGGACTTGTTGGTAGACACCGTCCGAACCTGGTTGGGAAGAGTAACCACCATCACTTGTCACTTGAGCCACAGGAGCCTGGTATCCAGCTGGCGCCTTAGGGCCCCCATATGCTTCGCCTGCGGCCTTGCGCCGTCTCCGCAGAAGGAAAAATGCACCGACAATAATACCGACCACTAACGGGATACCGACACCTAGACCGACGCCGAGGCCGACGCCGAGGTTGCTGCTAGATGAGCCGCCAGAGCTGCCGTCATCGGTAGGGGTTGGTGTTGTTGTGGTGGTTGTTGAGGTATGCGTAGATGTGGATGTAGAAGTAGTAGTGGTCGTAGTAGTCGTGGGGTCACCGGTGATGGTTGCGACAATGCTTACGGGGCCGAGTGAGAAAACCTCAGTCGAGTTGGAGCAGGAGCAGCCGCCGAATCCATAACAGCAGAAGGTTCCTCGGTCGCAAGGCTGAACACCAACTCCTCCGCCTGTAGGAGGTCTAGAATTAATATTGAATTAGGAAAAAGACAATGCTGAAATCCACATACCCGCTAAGCACTCAGTTGGGCAAGTAGAAACACCTCCATCAGTCCAGTTCTGTACTGTGCAGCCGTTGATGAAATAGGGGGTGATTGTGTCTTCAGCTTGCGTACTGTTGGCGGCGCATAGTCCGTTGCTGGCACATAGATATCCGAGAGAACAGCACTGCGAGGGATTTCCGTCATCTGAACACGGGTATAGACTCTCGTCTTGATTCCCCAGGGTGTTATAGCAATCCGTCATGTTGTAGAGAGGGTCTGTGGAGCACTTCTGACACTTGTGGAGAGAGGGTGTTCAAGGGACATGGGCTTGCAAAAACAATCACGGGAGAGGGTCGAAAAATATAAACTCAAGAAGAAAATTTGGGGGCCGGCGGCTTGACAGCGCTACTGACGAATTAACCTTGAGCTAGCCCAACCTGCCAATCTTGTGCTGGAGATTCCAGCTCTCTGAGGCTCATCCGAGCCTGATTTTGACAGCACGGGACGCCTAAGCTGAGGCATGGGGACGAAATGTGGAGACGCAACAAATTAGTTCTCGACATGAGTGGCAGTCCCTTGAGACTACTGTCCGCTAGCCGCTGGGAAGGAGTCATATCAAGAGCGATGATTGGTTATCACACGTTCGTCCAGTATCGTGGCCCTTTGCCAATTCTCCTGCAATCTATTTCGCGAATAGGAGACCTTGGACCCTCTGCATGTCGCAACTCTTCATCAAATCGAATTCTCATTTATCTCCAACAAGCCTTGCCGTTGGGTTTGTCAGCTGCGAAATTCGTTCTGCGTGTTCGCTCGAAAGGGTAATTCACACGAAAATCAAATCCATATTAAGAGTTTCAGTCCCTTGTTGTTGTCACTCCTGCTTGGCTGGGAAGAGGATCAACTTCAATGTTTTGCTCCCCCAGATGCCTGGACATGTAACATGTCCTCTGAGCCCTGGACCAAAGGACGCTGGGGAGATGAATCATATAGGGCTGCCTCGGCAGAAAATGGACCATACCGGCATCTCTTATCGGCTCTCACCAAAGGCCGCGAAGTGCGAATATTGAAGAACTTGTTTCGCTGTTTTGCCCAGGTTTCTTTTCGGCTGGTCGTCGCTTCCTGGTCTTTATTAGTACTCCCTGGCTGTTGCTCGTTGCGTCAGACATCTTGAAAGGTTCACGTTCATAGACTGTTAAGACTAAGGCAGTACACTATTCTCAAAGACTTGTGTCCGCAACGTCGAGAAACATGACAGCAAGCGAATACTTTAGCCAGAAATCGATCCAGCCGCGTCCCTCTGAGAAACTTCACCATTCTTTTGCAGCTATGGCCTTCGTTGGCCGGGCTCCATATTTCTCGGACCTCAGCCAGCAACTGCCATACGACTTGCTTTGCTCGAGTTGACCAAACCACGAACAAGAAAATTGACCTCGACGTAGGTATATATGTCGCGCAAAATCGTATTTCAGAGTCGCCGCCTAGTATCAAATGGTCGATTGGTCGATATGGGTCCTAGGAGTAGGTGGTCATGAGGGGTATTTCCTTCGTGTACTGTTATCAGCCTCGCACCCAGAAATTCTCATTCCGAGTCTACTCCAGAGCATCTTCGTGCAAATTCTTCGAACAGAGGGTAATGTAGCTTGGTCACGCTTGTGCATCAATATTCGCTCAAAGTAATAGGGTTCTTCGCGGCTCAAGTTACAACACACGGAGTCCCTACTGAGTGACTGAACCCGCGCTTCATCGACTTTGGAATCTGGTGTTGGCATTTTCTTAAGTAGTTGCTTATGACAGCCATTGCCATGGCCCTGACGAGTGCCATCCGCAAGGCGGTTTGTAAGGTTTTCTTGGACATTCCCATTTCACGTATGAAGAAATTGTGTTCATCTCAGCATAGAAAACAGGTGGGTAAGTGAACATTTCTCAAGGGTTGAGGGGACGGTTTGTAGAGAACCCCGTCAGATTGCAGAGTATCATCTTGTTTAACATGACCGCATCATGCTGTGAGTCTTCCAGACGACCATTCGAGCCTTTCGCCAGCATTGAGGAAAGGAATTGAGGCACCAAATTCCCAGCTGCGAAAGAGAGGGTCTGCGCGGGAGGGATGCACGGTAGACTCGTAAGTGCAGTCTACTTCAATATTTCTGTTCCAGGGTCGGTCTTTCGTAGTTCTCAATTCCACAAACCTTAGGAAACGGCAGCTGCGTAGAAGTGATGCCCATTCATTAATCAAGAGCGTTCTGGGGAGTATCTGGTAATTTCCACCGCTCAACTGGGCCACTCTGGTGATTATCCGATATCGTCGCAGGGTTGAGCCCGGAATGCGGGGGAGAGTGCCCATCATGCAACATGGGTAGCACAAAAGTGCAAGGTGGCGGTAAAGGACCACTCTAGGTCAGAAGATCCGTGCCTTTAGTAAGAAAAACTTGTAAGACGATCCGACGTACCCTCCAGATGCGAGCTAAGATCCAGAGCTTGGGGAGTTGGTGAACCGGTTTGGACTGCTGTTTGAGGAGGGACGACACGAGATTTTCCGCTAAACCGAATCAAGACAACAGATCCGTACCTTATCGGGGTCTGCTCTTATCGGCCTCTTGAATTGCTGCTGCCCTTCGACATGATGCTGCAGCTATAAGAGCCATGAGCGTTCCTCGGGTGAGGAGAAGGTTGTCCTTTGTCTCTCATCCCTTCTCACTGTTGTACTTCTCTCCCGAGTCAGCATCAGGATACAAAAATGGTCCTCGACCGCCTCCAACAACTGACCCTCCAGGTCAGCGCCTCTTCCCCCCCACCACATCCTCTGGATCCCCTCTCTACCTCTGAAATCGACACTGCCGTGGCCATCATCCGCAAAGAATATGGCAAGGTCAACTTCAACGCCGTCACGCTCTACGAGCCCCGCAAGGCGGAGATGATTGCCTGGCTGGCAAACCCCGAGAAAACACCTCGCCCTACTCGTGCAGCCGATGTCGTCGCTATCGCGCCTGGCGGTAAGATCTACGATGGAGTTGTCGACTTAGAAGCGAAGAAGGTCGTTGAATGGAATCACACTCCCGGTGTGCAGCCTTTGATCACGATGGAGGACTTGCAAGAAGTAGAGTTCATTGTTCGCAAGGACCCCAAAGTTATTGAGCAATGCGGGATCCTCGGCATTCCAAAGGAGGACATGGACAAAGTTTACTGTGATCGTAAGTTGTACTACCATCCTATTTGATCTTCATTGGCTTAAAGAGTGTCTAGCTTGGACAATTGGATACGATGAGCGGTTTGGAACAGACGTTCGTCTGCAGCAAGCTCTAATGTACTACCGTCCTCATGTCGATGACTCCCAATACGCCTACCCCCTGGACTTCTGTCCCATTTACAACGCAGAGACCAAGCAGATTATTCACATTGATATTCCTCCTGTGAGGCGTCCTCTTAGCAAGGCCGCTCCTAACAACTACCACGTCGAGTCAGTGGAAAAGGAAGGAGGCTACCGAACAAACCTCAAGCCAATCCATATTACACAGCCCGAAGGTGTCTCTTTCGAGATTAAGGGACGCACGATTGAATGGCAAAATTGGAGCATCCACGTTGGCTTCAACTACCGTGAGGGCATTGTTCTCAACAACATTACCTACAACGACAAGGGGAACATTCGAGATGTCTTCTACCGTCTTTCTCTGGCTGAGATGGTTGTTCCTTACGGAAACCCTGAGCATCCACACCAACGCAAGCACGCCTTTGATCTTGGTGAATATGGCGGTGGTTACATGACTAACAGCCTCTCCCTCGGGTGCGATTGCAAGGGCGCCATCCACTACATGGACGCAGCTTTCGTGAACCGCGCTGGAGCCAGCACAATCATCAAGAACGCTATTTGTATCCACGAAGAAGACGCCGGAATTCTTTATAAACACACCGACTTCCGCGACGAATCCACGATTGTCACTCGAGGCCGCAAGCTAATTATCTCTCACATCTTCACTGCCGCCAACTACGAGTACTGTGTCTACTGGATCTTCCACCAAGACGGCACTGTTCAGCTTGACATCAAGCTCACCGGTATCCTAAACACCTACGCCATGAACCCAGGCGAGGACACCCACGGCTGGGGTACTGAGGTTTACCCCGGAGTCAACGCCCACAACCACCAGCATCTCTTCTGTCTTCGTGTCGACGCCAACGTCGACGGCCCCAACAACACCGTCTTCCAGGTTGATGCTGTCCGTGGACCCGGTGAGGTCGGCAGTGCAGAGAACAAGTACGGCAACGCGTTCTACGCAAAGAAAACCAAGTTCACCACTCCACGGGAGGCCATGTCCGACTACGATGGCTCTACTAGCCGTACTTGGGAAATTGCCAACACCAACAGACTCAACCCCTACAGCAAGAAGCCTGTCTCATATAAGCTCGTCAGTCGCGAAGTACCACCGCTTCTTCCCAGGGAAGGCGGACTAGTCTGGAAGCGGGCCGGTTTCGCCAGACACGCTGTTCACGTCACAAACTACTCCGACGATCAAATACACCCGGCCGGCCGTCATGTCCCTCAAACCTCTGGCGAGCCTTCCCAGGGTATTCCCATGTGGATCGAACAAGCCGGTCCCAACGCCTCAATCGACAACACCGACATCGTCCTCTGGCATACATTTGGCCTAACCCACTTCCCCAGTCCCGAAGATTTCCCCATCATGCCTGCTGAGCCTATGACCGTTCTTCTGCGACCACGCAACTTTTTCACTCGCAACCCGGTGCTTGATGTCCCGCCTAGCTTCGCGCGCACACCGAGCCAGGTCGCTGCTGGAACCAGTGCATGCGGATGCAGCAACAAGAAGGCTACTTCGCCTGATGGCTCAAGCGTTTATGTCTAAGAGTCCCTTCCTGATGAGTTGATGAAGTTTCTATCTTGATGTTAAGGAATAATCTTGCATGGCTTGTTTCTTTTTTTTCTTTCTTGTATATAACGAAGTTTGATTTGAGATTTCTCCAATGGTACGGAAGTTTGATATTCGCACTTGTTTTGACCTAGTTAGTGTAGCGTCGAGCGACTGTTCTAACTACCATATTTCATGCGAATAACTAGACCATATACCTTTACCCCGAGCCTAGCCCTGTTGTCACCAACCTACACAATGTCCCTAACAACACAACCTACGCCATCGCTCTGCATCTCCTAATCTCCGGTTCATTGTCTACTCCGTGCCTAACACCCTCCCAGCAGCGCCCTCAATGCAACCCAGTCATGCAAGTTGGAGTTGATGACTCCCACACCGTAGAGGATTATAATTTGGACGCCCTGAAAGGAAGTAACCTTACTCGCGAGTAGACTTCTGAGCAGAATGAAGCGTACGTTCGCGAGTTTGATGTAGAGATAAGAGCCGATGGGTTTCCAAACTCTGTGTTTGAGATCGTCAGAGAAGTCCTTTTCGGCTTTCTCTTCCTCATCGGAGGAATGGAATATTTCGGGTTTTATAGCTTCAAAAGGGTTCCAGTTTATGGATGTGTGCCCTTCAATATTATTCTAGACTTCTGTGGTCATAGCATGCTCTCCGTCTACGCTATCTTGGGAGGCAATCGTTGTTCTTGCTCATGTACATGTCTCATTAAGCGTTGGTTAACTAGAGATTCTAAAATCGGGCATATTTAGGTCCAGCGCGTCAATGGTGAGTAGACACAGTATTCAAACTCAGACTGAGAGCTGGTAATGGTTGTGGTACAGGTTCACATCACCCAGCGGAGCCACATAGATTCTGGGGACCATGATCATTCGTAAGCATTTACATACATGTAAAGGGAATCTTTTCCAGCCGTTGTTCTGTACAGTTCTAGGCCAAAGAGTATAGAATACAGGGCGTGGGTCCAAGTAATAGCATCGATAATTCCGATTATGAACCCATGCCTCAAGTTGTCTCCAACGTGCTTCCCTTTCGTCCGGGCCAATCTCCACAACTTCTATATCTTCGGAGGGTGCTAGATTGGTTCTCTTCACGAGCAATGAACGAGCAAGGATGGTGATAGCAGGCTCCAAAGACAACTCTTCCTGATGAGATGGTTTCGCAAAAGGTATGCACCGCAGATTCTTCAGATTCTGAAAAGTCCGGTGGCTAGTAACTAAATCCCAGATCGTGGTGACTAGCGTCTCGTCTGTAGCAATATTCATCAGCAGCTCCCGGATATGGCGAGGGCCATACATGAGTCCGATATCGCTGTGCAAGTCAAGCACCAGTGTATGAAGGGACTGGAACTGACTCAATGCCCGATACATATTGCATTCCGATGCACTCCCTAGAGAGCGTTTCACCTGAACCCTTAACTCCTCTAAGCCCGGGTAGAGCTCCTCTATTCGCTCAATCCAGTGGCTATCCAGGATCGGATAATCATAGCGTTCAAATGTGGATCCACGCATGATTAACATTGGCTGGAAAGCCAGTCCTCTTAAGGACCTGCCGTGTCTGGCAAGGATCATATTGAGGATAGCAGGATTTCTTAATCCGCAAAGCTGAAGAAATTTGAGTGGACAAAACGAGCGCATTGCTGAGATAATTTGATGGTCGTCTGAAATATGATCTGGGCCATGACTTGATATCAAGCCAAATCGAACGAACAGTCGCTCCAATCCGCGCAGATGCGGGCCGATTTTCTCTAGCTCAGCTAGGTACTTAGTCAAGCAGATATCTAGAGATCGAAGGCATGAAAGATCGAGAGACTTTGACACATCGCATAGGATATTCTCAGTGCGTGCGATTCCGTCGGAAGTAATAGTAAGAGACTCGATAAGCGCAGTCGCTCCTAGTGAGAATGTGAATTTGGCGGAATTCCATTCTTCTTTGGCCTGAACAATGCACTCCTCGCCAGCGAAGACGCCGTGTATAGATAAGTGTTTCAAAGTTTCGGGCGTTGCCGATGCCTGCCAGGCATTCTTCCAGCTGTAATGGTTTTTGGGACGTGCTATCGAGATTCCAAGGATAGATAAGTGCCACTGCCTGAAGGCTTTGGGAACATGTATCCAGGGGAAATGGGATGTTTATTTCGGGATCTATTTCTAGATCCAGGCTCAATCGCTGAAATCCCCAAAGGTTTAAGCGACACCTAGGGTGATACTCATTGAGAGCCCTGATGAGCGGCTCGGGGAAGTTACTGATCATATTATAGTTCAGTTCGTCAAGGTGCTGGAGGCTGGCTAGCAGGATGACAAAGGACTTCCAATTTGTCGTTTTAGATTCGAATCCAAGATGATACGTGTTGCTCCTGAACAGTGGAACTGAGACTTCCCTTGAATCAAAAGGTACGTGCAATGGTTAGCAAAGGAGCTAGGGTGTTTTAACGCGTACAAAGAGACCAATTTCGCGAACTAATTCAAAAGGAAGGTTATCCATGGCTAAGCATTAAAGTGCTGTCTACCAAGAAAGGCACGATGGATATAAGAAAAGTGCCCAGAAGCCACAGGATTGTAAGGGCTGCTGTCAATGAGGAAGAGCTTAGGAGAAGAAGAACGGAAGCTGAGAACCTGGGAAGCTTAGTAGAAAAGGAATAAGAGAGGGTAGAAGTAAAGAAACGAAGATGTCACAAAGTGAAGGTGAAGAAAGAAGTCAGACTGTGTTCTGTTAACGAAATGAGGGTCGTCGACAGTCTAGGAGATGCTTTGAGACGCATTGACTGGCCAACGTATATTATTTGCCTCACTTAAACTGGCCAGATGTTGGCCATGATTCCCAAGGTTCCTCCTCTTTCGCCCAGTTTTTTGTGAAGCCCCTATAATTGACGCAGCTGAAAGCCTGGAACCATGCTGCTTGCAGAGACAGCAGACAGTAATATCCGAGTGATGCCACTGAGGTAGTGATTACTTACTACGCAGTCCACACAAGGGAGAAAAATCCAAGCCCGTTGCTACTTACAGTTATCCATGAGAGAGAAATAGACCCGAGGCACGGAAAGCATATAAACGAGAACCTTCATATAAGACCGCATAAACGCCCGTAGAACAGAATCATATTCCAGCCGAGAACAGAAATGAAAGAGGAAATAAAACGAGGCAACACCATACACCCTCCAGGTAAAAAACACCCTCCCAAACCAAAGTATGATGAAAGCATATCATTCCAGAAGAAGAAAAGCACCCGAGCCACTCATAGGCAAGGGCACTTGAACTTGCTCGTAAGGAATGGTTTGCAAAAATACACCAAAGCTCAACCGGGCATTCATTGGGAGAACGCATGCTATGTACATCCGTCAAGTCGTATCAGCGCGCCATATCCGTTGCCATGGTCGAAATTCATGGTGAAATGGCATATAAAAGTCGCAAAGAAAGCAGGAGATGACAGTCGTTGGGTAGCCGACAGGCCTATAATTAGTAGATAGGGAAAAAAAGGTCGACTTCACGATTTCGTCATCTGGAAATGCCCAAGGGCTCCACCTGTATTTCCAGGCGTCAGCGCACCGGGAGTGTGGTGTTGAGGGGTCTGGGCGCCAGCATTGGGGGTGCTAGGCGTACCGGCGGCGGCGGAGTATATTGTGGCACCATTAAGGTTCGGTGTTTGATGAGGATGATATGTCAACGGTGGAATTTGACCATTCAGACCCCATATTTGTCCGCAGTACGTTGACTCGTCAATCTTGCCGTTGAACACCAATTGACGAATTTTCCAGTAGATTTCTCCTGTCACAAGCGAGTCAGAACCAGCTTGGTGGGCAATACCAACTCGTTTCACTCCAAGCTCGTCCGCAATGTCTTGGAGTCCGGATTTCACGCCAAGGTTTGTGAGGATCTGGCTGGCGGCGGCTGTCAGTGGAGAGCCGTTGGCTGTTTGGTGGCGTCCTGCGTGTTTCATCAAAAACTTGATGTCGTATAACGAGGGAAAGAAGATGTTGAGTAGCTTAAGGAATTCATCTTCGTTCTCCGGGAGCGCTTCGCAAAGCATAATCTTCATCAAGTAACCAAAATCGTAACCGGAGTGGAATGAGACCCAGTGGACATCATCCAGCAACACAAGTCCGGAGCTAATAAGTAGCGCTCCAAAATCGAGAGGGTCGATGCCGTTCTTGTCATGTGCGCTGAAATCAATCCCTGCTTTGGCCAGCATTGCCGTTGACTCTTGTGCATACATGTCCTCCTCTATCGAGAACCGAAAGTTAAACTGCCATGTGCAAGGCGCAGGTACGAGACTGTTGCCCAAGGGTTGTCCGTTGGCGTCAATAGCATCAGGAGGAGGGATTTCGCCTTTTGATGAAAATAGGGTAATTCCAAGCTGAATCATCTTCAAGAGATCGACATTGCACCGTAAAGTTTGGTAGTGATAGTCTGCTTTGTTCGTGAACGCTCCGATCGGGCGTGCGACAATACCAGGAAATTCAGTATCCTGCAGATCGTCAGCAACTAATGTATAAAAGCACACAAGGCCCCGGACCTTTCAGACACTTACCATACTGATATAGGGATACTTCTCAACTAACGATCGTAACACGGCCATCTCCTGGGCCAGGTTGTGTTTCCATACGTCGCGTATCCGCGTCTTCACTCCGCCTACTTTCCCTTCAAGGGTAAACCTCCCATCGTGCGCCTGGTGTAATTGCTGCTGCTGCATCTGCGCCCCTCTCGCGAACCCCATCTGAGCCGCATGGCTCGCAAGTCCCGTCCCACCACCGTCCGCACCGCTTCCAAAACCCGCGACGGACATGCCGTTGCCAACGCCTGCGGCGCCGGATAACGTAAAAGGGTTAATATTCGTGTTCGGATTGCCGGTTGCGAAGCCGGGGTGGCCGCCAAGAGAGGGCGGGGGGAGAGCTGTGTTGCTGGACTGAGCGTGAGGTGGGTGGTGCTGCGGTTGTTGCTGTTGCTGAAGGTGAGCTTGCTGAAGGTGTGAATACGGACCGGTTAGGCCAGTAGGCCCGTATCTGCCGACTGGAGGGGGCATTATGGTATCGACTGCGGCTCGGAGGGCTGCTCATGCATCAGAAGGTGGGTTGGTGTTTGGAGATGGCAACTTGGCAAGCTGGCTCACTTCGGCTCTTTTTCGCGCCTCGATTATGCCGCTTTGTTCAAGAGGAAAGGGAAGGCGGAGAGAGACCTGTTCGGCTGCATCGGGGTTAGTGCTGCCAAGACTCGGGATGCCTCCAGCTTCAAACTGCCAACTTCAACTCCCACAGAGAGAGAGTGTGTCCGGTTGTCCCAGTGCTGCCTCCTGCCATTGTGTCTGATTCAAGGTGGGAAACTATTGTCAAGTCTCTTACCGTTGCTCCTTATCATCAATTGACCGCACACCCTTCCATACGACGCAATCACCCGTCGACATCATGCCTGCTCACAACCCCACCGGTTTCAACGTCAACGAATTCAAGGCCGCCGCCAACCCCCGGTCGGTCTACGCTAAGAGGGATCCTTGGGCCCGATAGTATGCAAATCATTCCATCGATATCCGGTGTTCAAAGTCTAACATTCCCGCAGTGAGACATGGCGATACACCGGCCCCTTCAGCCGATTCAACCGATTTAAGCGTATCTTCCCGGGCTTCGGCATCGCCAGCGTTGCCTTCGCAGGCTACTGCGCCTATGAGGCCGTTTTCGTGAAGGACGATCACCACCACGGCGATAGCCACCACTGAGCGGTTTCCCACCAAGGAAAACAAAACCTAGGGAATGCTCCGACAGAGCAGGAATAAGATCGTGACCAGAAGGAAGGATACCCCCGGATTTCTCCCCAGAAGAAATTCTATTTTGGTTCTGTGAGAGGACAGTCGCGCCGTGGATGATGAATATGCTGGGGATTTGTGCTATACTATAGAAGGGTTAGACTCTTGCCGGGACATCTGTCTCTGGTTAATGGGATGTGCCCTAGCTCTACAAACGGCGCTTAGGTTTGATTTTTCAGTGTACATAGCCTTGTTATTTGGTGTAACAAAACTACCATTTCATTTGTGTGACGTATGCAAGTCCTTTTTCTTGTTGGTACGCAAATATCGTACCGGTGGTATTGAAAGCATCATCAATGTCTATATACGTAAACCTCACAACCAAACACAGAGCAAAAAACTATTCCTCAAAAATCAACGAAATACCATCGTCACCTGCTGTTGTGACCCTCTTTCCATCAAAGCCCTGTACGAAGCCCATGATACCACCTGCTTGTTCTCCCTCGTCGTTCTCAGTCAGGCCGAGATGTCCCTTCCATTCGGTAAGAAGACCGTGTGCTGTTGCAGCGGTCCCTCCACGTGCATCCCATCGTCTCACCACGCCGTCAATACCAACGGAAGTAAGGAGCCATGGTCGGCCAGCATTCGCCGCCGCGGCCGCAGAAGCTATTGGTGTTGGGCGAGCCAATGGTGCGCCGTTCGAGCGGCTCTGTAGGAATTCAACCTTCACCACAGCACCCTCATGGGCCTCCCTAATATGCCGACGGACAGCGAATCGGTGAGCAGCGTCGAAGAGAGCGATTGAGCCATCAACGGAGCCGGCTGCGAGGAGAGTCAACGGGGGGGCTGAGAAAGAGAGTGTCTCGACACTGTCGGTTTGTGGTTGAAGGGAGGCGAGAAGAGTTCCTGCTGTAGCGGCAGAGGTTTGGGCGGCGGGGCCCTTGCCCTTGACCTTGGACGCAGCAGCGTTGGCAGAGCCGAGACGGGGAAGACCTATGATCTTGATATGACCCTCTGCGCCACCGACAGCCGCAACACCACCACCGGGTGAGATGGCAACTGAGTACAGACCACCTTCGACAGCAAAGCGCTGGTCCTCCGCCGTCAAGCCAACAACAGCGCTGGTACCAGCAGAGTAAGACACACCGGCCGCAGCCGCGGCACCAAAGACGTCATAGACATAGAAACTGCCATCCTCTGAGACAGTAGCAAGCAGATTACCATCAGGAGTCCACGCACCCGCTGTGCAAGGCCCTGTATGCTGGAAGAAACTCTGGACAATCGAGATCGGCTCCGAAGATTCCTTGTGATTGATTCGGAAAACCCAGGCACTGCCATCGTTACCACCGATGGCAACCACATTTTCCTTCTCATCATTCCCATTCCCAGCGGGGCACACAGCAACCCAGTTTACCTCTTCAACTTCCTGCGCCTCCGCAACAAACGCCCAGGACGTCCCCGCCTGCTGCGCCGAGCTATCCCGCCAAGCACGCAATCGCCCATCCAGCCCAGCTGTAACAATGTACTCGCCCCTCGGCTCCGTGAACGCAACCGCATTGACGCTATCCGTATGCCCGTCCATCTTCGCAATCGGGTCTAATGACACCCGCTCCCGTCTCGGCTGGGGGTCTGACTCGTAACTCGCAGGTAGAAGAGGGCGATCGGTGTTCGGTGTCGAGTCAAAGACGTAGGCAGTGTCGTCACCGGAGCCCGTTACAACGATGGCATTGTGAATTGGGTGTTGAGCGATGCAGAAAATTGAGTCGTTGTGCAAGTCAAAGTGAGCGGCGGAGTCATTCTGGAGTGTAATCTCTTGCTCTTCAAAGGTCATTTCTCGGTCGCCGTCGCCGTCCTCGTTGTCCGAGTCCATGGGATGGTCCTCATCGCGGGTGAAGATTTCTTCTGCTTCGTCGGCGTCAATGAAGGCATCTTCTTCGCCCTCGCGGTGGGGATTTGAGGAGGACATCGTGTGTGGTGAACTAAGGGGTCTGGGATTTGAAAAATTAAATAAAAGTAGCAAATCTGAAAGAAGACGGATCAAGATGAACGAGCTATGAATGACTTCGAAATTTTTGGATCACCCCGCTTAGAAATTCATTCTTCCCCGCGCTTCCATCAAACACTGCAAACATCGCATCGCCTTACTATACAATTTGTCAGCGAAGAGGCGTCAATATAGTTATTCAAAATCTAAGTCTAATCGTGACATTATAGACGCAAAAGCCGCTATATATGCTCGGTCCAAAAGTGCCTACAGCTTCGCCGCTGCCTTTCTGCGCATGGCGGCCTCCTGGTCGCGGAGGAGCCGTCGCAAGATCTTCCCGCTAGGGCTCTTAGGAACGGCCTCGATAAATCGCACACCACCCTTCAGCCACTTATGTCGGGCTTTGTGATCCTGCACGTGCTTCAATATAGACTTGACGGTGGCCTCGTCGTCCGGTCCCGCTGCAGGTGATTTAGCAACGATCGCCTTGGGCACTTCACCAGCGGACTCATCCGGGATAGCGATAACAGCGCAATCCGCAACGGCAGGGTGAGTAAGGAGATGAGCCTCGAGTTCAGCTGGCGCAACTTGCAGGCCCTACAGAACGAGTCAGTGGGAATATTCGCGCTATTGAGCCCCCATTGAAAACGTACCTTGACTTTGATCAATTCCTTGATCCGGTCGACGATATACACATGCTCGAAGCCCTTTGGGCTCTTTCGAATCACAGCCTCATCGCCAGTGTGCATCCATCCGTCGCTAAACGTTTCGTTCGTGGCCTTCTCGTTGTTCAGGTAACCGAGAACAACACTAGGGCTTTTGACCCACAGCTCCCCAGGAGTGTCGTATTCGGTAACTTCCCTGCCCTCTGGAGTAACGATACGCGCCTCCACACCGGGTACAAGCCAACCGGAAGATCCAAGCACAACATCTTCAAAGCTCGTAGCAGAAACAACCGTGGCTGTCTCAGTAAGGCCTAGCTGATGTTAGTTAAGCCGCGTTGTTCTGGAGAACCAACTCTCGTACCATATGCCTGTCTGATTACGACCCCCGGGTATGCTTTCTGGAAATCCAGTGCTGTTTCTTGACCCAGCGGTGCTGCCCCGGTGAAGAGGGATATTGCTGAGCTGAAGTCGTATTTCGCACAGACTTGAGGGTTTCGGAGCATAGCTATAATTATGGGGGGTACCTAGACCGTTTATTAGAACAGGGATGGGTTTTATGGGATTGAGTCCTAACCAAAAACAACGAGGTGATCTTGAAGTTCTGGACAGCTGCCATATAGGTATCCAGTTCGAACTTGGGCAGAACAATGACCTGATCGCCTCTGAAAGGCCCAGCATGGCACATCACAATAAGTCCATAGATGTGACTCTGTGGAAGTAATCCAAGCAGTACATCCGTATAGTATTGACCGTTGGTTGTTTTCTGAGCATCACGCCACGATCTTTCTGAAGCTGCAATCTGCAGGATATTCGAGATGACGTTTCTGTGCGAGATCATCACTCCTTTCTTTCACCAAATTGTTAGACCGCTACCGTTACCAGTCCACAGTGGCACTCACCGGCAAACCAGATGTCCCACTTGAATAACATAGAAAAGCCGTCCGACGCGCTGCCTCTCCAGCCTGCCATGAAATCTTTTCCAGTTTCGGCAGTGACTTCCCCGTTTCGATCAATTGTGTTAGAGTCTTATACTGTCCTGGTAGCTTCCCGCTACCGGGCAGAGCATCTATTAAATATATGCGATCCGTTGGGTGGCCAGCTGCTGACGCCGCTTCCAGAGCGACGGAGAGCAGTGAAACACATGTGAACAAGGCCTTCGCCTTGGAGTCGAGCAACTGGTGCTTGAGCTCGGATGCAGAGTAAGCTGCATTTGCTGGCGACACAATACCCCCCAGTTCATGCGTGGCCCAAGTCAACGGTAACGTATCGATCTAGCAAAGCCAAACAAACCATTAGTTCCGAGCGAGTACTCTGGAATATGTTTAATGCTCAGTAACTTACCGTGTTCAAACTGAATACAGCCAGTGTCTTGTCCCATTCAGTACCTTTGTTGGCCTCCCAGTTCAATTCCTTCGCCAGCGCACGCGACAGATATTCTACCCTCTCCTTGACCTCGAGAGTCGAGTATGTCTTTCCTGTGAGCCCGCAGGTATATGGATGTCTAGATTTCGCCAAAGGATATCGACCATGTCCTTCAGTGAGCATGAACTCGCTGATCGGAATGTTGTCTGGGATCCGCGGCAACGGGCCCGCCGCGCTTGGCGCTTTAAAGACCATGGCTGAGCGGCTGTTCGGGGTTAATCCTGACCAAATTGCGCGGGGTGATAGAGGGAAATAAGAGCAGCGCTCTATGCCAGTTAGATATCAGAGAAAAGGAGAAGGTGAGGAAGATCAGGATGACCCGGGGAACGAAGCAATCATCACTTAAGAAATAACCGGGGCTTTTAAGGTGCGGGGAAAGCTCCATTTCGCTCGGCTTTCCTGCGATGTCGACAACCAAGCTAATCCCAATCAGGTTTGCCGAACTTTTTGTCCATTCGGTGTCCAGTTCTCTCTCGGTTATGATCCACGGAACTACTAGGCTATAAATTCGAGATCCCCGGATGAAGACCAGGGACAGATTTAATCAATCCAATCATAGGCCTTGTTTCACTCGCGGCAGTGTTACGTCCCATCCGACGCCGAACCGTGTCCTGCCGAGGTCTTTTACCCTGGCCCCGAGATCCACAGATGTGCGTTAGATAATCTATGTCACGGGTACTCTGTATACTTTCCCTTCCAACATGCGGGTATTTCTGCAACGATCTTGATAAACAGAAAAGGAATCAATATCCCGAAACCACAGCACATAGTTCAATGATATAAGAGTGCCGGTCTTTAAAGCTGCAAGTTCGCATGGCCCTTTGCTGGGGTCCGTAGCTTTCGCTCGCCGACGCTTTCCTCCACACGGCTCCAAACTCCACAATCGCAGACCCTCATACTCTTACGAAAAGTGGATCAAGCTGGAAACTTGTTTAATGAGAAGCGGTTGTTTAGTACAACACGAAATAAAAGTCCTAGTATCGTACCTGGGCATGGTATGTATGAGGTACGTGATGGGCCACGAGGATCGCTGTAGGTCACGCAGGGCCCGAAGAAAACGGATGGAACTTTGGACAACATCGGTAGCCTCAACACATTTGCTACTCCTACATGCAACAAACCAGAGGGGGTAAGCCTCTCTCTCTGACTCTTCTGATTGAAATCTTTCTTTGCAAGTGCGCATACATCTCCTGCGTCAGTGTTTCCTATGGCTCAGGCGATTCTAGGCTTGATTAGGCTTAGTACCGTGTAAGTGTTGGCTGTTTATTCTAGCCTCTCGTCCTATACCCAGTTTCAACCATATATCTCGCCAGTCGATATGAATCGCCTCCCAGTCGAGCTAGTAAGGCAGATATGTGTCCTCGTATGCCGCCTCTATGTATCTCTTCTCGTTGATTTGTTTCTATGCTAACAGGCCTCAGCTTGGCGATAAAAAGGATCTCTCTTCGTTCAGTCTGACCCATCCAAAGTGCTACGATATAGCAGCACCTCTCTTGTACGAGACCATCCATCTCAAATTTACAGATGGTGGAAGTCTGCGAGAGGCTGCTTTAGAGATGACAGCTGATGGCCCTGGTCGACACTTTTTGAAATATGCCCGAAAACTGGTGTTGATGTGCCTTTTAAAGCTAGATCTTGTCTCTGAAAGGCAAAAGTACCTTTACAGTATCAAGAATTGGGGCCCTCACTTCGTTCATTACAGAGCACCGGGTACAAGGGATACTTTCCTTGAGCATCACCTGAAAGACGCTGCCAACACGTGTGTTCCCGATCTCAAAATCCCAACACACCATATCAGCAGCCTTCCTCCTGAAGACGAAGACTGGGAGCCGGTGACATATCTCATTTCACGCCTCCACAATCTGCAGGAACTCGATTTTGTTCTGGAGGAAAATAGTTTTCCTTCTGCGCTATTGAGGGCCATATCTCAGTACCATCCAGATTGCCTTGTGAACATCTGGCCGTGCCAGGGTGTGGAATACAGTGCTCCAGGCATAAGCTACACCAAGTACCCATTCACGGCAGCCCTTGGCTTCGACTATGAAACCTTGAACCTTCAGGGTCTGAAAACATTGGGAGTCGAGATAACCATGGTTTATGGCCGTCAGGCTGACCTGGCAAGCCAGCCATGTATCGATGAAATGCTGCCATTCATATTCATGGGTCCCAATCTAAGAAACCTTATCCTTCAGTCTGCACCATATGGACCATTGAGAGACCGTTCTGCGAACAACATAGTAAACGAAAGATGGGCTGAATTCGCAACAACTATTAACCCAATGCCGACCTGTTCCCTTGATTCAATTTCACTCTTCGGCAGACTGAACATTCTACCAAAACTAGCCACTATAGTTGACCTGTCCCGTCTCCGGTCTCTTGAAATCCAAGTCCTTGAAAACCACGCGGTACTCGAACAGGCTGCCCGGGTTCTAACCAACCTTGAGCGACTCTTCTTATCTGTTTGGCAAGTCGTGCAAGACCGCGATTCAGGAAGGGATAATGACAACTTAGTTACAGCTGTTCGGGCTTTTCGTCCACTTAAATACCTATCCTTATGTGGTTTCTATAGCACCTCCAGCCTGAAAAGGATCACAGAAGCACATGGTCGCACTTTGCAAGGTCTAATGCTTACACCAGACGCCCAGACTCGGTTTATTGGTCTTGTAGAGATTGTGGAATACAAGTATCCTGAGCTCACCCAGTCTGAAATCATCCAGTTGGGACAGGATTGTCCGAATCTCCAAGAACTCCGTCTTCCAATCCGCCGCTCAGCTGGCGGTCCCCAGGAATGCAACATATACCGCGCGCTTGGACAGTTTCCCAATCTCCTAACTCTCATAATAGACCTTCACTTCAACGCTGAATTCCAACTAAACCGTCCGTTGGAGCTATCGTACATCCGGACATCCTTCATCAACGCAGCCACAGACGAGAAACTCGCTTCCGACATTTGGTCCCTAATAGCATCCAAGCAGGACACCCGCCGTCTCCATAATCTCCGCATTGCTCCCTTTGGCTCGGAATCGGGTCACTTTCAGCATATTGAGAAGCCGCTCCTTACCTGCTTTGCGCGATCATTCCTGGTAACCCGGTACAATCTACACAACTTCGGGGTACCGGCTATAGAGGAGATTGGGCGAATAGAGTGGGAATTGTGGCGGGAGGAAATGGCGCAGATTTGCGAATTCAGCGTCCCAGAGGAGCTTGAGAGGATTCTTTGGTGGATTTGGCCCGATGGGCCTGGGGAGGGAGGCTGGTGCGCGGGCATGCCTAGTTTTCCACTGCATATGAACGGGTTGACAGATACATAATCCGGGCGCTTTGCTTTGCAGGGTTGGTGTATTTTCCCATATTTTCGACTATCGGTGGATCTGGCTGTTCTAAATTGGGGTCTTATCACGCTTTCCAAGTCCCTACCACCGTTCCGCGTAAAGCAGGTGCGCTGGACCGCGACAGTCGCTCTTTCCAACGTCTCCAGGACTCTCCATCAGACCTTCCTAGACAGTCTCGACAGTACCCAGGCTGGGCATGGGCTTCAATCGCTCCTTCCATTTCTGAACAACAACAGATCGTGGTCGTACCTTCCTATGTGGTAACAATTGAGAAGCCAGGAACGAACTACTCTCCTGGGTCGTTCCTTCCTTGTCAAGCAGTCGATATGCTCCGGGTGCTCCTTCCAATTTGGTATCGGCTTTCGCGCAGGGCAGGTGCGATTAAACCTTCGGTTTCGTTTTTCTTGAGAGGGCGATGACGGTCGTCGGGGTGCGTTATGTAGATTGGGCGCTTTTAGTGGGTATACTAGGAAGACTGCCCTTTTAGTAAAGTCTATGAACGGTCTTAGCTCTGTCTCTAGTAGTATCATTTTATCTGCTTATGCCTAGATATATGGTGATTTGTGCGGGTTGCCGGTACATCTGACAGGCAACCATACCTAGCATTGGTTTCAATATATATTGCAAGTAGCACCAACCAAATACCAGTAGCTTTAAGAAATGTGCCCGCGAACACTCCTAGACTATGTACTGTACAACATAGAGATAAGGAGAACTCTATCTCGAGAAAGACAGAAAATTTATCCATAGACAGGGAGCTTAATGTAAGAAACAATCAACATAGCTAGGATTCTGAGTGTGCAGAACATACCTTTGTATATGTAACATTATTGACTCTGCTCCTTCAACAAAGTCCGATGTGGTGTAATGGTTAACATCGCTGTCTCTCACTGCTGAGTTACACAGCAGCTCGGGGTTCGATTCCCCGCATCGGAAATTTCTTTTTTTCGATTTTTGTTCCGCCCTTTTTGCAACCAACATCTCAACCTTCGTCACCAATTCATCAATATTGAATTTTCTTGTCAATCTTTGTCTCGGGTTCAATGTGATCCTGCGTCCATTCATCTTACATGAACAAAGAAAAAGGCTCGCTTGCCCACGCTTGCCCACGCTTGCCCACCCCTCCCCGGCCTTAGGACCTTTCATGTCCTTCTCATTGAACTGTTTCAATCAAGCATCTTTGACAGACTTTGACACACCAATTTCACCATTTTGAAGGCCTCCCAATCCCTTCCTTCAGGTGTTTGTCTACCTGAAAGGACATAACCCACCATGTCAAGTTTCAAGATGCTCGTGGATCTGCCCTATGAACCTGTCGTTCCACCAACCAAGGGATGCAGGGGATCGGTCATGTCTGAAAGGCTACAAAGCCCTGGAGATCATATGCATCATTTTTGAGTGATGGAAAGCGAAATAACTATTTTTACCACCACTCGAAGGAGCGGGACACTGTCCACAATGGCAGATAAGTATATGAAGCTGGCTGAGGGCGCCTTCGACGCGCCGATTAATGGTGTACATGATCAGCGATCTGGGCTGAATAACTAGTTTTACTATGGGTAACAATGCCAACAATAACGATAACCCCGGCTTTTGCGACTCTCCTCCTGCTGTTCATCAGGCCCTCAAAATACCTGTGGTGCAATACAGTGTGAGCGGCCCTGCTCCTAGCACCAACGCGTATCTACTTGGCCCCCGGTTCCAGTTTCCTAAGGAGATCACTAGGAGGATTTTCGACTATATCATCGGGGGCACAGTCGACTGCTTCAACCCTCGAACCATTCCTATACGCCTCCGGGGGGTTAGTAGAGCCTGGTTTAACTATATCAAAGCCTACTATGACAGCCACTTCAGCTTTGAGGGCGATGTTAACGAAATCGAAGATGTGTGGGACTTCCTCGAAGAGGTGGTTACCAAACCGGGCCGGGCACTAGAGATAAGACAACTCAGCTTCACAACTGTGAAACTTTGGGAGAGATTCGATCCCCTGGATGTCCGCCACGTCCTTCTGACAACGTTCAGACATGGAGATAGATATCTCCGCCAGCCTCGGGGTGCTGCCAAAGCAAGCAATCGGCCTACCCTTGCGGATGACGACGACACGATCTACGACTGGCTCGCCCAGGAATACGTCGACGGGGATGGTCTCATAAAAGAGTCTCACCAGCCTAGAGTTTGTATATTTTATCACCGCGCCCTCTACATGAAGCATAAAACATGGCTTCTCCCTGCTCTGGCAGCTATCGGGTTCGGGGAGGGCGACGCCGATGGAGAGATGGACCTGCTGGCTCAGGCAGCTAAAGTACTTCAGGGAGGAAAAGCACTGGACGGCTACCAATGCCCTCTGATTGCTTTGGCTCTGGCATACTGCTCCAATATTAGGAAGGTGACGATCCATGTCTGGCCTGAAGAGGATGACCCTTGGTTGAGGCGGGTTATCGACTACGCTGTAGGAAGACAAGGATTTGAGACCTTCCTTAATCTGAATTCAATTCCACTACGCAAGCTGAGGGTGATTCACGCTGGAGCCAAGGTGTGTCGCTTAGGGAACCGGCTCCCTGTTGCGGAAGAGCCATTCCACATAACCGATGTCAAATTACCATTTATTCGTCTTCCTGAATTGAAAGAGGCCTTGTTGCACCACGTCGAGGTGAACGTGGACTTCTCTCTAATCCCGAAGACAGCCGAAAATCACAGTAAGATTGAGAAGCTGCTCCTCAACGGCCCCCTGAATCTCCGACTTCAGATTCCCACCTGGCTCGCCCTGTCCCCTCGCCTCCGGCAGCTGACCATCCGCATTCCTGGAGATGAATCGGCCTTCCTCCCGCCAGAAGCACCTTTAGAAGCCACGGAGCCAGCCTTGAAATGGGAAAATATCGGACCTGGCCGATGGTCCGAGCTCTGGAACATGCTCTGGCACTTCCGCAAGCAGCTCGAATACCTCGATTTGTATCAGGATTACGTAGTTGAGAAGACCTACAAGCACGGACTCGAAGAAAATCACTTTGGGCCCTCATTCTGCAATAGCTTTGAAGACTTCCCGGCCCTGCGCCATCTGACCATCACAGCCCCCATCCTGGGCGGGTACAAGTGCATACACCCGACGCCGACCCGCCTCCGCTCCCACCTGCCCCCCAACGTCGAAACCCTAGGCCTCTACGCCGAGAACCTCCAATGGCTCTGCGGCACACCGACCGACCGTGCAGCCGTCGAAGAAGAGATTAGGGGGATCATCGCCGACGCCCTTGAGCTGCGCTGTCTCATCGTCGACTGCGGCCTGGGTCCGCCCACCATTGGCGAGTTCAATCTGGCCCGTGCTGACGCCGCGGCCAAGGGTATCCAGTTTCGTGAGGAGGGACACCTCACGATGTTCTACGGCGGGAAGGAAACGTGGATTGGTCGTTCGATTATGGATAATGCCGGCGAGGCCACGGTGGCCTATGATGGCGCTATGCAGGCGGAACAGGTTATTCCGCGCGGGCTTGAGGTACATGGGTTTGAAGGGGAGTTGCAGGATATGCGCATGGCGCCTGCTCCGACGGCGACGACGCGAGATGATGAGGAAGACGAAGACGATGATGACGAGTACCATGATGCGGTGGACGTGATGGATGTTGACGAGTAATTACTAGTAATTGATCCTTACGAAGGCGACAAGTGTGCGAGCTGAAAGGACAAATGGGACATCTCGCTCCTTTTCCTATTCTGGGCAACTCGTTGTATCTAGGAAGGTTGAATAGAGAGGGATTGAAATACCCACTGGGTTGGTACATGTCTGACTGCAGACTAGGCAAAGGTTATGGCTGTATATAGTTGCGAATGCACTTTCCGCTTATCGATGAGTATTAGGAAAACTTGACGTTTGTCCAACAAATTAGCAAATCATTAGTTAGGGATTAGAAGAAACCAGCCCTCTTGCAGCGTTTACCTGAAAGCACCTCTCAGTGGACAGAATTGCCTGGAAATCGGCATATGCTTCCTCAACAGAAACAAAAAGTATATATGTATATTCCGAGCCCTAACGCCATGATCCCAGCGGCCTCGAGTAGCCGGCCGCAAGACAAGAAACGAAACGAAACATTAAGAACATGACTCTTCCTTCTAAAACCCTCTCACCCTCTCAGTTCCCCTCTCACCCACTCAACAAAAGGTCCACCACGAAGAAGAAACGAGCGCTCTCAAGCAGCCGAAGTCCTCTTCAGCCCCTCCTCCACCTCCCCGAGCAAAGCAACAAGCTCCTTCCCGCCCTCACTCTCCTTCCCCTCAATCTCCACGCCCCTGCCCACAAAGACCTTCGCCTCCTCCCACCTCCCCATCTCAACCAAGCACCGCCCACCCCTCCACCAAGCCTTCGCATTCCCCGCAGGCTTGGACTCAACACTACTCCGTGCATCCACAAGCCCCGCTACCCAATCCCTCAGCGCGAGATGCGCCTGCGCGCGGTTCGCATATAGCCCCGCGAGCTCATCGCGCGCCAAGGTCACTGGCTCCCACCCGGGCCGCGAAATCGCCATCTCCAGCGCGAACGTGTACAGGCGCACGGCCTCCGCGTGGTTGTTCTTGCGGAAGGCCGTGTTCGCCGTGTCGCGGAGCTTGGTGATCTGCGCGCTGCGCTTCGGGTTTATGGGCAGTGGTGGCGGCGGGATTGAGGATGAGTTGTCGAGCGAGATCAGGGAGCGGTGCAGGGTGTTTAGGGCTGTGAGTTCGGTTGTGAGGGCGTTTGTTTGTGACGCTGTGTAGCTGCTGCTGTTGGAGAGGGAGATGGCCTTGGAGGAGGGGTCCAGGACAAGCGGGTATTGCGTGAAAAGGTCGATTGTGCTGGTCATTTTGTGGGCGGTTTGTTGCTCGATTGTTAAGCGTGAGGGTTTGGTGTTGGATATGTATGTGTAGGTACGGGGGTAGTAGGTGTCCTGTGGTGCGTTGTTAGCGGCGCTGAGGAGTTGGAGGAGTGGCTGGGACTGACGGGTTGTAAGTGACGGATCGGAGATGTGTAGCACACTGTATTTGAGAGTATAACCTGCAGCGGCCTGTCAAGCGATATAGAATCTGTGATGGGATGATTGACTGGAGTTGCTCGTGGCCTTTGATGTCGCGCAACCTGTCCAGACCGGGCGGTCAGCTAGAAAATATGGGGATGGATCGATGGCGGTGATATTTCTGCCGGCATATTGTCTTTTGTTTGGTCCGTAGTGTGGCTCCGAGAGAAGCAAGAGGATAGACAAAGTTTGTTTGGATAAAAATATCCTCAACGCTAAATATTTTGGTATGGTATTTATCTATACATACACGTCCGAACTTTCAAGGGAATCCCAAATTGAAATCGTCCAATCGTCAGAACAACAGGTACAGCACAACACAACGTAGGTTATCCACCAAACGAGAAACCACGGCAAAGCATCCGCAACCAAGGCTAAAGTAAATACCTGGCAACAAACACACACGCAAATTTTCACCTATCAAACAATAATACAGCATCGAAGCTGATATGGCGCCCAACTCCGCTTATGGTCATGGAAGGGATGGATGAAGAGGAGAGGAGGAAAGGATCGAGGGGGGGGGGTGTAAACGGTTCGAGTTGAGTCTAGCGATTGTAGCCGCTGACTGTTGAATTGTCATACTCGGACGGCGGCGCATAGTGCTGGCCGTGTGCGCCACCGTAGCCGGTGTTGTAGTCATGTAGAACGCTTCCTCCAGTCGACGCGGTCGGGTCGTACGCTCCATGCATTGCTGTGCGGCCGTTGGGGTTTCCAAGGTCGTCGACTTCGCTCTGGTGCAGGAGAGCATAGTCCTCGTCGCGGTCTCGCATCGAAGAGCCCATCCCTGCGCGACCGGAGCGGAAGTCATCCTCCTCCTCAAAGTCTTGAGCGGGATTTGACGAGAAGGCGGCCTTGCTCTGTGCTGCAAAGGTGGGGTCCGAGACGGCATCGGGAAGGGTTCCAGTGCGACGGAAGTGCATGACATTGCGGAAGGACATAAAGGCCGTTAGGCCAAAGAGAACGCTAGGAGGGGAATGTTAGCAGCCGGTCTACACTCGGATGGCTCGTAGAACGTACAAGATCGCAACTCCAATGATACAACTAGCAGTGCTGACATTGCATTTACTGGCGCTGCCGTACCTCCAGTTGTCGCACCCGCTCTTGTTATCGTCGTCGCTGGTACTGTCATCATCGCTTGTCTCTTTACCCAGGCTCTTGCCCTGCGCAACGTAGCTGGCGATGGCAACCCAGGCGCTGAACCACAAGATGGCGAAGAGAGTATCGACGGTCGCAAAAGCGTAGACGTTTCCGAATCGTCGAGCGCGAGGCCACATGGGCACGGCAACTAGATAGATGAGAGCGGGGATAGAGATCCAGCACTATAGGGGAGGATGGGATAAGTTAGCATCGGTGCCTATTTCGAATCCGACCATTTCTTGTCCCTCTCTCTGGTGGGAGTTGCATACCAAGGCGAAGTACCAGCCTGATCGCCCATCAATACCACCCCCCTTGGTGAATACTGCAATCGTAAGAGCCCATCCGAGGAAGATCAGAAAGCCTTGGAATCCATGGATAAGGTTCTTTGTCCGCCCGGGGTTGAATGACGGCCGCTTCATCGTGGTCGGAATCTCGGTGGATCTGGAAAAGTTGACAGGTGCCTAGGATGGGCAGACCAAAGGTGATTTCGTGGGTGCGGTGACCAGCGCACAGGGTTTACAGTTATAGAAGAAAAAAAAGACTCGTAAAGAGGTTCGGGCCGTGAGTCGTGAAGATCGAGGATTAGAAAAGAGGTGAAGAGGTTGCTGTGTGAGAAGCAGGTCTCGGTGCAATGTTTACAGCGATAGCGATTGCTGACGTTTTGGTGGAACGGGGCAACCCGACCAAGCCGCGCGGACGCTAAAACAGTCTGTCGTCAGACAACACACGCAAAAAGCAAGTTGAAAAGTCGGGATGACCGGAATAATGGGAAAATGGGGAGAGAAGTGAGTAATTGGACCATGGAGAGAAAGTGAAGGGGTGAAGCCGAGCTGAAGGCAGTGCGGCAGTGCTTGGATGTGGCGCATAAAAGATGAGGATTGCATAAATCTCGAATACTGGAACCTAATGAGCCATAAATAGCTACATCACCACTTTTATGCTGAAGCCTCTGCTTCTTACCTCCTCATTCACTCGAACAAAGCTGTTGCTTTGAATGCTCTCTTCTTCCCCTTGTCGACAATAATATTTATTAAAATGCTGAAGCAGCTCAATCACTGCTGAAACACAGCTTCGCGGATTAGATTAAGTGCTTCTATTTAAGGATTGGATGTCCCTTCACCTGCCCACTGATCGGCGCTTCAGCCTTGAAAGCCTCTTTGCCAGCCATCCTAATCAAGCATTCACTATATAGGGGCTAGACTCCGGAGCAGAGTCACCTAGATCAATTTCCCCCTGCCCCTACAATGGCTGAAAGTGCCACTACAAGGTACTACAGTGGATCGGCCACCGAACTTCGCTAGTACCACGAGTAACTTAGGAGCTTGCGGCAGTATCTTGTAAATTAGCTGCTTGTGAAGGCTCTCGATTCAAGGTTGACTCAAGAAGTTCTTTGGAAAACACAAAAACCCACTTGATAATCGTTGAAAACGAAGATTCCAATTAGATTAGTGCTGGAAATGTATACAACACCAACAGTTTTCTATCCAACAAAGAATCCCCCAGTGTAAATGCCAGTGGGCTTCCAGGATCATTGTGGATGAGCAAATCTAAGAGTCTCAGTTAGTATAATGGGGCATTCAGGCATTAAGTTGGCTTCGTCTTCTTTTCTTTGGGAATCGCAGAACCTCAAAGAGCAACTGTAAGCCTCCCACTCAGGGATTGTTTGTAGAGCCTGTAGTGTGTAACATGGCCTTTATTTTGAACAAATAGATAAAAGGTATTGTATTACGGGATTGTTGTCTCTTTTGTACTAATCCTTTGCATTGTCTAAACAGCTATATAAAACCCATCCGATACCCAAGCAGTACACCAACACCATTCTCACCTATCAACCACCTCACTCACCATTCCTAACCTACTCAAACCCAGAAAAATTAACCAACTATCCAAAATGTCGACCCAAGGTCGAGTCACAAACCCTTGCACAAGCGACCGCCCATGCGCCATGTGCTCAACACTACACATCTCACTCTGTCACAGATTCGACATGGGGAAACTAACCATGCCTACGCCAACGAACCACCCCGTGGTCTTCACAAACACCTACAAAGCATCCCTCGAGGACCTTTTCTACGTCGAGGCCATGGAACCCTGCCTGGCGGAGTTCATCAACGAGCGTGCGCCGCGCGGGTATGGTGATGTGTGCGTTTGGCGACTCGTCACGACTGATAAGCCTGACGAGGTGAGGAAGATGGTCGAGGAGGCGAAGAAGCAGTATAAGAGCGGAAACGATGATGGGGAAAAGAAAGAAATGCAGAAGCCCCTGGTAGACGTGACGCTGACGCTCCTCGTGGACTTTCCAGCGGAGGCGCATATTGGGCCCCTGCTGATCGGGTCGATATTTGGTGGGGAGTTCCCGGCGCCGTTGTCGGGGTGGAAGAACAAAACCTATGAGCGGGAGGCGGGGGGCCATGTGAGTCTTTTCAGGTTGGGGTTTTGGAAGGAGGTGTTTGATGCAGAAGAGGCGGGAAAGGCGTTGTTGGTTCCTAAATAGTAGGTGCATGAATCCAGTTCCTTGTTGATGGTTTGTTGTGGGGATGATGGTGGTCGCTGAAAGTAATAGAAGAAAAAGAGTTGGAAAAGAGAAAGCCCGTGATTCAGTCGTAAATCCATTAATGATAAAGTACCTAATGATACCGAGTAGTTGACGCCTTCGAACCAAGGACCAAGCTTAGTTCGTGTAATGGCTGAAAGACATGATTATGCCACCACCAGGGCAACGGATCGTCCACCGAGAACCGCCAGTCCTTCCAAAATACCAGGAGCCTGTCAGCTTCCTCTAGTATCCTGTCAATCTGTTGTGCAACAGGGTAAAGTGCTGGTAGTACTCTCCGAACATCGCACCCCTTTACGATTTGATATACACTTGGTCTTTGAAGACGATTTTTGGTGATGTGCATGCGTGGGTAGTTGTGTAGGGTACCTGGCGATGAGGTTGATACGGCGTTGTCCTCTGACAGCGCCACTAAGTACCCGCTGACGAGGGCATGGGCAGGAGTTGTGTGTAAAAGACGCTTAACCGATGTTGCGCCTTGCGTGCACCCTGCGATATGAACGGCGTAGCGCACAGAGTTCATGCTTAGCTCCTCGTCCACCATCAATCGCACGCTGAAGTGGCCGGTGGCCCGAGGGCCTGCAGTAAACGCAAATCTTTCCATGAGCTTGTGGATTGCGGTTGCCAGTCCGTCATTGAGGGGAGAACAACCCCAGCTAGAGTCCTGGTCCACAGAGAGAATTGCAACGGCAGTGACGAGCCCGTTAATAAGAAGCAGCTCGGCGATGAATTCTCCGAGCCTGGCGTGTTGTTGCATTAACCAAGGGCTGTCCTTGGAAACTTGGATTTCACTGACTTGTGTGTAGGTCGAGCTCAAGGTCCGTTTCGGTAGGATGATTATTTCGCTCTGTCTGGGAGCCGCTGCAGTTTGGCGAACGTGATAGACCTTTGTAGGTGATCGATGTAGAATTCGGTGGATCGAATCACGCGAGTGAACCTGATGGTTCTCCACGACAGGGAGAGAGTTTTCCTCCAGATACTCGAGGAATGACTCCGGTCGGTTCCATTGCAATGAGAGATCAGAGTCGAGAGTGATGCATTTGCAGCTTGTTCTGCCCTCAATCGTCTGCTTGGCAATGGCGTTCTCTGCCGCGGAGGCTTCTTCTGAGCACGGGATCCAAATGTCGACCTTTTCCCTCTGCACCATGTCCAGCAAGTTGGAAATATATCGTGCCTCTTGAATACGGTAGTAGGCAAACACGGCCTTAGACATGCTCTCGCCTGAGGTGATCCGGGAGTCTGTAATATCGGCACCTATAACTCGGTGGCCTTCGAAATAACAGCATCGCGCAACACGCAGACCGTGCGGCGTGTCGACCCCAGTGACGAGGATGGTCTTGGGATAGAATCGCTCATCTTGCAGTATCTTTTGCCTGCTTTTCAAGCCTAGTTGCGGAAACCACGATGGAAGACAGCTCAATATCACCGCCACAAATAAAATCGTATTGTCCAGTGGCAGGAAGACGAGGGAGAGAGCAATGTGGAAGAAGTGGCGGTGAATCTGAGCTTGAAGCAATCTCCGCATTAGATGGAGGATTTGTCGCCTCGAGGACCCGACTGCTCGCCGCACTCCAAGAGCGGACATATTGTTGTTGGGCGAAGAGTCATTTGGCAACGATCCAGAGATTTGCTGCAGATGCAAGTTGCTGCTCAGCTGAGCTGCTGAAGATGTCGGCTCCTGCAAACCCCTTCAGAATGCCAACCACGTCACCCTGCATAAGGCGCTAAACTGCTGCCTTTTCAGGGCTGGTTCGCCGTACTGGATTCTTTGTTCCCTGGCTTTCATGTGCCACACATGTCAGCAATCCAGAGCAGGTGCGACCCCACAAAATCGAGATCGAGATCGAGATCTCGGATTCTGCCTACTCTGGGGAGAAGCGCCCAAACGACTTTGGCTTTTCAGCTCGAACAACCCAAATTACCGAGCAGAGAAACACGTCAGTTAGGCTTATATAGGCAGCTATAGAGCGACTGGCGTTAGATTTAAGCATAATTCATTTTAACTTGTCTCCAGTTGTTGTATTGATGGTCAAGCACTGAGGCTGCCTCGAAAAGGAAATCTAACCCGCGGGTTCCCGAGGAGGGGCAAATTCCATCGCGACCACACAAGGACGATAAGGAAGGTCCGATTTAGGCGCGTCGGCGATAAGCAACGATCTTCGACCGCAACAAAATTCCCGTCGATGTTTCGGAGATACTGCAGTTTGTACATAATCAGGTTAGATGGTGTGATTTAAGACATGTTTGATCATAAAGAGCGATAAATAAGCAAGAATAATCCAGACAACAAGCACTGGACGTTGCTAGAAGCAATGCGGGGTGCTTTCAGAAGGATTTTTTTTGCTTTTGCAGGAAGCTTCAAGTTCCATCTGATAACGCCGCCGCGATCGCCACTTCCCAAACCGGGGTCAAATTGCAGGCCTCATGTAAGGCGACGACTTGCCCGTGCTTTCAGATGAAGAATGGCTCCTCCACAATTCCGATCATTGATCGCCCACACTCATCCAAGTCTCAACGCTATTCGCTGCTCCTGTCCAAGGCTAATCGGGTCCGGCCATGGCGCCATCCGGTGGGGATAGTCTCGGGTTTGAAATCAAAAGTCTTTGTTGCGCCCCGCGGATTTTTTCCCTTATCAAGACTGATTTCTCCTCCTTCTCATACCCTTCGTTTCCCCCATTACAGTCCTAGATGCGAGTATAGAGTACCGCTATCCTTTCTTTCTTTCTTCCCCCGTTCGCTAGCCCGCCGTCCACTCTCCTCGCACAATGACCCGCGACACCCCCCGCCTTCCGCTATCGGCGACCCTTCCCCCGCTGGTGATGGGCACTGCTACCTTCAATTCGCAGTATAATGAAGACCCCTACGCCCTCCCAACCACAGAACTTGTCCACCGTGCGTTCGCCAACGGAATTCGTGCGTTCGATACCTCCCCGTACTATGGCCCTGCAGAGGAACTTCTAGGCCGCGCCCTCGCCACAGACTTTGTGCAGTCGCAATATCCCCGAGATTCGTACTACTTGCTCACCAAGGTCGGACGTATCGCTGGATCTTCATTCGATTATTCTCCGAGATGGGTCCGGAAGAGTGTTTCTCGAAGCCTCCGTCGGTTACACACTGAGTACCTCGATGTTGTATACTGCCACGACGTGGAGTTCGTCTCGCCCGGCGAAGTGCTGGAGGCGGTCCGTGAACTGCGCAGGATCCGGGACACAGAGGGGACAATCCGCTACGTCGGTATCTCTGGATACCCTGTCGATGTGCTGTGTGACCTCGCGGAATTAGTGCTCCGCGAAACCGGCGAGCCGCTCGACGTCGTTATGTCCTACGCCAACTTTACCCTTCAAAACACCCGACTTCTGACTCAAGGTCTGCCGCGCCTTATTGCGGCTGGTGTTGATGTGATTCCGAATGCGTCGCCATTAGGGATGGGACTGCTGCGAAGGAAGGGAGTACCAATCGGCAGCATGGGGGATTTCCATCCTGCACCAGACGGCCTCCGGTCAGCTATCCACAACGCCGCAGAGTGGGCGGACACACAGGGGGAGAAGATTGAGGTTATTGCGATACGTTTCGCTCTAGAATCGTGGTTGCGCAACGGAGCAAAGGTGGGATCTCTTGGTCCACCGCTTGCTCGTAGCCCCAACGCCGACCCAGGTTTCCTCTCCGTGGCCAACATGGGCACAGGCGAGAGACTAGGTGTGAGCGTCATGGGTGTCAGCAATATCGACGAGTTGAACGAGACCCTCCGTGTCTGGCACAGTATCGTCGACGGACTTGAGAACAATGAGGACGATTACTTCGATACTCCTAAGCCAGTATCCATCCCCTCTGCTATCAGCGCTCCGGCTGTCCTAACCCCGTCCGATGGCATAATCACAGATCACGCCTGGTCTCGAGACCGCCGCAATCGTATTCTATCTCTCGCCGATCAAATCCAAACCATCCTTACCTCAACCTGGGTCGACTATACCTGGCCCAGCCCGCCTCCAGACTTCGTCAATACACTCCCACCTAACCACTCTGATTCACTGAAGGACTGCGTTCGAAGTGTGAGCCAAGCAAACAAGTCTATTGCGGCTGGCAACATTGAGAACGAGGCTATGATGACCCCTCCGTTGGAAGCGCAAGATTTCACGATACCCGTTGATACTGTTCCGGCTAATACTTTGTAAGCGACTGTTCTTCGACTCAAATGTATATACTTTTTCCTATCATGGCGGCTCTGTGTAACTCGGCGCAACCGTATCATCAAACGAGATGAATGATGTTCTGGCGTTAATGCTTATTTAGAGAAAAGTGAAAAGAAAACAAAACCACTGACGAATACCCGATGCTGCAATATGCTACATCAGTCACACCAACTGCATTATTAGTCTATGACATCGCTACCTGAGTAACTAAGCAAGATCTACCCAACGTCCTAGACATCCCGTACAAGTCGTGCCCCAGCCCAAGGGTAAGGATAGTTTCGCTGGTACCAGTTCATACTAGAGAAGCGTTAGTCCCTAATACTCGAATGAAGACATAACTAGATGAAAGGCAAAAGTGTGCAAATTTAACTCACAAAGTTGTCCTCCCTGCAATACGAGGATGAGTCGCCCAAGAACCACCGAGGATGATATTGTGCTTTCCGTCGAAGAAGTCGGCTATTTATGATATTAGTACTAACCATTCCAAGAAGGGAAGCGAGAGTGGCTGAAATTGGGGGAAGGACATACAAGTATACCCCGGATAAATCTCCATCGCCCGGAACCCATCATGCTCAGTGAGCGGCGTACTCGTCCACTCCCAGACGCCACCTAATTCGCCATGACCGGCCAATTTGTCACCGTTCTGAACGATGGGAGTAGGATGCCAGTGTTTGAAGCCGACATTGCAGTTGTCGAGGTCGATGAAGACCGGAGATGAGGATGCCGCTGGTGGTTGGACGGGCTGAGCGTTTTTGACGTAGCCATTCTTCAGATTTTGTTTGTGGTATCCATTCGATAAGCCATTGGTTCCCTTCGGTTCCGTGGTCTCCGGGCTAGAACTGATATATTAGTACAATGGATGGAATAAGTGGGAATGAAAGATACCTGTATCCATCAGCGGAAATGTCAGCGGAGCCGTCCGATGTATGTTTCTTCAAGCGAGCTGAATGGGCGTATATGCTCTTGGTCTCCTCAAACGTCGGGAGTCTGCATTGCATCCATTGTGCGTACTGATTGAGTTCATCGTACGAGGCAATGACTGGCCAGCCTTGCGCAAACTGGAGCGGCACAGGGCCAAATACAGTGCGGACGGCGAACTTGGTAAGGAGATCCCCTGATGTACCTGTCTGAACCCAAGAAGCGGGATAACTGGAAATCTGTTCTGCCTGTAGGTATTCAGCATATTCGCCGTTGGTGATGCCCCTTCCCTGCGCCTCGAATGGCCGAACGGTTACCGTTCGCACAGGCGTCTCATTATCCCATCCAAATGATGTAGCCGGCATTATGTCTTCAAAGCTCTCAAGCCCAATTGATAAGGTCTGTTCTGGTATCGCGAACCATTCGTTTTGCTTAATTTCTGCTCGAGAATCGAGGAACATCCTCTTGAAGTCTGGGGTGGCGATTCCAGTAGGAGGGTGGATCCTCTCACTTTGAATCAACATGTAGAGGAAAGTCTCTAAATGCATTGCCTCGTGCTCGAATCCAATCCAAAGGGCCTCGCCTAATGTACGGTCATAGTTCAACTTGGGTATTTGGAGTACAGATCGAATCCTGTTTCTGACTCGTTCTTGGTAATCCAGAATATCAGAGCGGGATGGCCATTCATCTGGAATCTCGCTGTGTGAATGGCACTTTTCAGGGTCATCAACATCGGGATCAATTCCCCGTTCAAAGATCAACTGGTATGACTTTGGATCTGTTGGTTTCCCACGCAAAGCTCTAGTCAAATGGATATCTAGTAGCCAAAATAAGCGATCTGTCTTTCACAGCCCGTCTTTGGCGTTTGGGCTCTTGAAGGCTTACCTGAGAATGTGGGAATATGGCCCAAGTAAAATATTAATGAGTTTCTAAGTTTGATTGGTTTGGAAAGCAGGTCGTCTTGGGGGATCATGGCCTTGGTCGCTATGTCCCACGCAGTCCAGAGAGATTGGAATTCTTCGAGACTGGGAATAGGACCAGCAGCAAATTGAGAAGGCAATGTCGGGAGACTAAGGGCAGCTGACTGGAGCAAATGAAGATCTGGAGCGAGAAAATAAGAATCAGCAACGGTAGTCCGTGACAAATTTAGGACGATCTGGACTCGCATCAGGGTTCACATACGGTAGTCACCAGAGCTGCTGCTGAACTCAGCGCCTTCAATTAACCCAGCGTCATGCCATAGCTTTTCCCGTTTCACCGGGCTATATTTAAATGCCTCCTCAAAAATCAACCTTTCTCCCTGCTTCGCGAGCAGACTGTTGATGGTGACATCCTTCCTTGGTACGTAGAATGCTTGGTGGCAGCCTTCAATATCATCGTAATCTGTTACAACTTCCCATTCATGGGAGCGGAAAGCGTCATATCCAAGTACCTTATTTGCATTGGCGAGTCCATTCTCGTAGAACTTTCGTGTGATGCCAGCGGAGTCATTATAGGCCTTGTATACCTTGACAGGATCCTCGCAGGCATCGAGGCCAATAACCATCATATCAGATGGTCCAAGGAGCCTTGTAAACCTTGCAAGAAATGCGGCTGCATCTGACGAACTGAAGTTCCCTAGAGAGGAGCCCAATGAGAGAACAACTGTTGGCCGCTTTCGGTTATCAGAGTTGCTTAGCCAGGCGAGCGCATCGTCATAGGTCCCATGAAGGCCATGCAACCCAACACTGTTATAATCTTCAACGCGGACATTGTCGAAAGTTCGTTCGAGCTCTGATAGAGATAAATCGAGGGCATAATAATCAACAGGCTTTTCGACGCGCTCGAACTCGCGGAGTAGGATTTCGATCTTCCGAAGGTTACCGCTCCCAAGCTCTAGGAGCTGTGCGTTGCGCGGGATTCTTTCAACTAGCCTCCGGCAATGTGTCTCGAGTACCTCGATCTCAGCGTTTGTCAAGTAATATTCCTCCAAATATGTGATCTTCTCGAATAGCTTCAGCCCCTCTGAGTCGTACAGTAACATGGTAGGCATCGACCGCCTCGTCCCGCTTGAGGGGTCAAGACCCTTCTGGATCTCGTGGACAAGGGAAAATTCCAGGTCATTTTCGCGGATGTCGACGATGTCGACTCTCTCAGGAGATAAAGCCAATGGACTCATTCTGCTATGCTTCGTATAGAGGGCCCCTCGCGAGGGTACGGGAAAGAGCGATAAGAATAACGAGACAGTATTACTGGGGAACGAGGGTCGTAGAATAGACGTAGGGAAAGTCTTGGTAACTAGAAAATGAGGGTGGTAGTGTGATCTTATAGGTAAACTCACACTACCTTTTGAATGGCGATCCCTTGAATAAGGCAAAGAGGGGTAAGTGAGGAGTATGCTCAATCATAGATAGATTATATTAATAACAAAGTAGATGGTCAAAAGGAAAAAGAGGTGATAGGCCTAGCTAGCATAAGTCAGAGCCAGGGAGCTCGTGAAGAATGGAAAGGAACCAGCAGGAACGGCATGCGCGGCAGCTTGGAAATAGCCTTTCTGCTTGAAGGCATCGTCGTCCAATGCCCGTGGAAGCCTGCGCGGGCCGCTGAGGGCAGAGATTGGATGACGACCGAAGAGCTACCCCAGAGCAGCAAGTGAGTGACATCAGGACATCGAGAATATCAAATAGAATTGTCAAACGAAATGCATGTCAGTCAAGGCTCAAGAGGCAGCCAGCTCCCGCACGGACCTACCAGACGCAGGCGTGCGGCGGTGCGGAGTACCTGGAAGAGGGGAGAGCTCTCTAGACCACCTGCAAATCCAATCGAGATGCGCTTCCCGCGAAGAGCTCCCCCACTCTGACCTGGATGGAGGAGTCATTCTGCTTCCCTGAAGCTCCGGATTTTGATCTCTTGAACGTGTCATTGGTTCTGGAGCAGTTGCAAAGGGACTGCTTTAGGCGTTCAGCTCCGGACGATGACGTAAGAGGTGCATCAGCTGCAGGTTTGCATGTTTGCAGATTTTGTTTCTGTTTGCACCGTCTGTCCGCCACCTCCCGGCAGCTTCAGGGCCAGGTACCAACTAGCGAGGCTCAGGAAAATTTCTTACTTACCAAGTTGCGATCTAGAGAAAGAGGTCTTACAATGATTATTTGATGTACAACCCAAGGTTTCCAGGCAGGTTTCAAAGGGCCATAGGCCCAGAGTAGTCAGCTTACGAACCAAGGAAACTCGAGATTAATCATCATGGAATTCCTATCTTTAGACTTGGCTAGGTCTGGAATCGGCGTTTGTCCCTAGCTGGGCCCCGATACAATCGACAATCTTCCATGGCGGGCATATACTGACTACGGATCCTTAGATACGGAGTGCCATCTAGTTCATGACCATACAATCACAGACGGTAGTGAAGCCACCATCCATGGATCCTGCGAGCCCTCTCGGTATCACGTGTACTTGAACGATCTATAGTAGGCATCTAGGCATCCGATGATTTCAGTGCAACAGGGCCATCTCTTGCGTTAGCTCGGGGGTTTTCTGGAGGATAAGGCTATATTATAACGTAGGGGATGGATACGGCACACAAGCCCACTCCCTCACAAAGCCCAGAAAGAATATGGCATGATGAAACTCGCCTCTCGGTAGTTCATCAAAAAAAGTACTGTACTAAAAAGAGACAGGAAAGCCTTGCTTGGGCTCACAGACAGGAATTATTATCAAAAAGATCTCATCGCACTTTTTGATTTCTAAAAGTGACCGGGAGTCCGAGTTAAGGTCAACTCACCTCTGAGAAATAAGCCTATACTATTTGAAGGAGTAAGCACGGTAACAGCATCGCCGTCGCCACCCGATGGTTTCTCCTCGGCGAACAGGGTCTGATTTGCCTTTGCAGCGAGCTTCTAGTTAGGTACAGAGTAGCAACGTCGGTGGTTCCTTCAGACACCTTAGGCACTGAGGTTGCCAGCGCATCACTGTCAACGCATGTGACCGCCAGTTTCCTCTCAACATTTGAAGTCACTTACGGTCTTTTTCGGATTCCTAATGCAGGTACCTTTCGACGAACACACCTTGGCCCTTCAGTTTACCGATCGAACCAACTCCGATATCGTTTCTGGATCCAGTCTAATGCAACTTGTACATTTACGAGCAGGCCTCGACGTTCCGCGAATGGGGACTATCCACATCACATCCACCAGGGTCCAGCGCCCTACACAGCATGACTCCCGGTTTCGCGATCTTTCCCAATTAGAACCATCCGGAACATAACGGGCAACGGCTGATACGCTTCGAGAACTGCCGGGGGTCCGGAGGGGGCACAGCCTCGGGGAGTCATCGTATTCTGGTCCAACTCGAAATAGAGCGGCAGCACTTTGAATATTGGAACACAAAAGGTCTCTAGCATGTCGGAGAAGGCTACCAGGCGAATAACTCCTCGAGCCAGCGTTCATACTGATTTGGTAACTGGTCTGCCAATGATCGGCCGAGTGGGAAGAATTTTCCACGTTTCGTGTGCGTGCTGTCAGGCACACGTCGCCTGTGATTGTTCGAACCAGGCGTTCGGGTGGCGATGAACGCTTACTCGGTCTCGCCCGTTTCAGGATCCACAGCCCTGAGTCTGACTGAGTAACCACGAACTTATCGCTATGACCTCGCGTTCGTCGAAAATTTTCCGAGTACCGGTGAGTTGGGTGGGTGTTCTTTTTTCTCTGGTACCTACCAAAAACAATATTTCAAGGTAATTCATCACACAGCGAACGCATCAAAAGATACCTCAGAATAGTCGCGCACAATGACACATCCTCTCTTGCTTCGCCCAGACGATCTAGACCGGACCGCCGATGTGGTGGGCTCGCTGCCTTGAGAGATTTCTTTTAGCGCCGCTCACTAACTTTTCTTTGATTCGGGGCCAACGCTTTCAAGGCTCAAACGACGTGGACCCAGTGTTGAAGAATCAAGTTTAGTATGATTGGCTGCAAATTCAGGTACCGAAGCTAGTGCGACTGCAGGACAGATTATGGTTGGCTGGCTGAGAAATGATTCCTGTGCCTGAATCTCGGCACTAACAACGTGGCGCACACCCAAGGTCATCAAGACCCAGGCTAAGAGATTCGGCACAATGTGATGCCTCTCTTTCATCTCCACTAGGCACTGGGGGCCCTGTTCTCGAAAAGAAAACCTTTACACCGAAGTTTTTGCGAGAGGGTCCAATGAGAAACCCCACTCCTGAAGATGATAAATATGCCGTGGTCCCCCCCATCTGCTCTTCTCTTTTTTGTATCACCACAAACCATTCATTCATTCTTGAGGTAGAACCTCCCACTGTCCTTTACAAACCATTCCACTCTTTTGTCTGTAGATCAGGCCAAACCTGTCAATCCTTCCAAACCAAACCAAGACGATCTTTTTTGTCACTCCTTCCAAGATGCTCTTCTCCAAGATCTTCAGCCTTGCTGCCACTCTGGCTACTGCATCGGCTCTGCCCTTCACGCCTGCTACCCGCTCCACCGGCGGCACTGTCTCCATCGTCAACAACGTCGGCCAGGATGTCTACCTCTGGTCCGTCTCGGCCACCTCAGGCCCCATGGAGACCCTCCCCGTTGGCGCGACCTACCGTGAGGCCTGGCAAACCAACCCCAATGGTGGCGGTGTCTCTATCAAGCTCGGCTGCTCCGAGGACGGCGCCAGTGTCCTCCAGTTCGAGTACACCAAGGCTGGCGAGCTCCTCTTCTGGGACATGTCCAGCATTAACCTGAATTCCGACTCCCCCCTCATCGATGTCGGCTTCAAGGTCACCATCGACGATGATACCTGCGACACTGTCACCTGTGCCCCCGGCGACGTGAACTGCTCCGAGTCGTACCAGTTCCCCGACGACCACAACACCCGTGCCTGCCTCGCCAGCGCTTCTTGGACCCTTACCCTGGGTTAGATACTCTAGTATAAATCGAGAACAAGATACCCTGTGAAGAATGTTCCAAGTCTCGTCATAGTCACTCTTTTATCTTTCCTTGACGATCTTGAACTTCGGATCAAAACCAGCAAAAAATAAGGCGGGCCCTCGCCCAGGCAGGCGATTCTACCTAACGAGTTCACGACGGATGGCGCTCTATATATGGCGCTTATGGGACGGTACATATGGGATTGGGAACCCGGCGCACATGTGAATAGGATACCGATATAGAATTTGGGGCAAAATGCAAATATACCACTACTTTCGTTTATTTAAATTTTTTTTTACCTCGTAGACTAGATTGGGTGTCGAGATTTGCACAAAGTATTATTCTCCCTCCACCATCAAGCCTCAAAGCACTCCGAAACATCCTCAGAATTTGACCATCTTCATCATGAAACAATCGCTTCGTCATCCTTGTTCCAACAAAGCCCAAAAGCGGCGTAGCATTGTTGAAGCCAAGCATCACGCCGCGCGGCGACTAAGCCACCAGCTCTCGTTAGCACAAGAGCTAGGATCGGCGGCCGTTAGAGATCTCCGATCACCGTTGACTATTATTGTCGGGACTCGGTAAATGATCGATGGACAGATCATAAAGTAGGTGAATAAGTTATGATCCTTGCATAGTCGCCAGAATGGGATAAAAGCCTTTGGTGACTTAGGTGGCTGAAAAGCAATCTGGAAAGCGAGGCTCGGAGTGGGACTATGATAGTATGATGTGCATATAGACATCATGGTTCATCATAGCACCTCGGCTAGAGTCGATCGCAGTCCACGTTTTGTTTTCCAGCTGTCGGATATGATAATCATGATCCATGAATACAGTGCACTGTCTGGGAAGGGATATTCGTGATTGAGCTTGTTTTGGACTGAGTTGTGGAGTGCGTGGGTTTGTGACGTTTTTTCTGTCCTGTGGCTAACGGTCTCAACAACTTGGATGGTTCTACCCGTACCACGTACATAGGCACAATCCATACAACGAAGTATACCGTCCGCTAAATCATGTATTTGGAAATTTGGCCCTGAGAAATAAATCTATACCTGATAATTGCTGCTATTAATATCGAAACTCAATTTCTAGTACCTCGCCGTGTGTTCATCACATGACCTGGCTCTTTCCAACCTGTCAACAAAATATCCATCTGAGATTCTGACAAGAAATACCTTTCTACATCATTAAGCTCGGTTACGCATCCTCAAATCAAAGTACAGACTCGAGCCGACGAAAGAACATTATTGCTCTGTCACTTCTTTAATAATGCTTCAGCAAATGCGTCATTTGCTCCACGATTGTCGCCGGAACTGCCCAACTAGGAAAGGCAGATACAAGGAGCCCCATCCCTCGAGGTCCACTTGTGCTATCCCGCCAAAAGGATCACGAATTCACAATGGCGATGGAGACCGTTGCGTAACTTTGCAGTCACAACAATGAAGCGGGGAAACCGCCGGCTCCGATGCCTCCAGGACAATGACCATGGTCAAGGGTACAATGTATCTAGCTCTCAAATACCATTCCCGCCCCTGGTCCCTTGGTTCCTGGACCTTGACAAGAGCTTTGTTAAACTTGGTGGTGGGATTTGAGTTCAAGAACTATAAAACGATCGGTATAGTAATATTATGGCTGACTCCGGGGAGCCATCTCGGCCTAGAGCACAGGTGAGTAGCTCCGCTCGTTTCACTACTGACGGGGGAAGCTGACGCCGTTCAGTCTGAAGCCGCGCGGCTACGAGATGAAGAACGATTGCAGTCCCGTCCGTCGCCCACTCGAAGCGGCGGAGGACGTAGGCCATCGGGGACAGCTGTGGAAAGCCTCCGGCGCCGAAGCACAGGACTCACCCCACGCAGCCGCAGCGGCCGAGTTCCCAGTCTGACATCCCGAACTACGATCGCCGAGAGAACGCAAGGCAACTTTACGCTTGCTGGGCCGGAGGAAACACCGCAATTGCGGATGGCACACGAGCCCTTTGTGCAGCCTGGGTACGGAGACTTGAACCCGGAGTATGAGCAGGCGGCCAACGCGAAGCCGGTATGGAGTTTGGCGAAGCCCCTGCCTCGCGTCGTCCGGCCGGGAATGGTTCCGACGAAGGAGGAGCTGCTGAATAGCCGGGCAAATCCACAATTACCAGCACAGCAGTCCCAGCAGCAGGGAATGAACGTTGATCCGAATGAGTTAGAGGACGGACGTATCGAGAAGTCGGCGGATCCACGGAAGATGGCGGCGCAGGTGGACGATGCCCGTCAACAGCGGGAGAATAACTTTGTCAATAAGATATTGACTGGCGATGGAACGACAACACGGGTGTCCCGCACGGCTTCCAGCCGCGTGCGGCGCCCTTCTGCGGCTGAAGGAGTTGTCTCAGACCAGCTATCAGCTGTCCCTGAAGGTGAGGCCGACTTAGATGATCTGGGAGAGCACCCAGACGACCTGGGACATGATCTGAGCGATGAACCCCTGCAGACCGTGCCCGAAGAAATCCCCGAGCCCGAAATAAGTCCCGATCAGCTTGCCGACTTCAATGAATTGAACGAAGCCGCTCTCCCAGAGGACCTCCACCCGCTCATCCAAGACCTCGTCGAGGATGAAGTCCACAATAACCACACCGTTTGGTCCGTTATCCGCACACACCACCGTGAAGCCCTTGCTGAGTCCCTCGCCGTCTTCATCCAGCTCACTGTGGGTCTTTCGGCGGATCTCAGTGTCACCCTCCCTAATGCAGGAAACCCTAACACAACTGCCTGGGCCTGGGGCTTCGCTGCGATGATGGCCATCTACATCTCCGGTGGTGTCTCCGGTGCACATCTCAACCCAACGATCACCTGCATGCTCTGGTTCTACCGCGGCTTTCCGAACCGCAAGATGCCTGAATATTTTGTGGCGCAGTTTATCGGTGCCTTCGTAGCTGCCCTCGCCGTCTACGGCCTGTACTACGACTCCATCCAACAATACCTAACTTTCGGCACCAGCTCCTCCACGACAGACATCATCAACAGCTTCGTGACCAGCCAACGATATTCCTGGATCAACCCCGCAACTGCTTTCTTCAACGAATTCCTCGGAACGGTTGTTCTGACGGTAACAGTCCTCGCCTTGGGAGACGACCAGAATGCACCACCGGGAGCCGGGATGAACGCTCTCGTCGTTGGCCTCCTCGTCTACTGCCTCAGCATAACCTTCAGCTACCAGACGGGTGCCGCGCTGAATCCGAGCCGAGACTTTGGGCCGCGCCTTGCGCTCTTGGCGCTGGGCTATGGAAGTGACTTGTTCACAAACCCATATTGGTTTTATGGCCCGTGGGCCGGGTCGTTCTGTGGTGCGTTCATCGGGGCGTTTATGTATGATTTCTTCATCTTCACTGGCGGCGAGAGTCCGGTGAATTATCCCTGGGAGAGGACACAGAGGGCTATGCGGAAGTCTAAGATGGAGTGGAAGAAGAAATTGAGGTTGAATAAGAAGCAGAGCGAGAAGGTTGCTGTTTGACCGACTGTTCAACCGGAGCATAGCAGTGAGAGTTATTGCTGGACTCGCCATGTGAATAAATCTACGCGTCGTCAACACACAGATAGACACGCTCTATACACAATAGACCCCTTCATGGGCCTACAAGCATAAAGTTGAAACACACCCTGACATGTATGTATGATGAAGCTACCCCGTAGGTACTTCATGGGTAGCCACAAACCCAACAAAGCCTACACTTCAAAGAAACATAACCATTCTGCTTCACCACTCAGGAGAGGGATAAAGGCTCTCAACAAAGGGGATCCATTGTGTAGAGCCAAGATTGTCTCAGTTCATCTGGCCGCTCCCCCTTTGTCTGGTCAAAGCATATAAAGTCCCTCCCCAGTCCAGCCCGCGATCCCCAATCCCTTTGAATTCCACACACGCATATCACAAGTCAAGTCACGCAAGTTGACTTTCCTTTTTTTTTTTTTTTCTGTATCAAACTCGCATGCTCAGTTCAGCTACGCGACTGAGAACCATCAACAAGCAAGCAAGCAAACAGACACACAGAGAAATCATAAAAGGACAGGTACACACCTATCTAACTATTTAGTCCTTTGCTAACAAAATCATTCATCTCACCTGATAGAATGTCAACCTCGAGCAACAACAACAATGACCAACGAGACTCCTCTAGCCGTCACAACCAGTCCGCCTCGTTCGACGAACTTGATGCCACGATGAAGAAATGGGAAGATTACGAGAAGCACAGCCCGACGGTGCATACACCTGGATCGGCACAGCAGCCTTCAGCATCGCAACCTCCCCAGAAAGAATCGATTCCAGAAGTGCCTCCTCTGCGGCCCCGACCTAAGCCCCCACATATCAACACTAGCCCGGATATTTCTGGCCATATTGATATTGCCAACGAGGGGCACCCTGTTTCTCCAATTGCCCACTTGAGTGCTGGGGCAGCCGCAGCCGACTCCCAGTCCCAAGTCCGTTATACGTCGTCCCCTGCAAACGACGCCTCGGACTCAGATTCAGACTCAGACTCAGATTTCCAAACCTCAATGGCAACCCAAACTCCAGCTCGAGTTCTAGATGCGGCTCCCGCTACCACCCCCACCCGAAATCCTAACGACAAGCCTCGCCTACAGCGCGATGGCGCAGTGCACGAAGCAGTCCTCGAATTCGATTTCCGAAGCACGACACCTGAAGCCGTGCACGAAGCCGAAGAAGCCATGAAGAAGCACGAGGTCACCGAGGCCGACCGCGAGGAACTGCAGACGGTAACCGAGACCGCTGTGATGATGGAACTGTTCTTCCATGCGGAGAACGCGCTGACTGCGGAGGATGTGGACCGCACGCAGTGGAAGGCACGGGAGGGGTTGGCCCTTGCGCAGAAGTTGAAGGAGGAGGCGTATATCGCGCGCGGAGACTATATACTGCGGCTGGCGGCGGCTTTGGAGAAATCGAAGATGACAGAGGCCTATGAGAGAATGAAAGGGGCGAAGTATGTGGCTACCGGCGATGAGGAGGATGAGAGCGAGATCGAATATGATGACGAAGAGGATGGAAATTTTGTCATTGGTTGGGACAATGATGGCCCTGAGGACTCTAACGACAACCAACGTTTAAAGGATGTGGGCGATGGCGCCGCTATTCCGACACCCGACCCTGAAAGCCGCTCCCCAACGAGCACAACCGAGGGAAACCGAGAACTGGACGCCGGTAACAAGAAAGAGACTGAGACGCAGAAGCAGTCGCCAATTGACAAGCCGCAAACGCCAACGCAGCAGAAGAAGAAGCCAAAAACTCCCCAAAAGCGCCAGTACGTCAAGCCCAGACCCATCGTCCTCCCCACTGTGTACCAATCCTGGGAAGACCCCTGCCCTGACGACGATGAAGAAGAAGACACGCCCCTATACCGCACCATAAACCGCAAACGAGGCCGGCCCAGCTACTCCGAAACAAGCTTCTGGTCCTACCTCCTGAGTCTCAAGTCGCTCGGCTACCTCAAGTCGAAACCACCCCAGATCAGAAAGAGGATGCTCCGCGCGCTGCCGCGCGTGTGGTACACGTCCGATGGCAACGTCGACATCGACCGGCCGCCGGCACCGGAGCCCAGCTTTCACTCCGTCTTCTGGAACACGCATTGCACCTCCGTGCTCCTGAAGGAGCCCGCTAATGACGAGCTGGAGTGGGTGGTCAAACATGACAGCTCCCCGTTCTCGCCGCCCCGGTCAGAATTTACCTTCCGTGCGCATATCCCGTGCAGCATGATGGCACCGAGAACCAGACCGACGGATATCTTCCCCGAGCAGGAGTATGAGTTTTTGGCGGACCAGGACGACCTCGATGTATTCAAAGAGGACGTCGGCGACATGAAGCTCGATATGAAGTTCCTGGAATTCGAGAGACTTAGGGTTCAGGAAATCCTCAAGCTGAAGAAACAAGGTCTGCTCCCTCTGAAGGTAAAGAGGGAGAGGAAGTCGAAGCCGGAGCCCGAGTCGGAGCCGGTGAAGGAAGCAACGTGGGTGTTTGACTTTGGTCGACTGCTTATTCTGCTGTTCTTCCTCTACTGGTTCTGCTTTGGGTTCTGGAAGGTTGGGTTCCTCAAGCGGATCCGTATCCCGTTGTGGAATCCATTCAAGAGGCTTTGTTATGGGCACGAGGAGTTTGTTCTTGACCCGTTTAAGTTTGGATAGATTAGTGATTGTAGTATCCTACATTCATTTAGCAATAAGAAACAGGGTGAAGAATAAAAGTTAGATTTTCGTTTTAGATCCATCAAATTTCATAGCTCAACTTTGACCTTAGGCAAATGCATCCCAAACAGATAGATCCCATACGTAGCTCGCCGCACCCATAGCACCCACACTCATGAGGAAAGCCATTAGCACGTTCACCGCGTTGTTATCCAAGATATCCCACCCGCTCTCAACGCGCCGGCTCTCGTGGTGCGCGTCTTCCTTGCCGGAGGAGCTTCCGGTCGATGTCCCCGTTAGGCTTGTGCCCTGGAGCGCAGCGGTGTTGGCGACCGCTTCAGTCTTCCGGAGGTGCGCACCGCTCGTCGTGGAAGAGGCTCCCGAGGCGCTCTCGGCGCCGCTAGGTTTTGTGGACGAGGGGTGGATTAAAACCTATTCCATACACAGGCCCGCATTAGTAACCACTCATATTTTGAAGGGTGTACAAAGACTATGACAGAGAGAGAAAGAAAGTCGATGAATTACCTTTTTCCCACCACTCCCCTCAACAACCTTCCCGCTTCTCTTATCAACCACGCTTGCCTGGAAGATCCCGCCGAGGATACTATCCAGAAGACTCCCGCCGGTTCCCCAGATCGTGACGGCAATGATCCATGCAGCGCGGTCTTGGAGACTATCCAGTGTGAAACCCGTGCAGAACGGGATGAGGATTGCCGAGGTCAAGGCGATCGTGAACGCGCCGAAGACGCCCGCGATTATACCAGTCGCTGTGACACCGCCGTTTGTACCGGGCGGTACGACGCGGAATGTGGGGGAGGTGATTAAGCGTGGTTTCGAGGTCGATAGGATTCCGAGCTCAGAGGAGAATGTGTCAGCTGCGACGGAAGCGTAGTTGCTATTCCACACAGGAAAAATCAGTATTGCATTCAATTTCGGTATATAGATATCGGGCAAGGAATAAGAGCCTTGTTGGAGAATAAAGAACGGTGGGAACGTACGCAACAATACCAACAACAAGCAAATCTGCCGCATGGTGTCCATTCGAGAAACATTCGGCCGTCGGCCCACTACCGCTCTGCTTGTTCTTCCGGAGAACCCATGCGTGCAGAAGACTGAGGACTGTCGCGACGACCGAGTTCGCGAGGACCTGGTTGTGCGTTCGGGCGCCTTCGCCGCCGTGCGAGCCGGTTGCGGAGAGGGTGAGTTGGGCTTTGATGTCATGCTTGACCTGTCATGTTCCAAGACTGTTTGTTAGTGGTTGGAACTTATTTTGGCGGACTGAGTGTGGAAAAGGGAAAGCAATGGCAGACCTTTGTAGCCCTCGTTCCACCAACATAGAAAGCAAGCAAGAGGATCAGCGGCAGAGACCAGGGATTCAGCGCGTGGGCGATCGCTGAGAGTCCTGCCACGACGAGGCCAAAGGGCGTCAGGGACTTGCGCGAGTAGGCGCGGTGGAGGAGCAGGACAATGATCGGGACGGCGATTAGGGGCTGCATTGTGGGTTTCTCAAGGAATTATCAGTCGGGCAGAGAAAGATGGAGACGAAGGGAGAAAGAGCATGGTGTGGTGGTGTGAGGGAGAAAAAGAGCTGATTGCTGACGGGTGTCACAAGCGTTGGTCAGGCGAGGCGGGGCCGAAGCTCTGCAGCTGAGCTTCACTAACCTTAACTAATGAGCTAAGCTGTGGGGCGCTTTACTGTACAGGTCGGGTACAACAGCCCGTCCTGAATCTACGAAGAGCTGCATCAATTTATCTTTTATTTGTATCAGAGATTTAAAGTGAAGAATTTTCTAAACCATTAGTGTTGCAGGATACGTGCTTTTTTGTGTAGAGAATTCGAAGCTACACGGTGCTACGTATATGCTTGCCAGTCTCCGACGGAGTATCTATATACCGTTCCCCTAGTATACAAATGTTGAAGAGGGGTTTGAAGATGAGTAATCACAAGTCATTTTTTGTCTTGATTACTAGAATCCCGTTAAAAGGAGCAAAAACCTGGAGAAAGTTCTTTAGTTGGGGTTCTATGGAGGTGAAGTGGACATTCCTGTATACAAACAGCGTAGAAGTGAAGGCAATCAGGTCGCATACATAGTCACGGGCACCGGTGAAGAGACCGTTTGTTTCCCCTCCACTGCTTTCAATCACCCTGGCATCGAAAGACTTCTCTACGATAGTCACCGTGTGGGCAAGGCAAAAGCTATTTAGGTATATAAGTGTGCCCCTGCCCGAGCTTAAGTCGTCTTCTCCATCTTCTCTATGTACCCGACCAACTTTTCCCTCCCTTTTCCCCTATTTCTTTTTTTCTGCTGCGCCTACCATGTAGGACACCTGTCGCGAGCTCGATGCTATACCTTTCCTTGAGCACGAAGTTGAACATCAATGTACCATCGAGACTGCCGCCGCGTCGCCCCGGCTCTTGCTCCTCTCCAACGAGGTTGTTGTGCCTTTGGGCGTGCGAAAGGATATCGCAAAGAAGATACTACGATACCTTACACACTACCAGCATGTTTGCGCGACCAGTGGACTCTGAGACCGTAGATCGGCCTGTTACCCCAAGTGCCAGGCTATGCTGATTGCCAAATCGAGGTATGTTGTCCCACTCCCCCAACACCCACATTCAGGCAGACTAGACTAAGCTGTTATAGATCCACCCGTGCCTTGGGCCTCGCCCTGCCCTATCAAGGGCCTCGTCGCCGACGTACAGCTACTCCGCAATGAAGGATGAGCTTATCCTCGCTTTCAAAAAGGTACTATGATCACTGATCGGAATGACTTTGAAGACCGCAAACCCTTATCCCTCCTGGCATAAACGGCAACAGGGATTGCGAGATTCCGACGTTTGAGAGGGCTGATCTGAGCGGGCCTAGACACTCCAGCGCAAGATACCAAATCTGTGTGGGCATCTAAGGTAAGACCTACCTAAGTATTCCAGCGAGAAGATAGTGATGATTGACGGTGAAGTCTCGTACAGAAGTAGGCGTGTCATTGGATGCTGTTGCTTTGACAGTCTCTATTAATGGCTTGATTATCTTGCCAACAGATTCAGATCGACGGAGTATGCAACTTGAAGTGACATACCGATCAAAGTCCACACTAGCCATGTGCGCTGCAAATGATACGCACTATTGAGATCGCTGCTTAATGGTGGTCTAGGCAGTATACCCCGTTACCAGAATCTGTTTCGATGATTGAAGGTAGATAAATACTCAAGCTTTCCAAAGGTCGCTGACCAAGCAAGGCTAACCCTAACTCACAGACAACACCAGAAAGAACGAGAATATTTGATGTCCGATGCATATTCCAGCTGATACTGAGGCCTTAGTGTTACAGCTCGTCAATGTTTGTGGAGTTGTCGCCAGCGTCCAACCCTGCAAGCGAATGCCCGACATTATAGCCGGTCCTCCGTTGTGTCCTGACGCCGCATGTCCTTCTTACTGCGGCTGAACCGGTACGACTCATCGAGAAGATTGGAGTTGATGCAGTACGACTGAAAGACGATCTAGGGGCGAGCCGAGGGACCAACCGACTGATGGGAACCTTGTGACATACGCTCTGGATCAAGTCTAAAGGGTTGAAGTGCCCTTCAGGCCGGGGGGTTGGGGGGCGAAGCTGCTCAGGCACTTATCTTCGTTGTCGAATACATAATGGGAAGACATAATTTTTGCCATGCGAACTTTCGACCCAGGGTCTGCTCACTTTCAACTTTGGCTTCAGGTTGACCGATTGCAAGAATCATTGGACAAGTGCTCGCTAACATTCATTCGACATTGCCCACAAATCTTTGAGAAACATTACAAGTACGGCGCCTTAGTGACTTAGTTTACGAGATGGGAACCATTACTCCTGAGGCCAGCCACTGCAGTATCACATGTCCTTGCCATATCACCGGCCCTCGTGCTATATAGCGAAACCAAGCCCAGTTCCAGCCCAAACACAGACTGCGGCTTGGTTGAGCGACGGCGGAATTTTTTCGCTTCTTTTTCAGTCTTAGTGTTGTTGATTCTACGCTCCTCGGCTTTCCCCGTTGCGAGGGCACCATAGTCAAGATGCTCCAGAAATATCGGAAGCGAAAGTGGCTGCTGTGCGAGAGGTGTGACGGTTCGCGCCGCTTGCGTGTATGAGCCGAATGGCCAAGTGACAAATTTTCGACTACATACCGGGACGCCTTATTCTCTCGGCTCACGAGATCAAGACTTTGACACCGAAGATGAAACACGCCGCTCATCAAAAACAACACGGGAGAGGGAAGGACTTTGGGGACCTAGGCTATACGTGCCGACCAGAGGGCCATGAGAACCGGCCGACATACTCGCCGAAGTCGCGATGGAGAAAGAAAAAAGGTTCTCTGGGACTCAAGTATCTAGTGCGTTAACATACTCGCAGTTGGACTACTGAGATATATACTGTTTGGTTTGAGGCGTGGATGATCCGGTTTCTTAATCTTGGCCACGCAGAAGTGCGGTACGTATGAAGGATTTAAACGCCCAGCGGGGCTAATTGTCATCGATTCTTCACTTGGTGCGGACGAGAAGAATTGTACGCAGCAAGCCATGTGTGGTTTTGTCGACTTGGATGCCCTTTGATTCTAACTCGGAATCATCACTGTTGTCTTGTTACCTACGTGACAATCTATGGAGCACCATCTTCCTACAATGGGGACTTTTTGCTTATGGGTTTAAAGAGAGTGTGCATAAATCTACCGCCTACTCGACGCCCCAAACATCTGGGTGCTCTCGGCGACTCCTCTGCTAAACCAGATGTTGGATCTATGGGGGGCCTTTGGCCTTGCTCAGCAACGAGTATTTCAATTCGCGAGCCGGAACAGAGCTAAAGGTATCAGGTGAGGACCGTTTGGAGGTAGACGGGGAAGCCAAAGACAAACCAGAACAGAACTCTGAGGCGGATTTTGCCTACCTACTCTAACCGAAGCTCTTCGTTCCGCAATGGGACTATCTCGATGCGCTGACCAAACCTCGTGCTCTGCCTCTCGTGTCGGCTGGCGAGGAAACTGTATGTCACGCCTCTACTCTACGGTTCAAGGATCTAGTTGCTAACGGTACACAGCACCTTGCTATTGGCCTCTATTTCCCGATATTCTTGACCCCCACGTCCTGCGTGGTCGTACCCAATTGCGAGACAGGCCTCGACGTTAGTGATTGTGTGCCTTGGGCTGTTGGCGCTGGAAGAGAACGATCCGATCTATCTCAAAGCCATGCACGGTAAAATGACTACTGTTTGACGGAAGATATTTCGGAGAGAGACTGCATTGCATTCCCTTGTAACTGGGAGCGACCAGACCAACCCCCGTACTAGGGAGCCATTTAGATACCGTTTCCTTCGACGAAGAGGACATGGTCGTGAATAACCCAAGCCTTTATGACCCCTCAACAGATAGCATGGTTTCTTGTACGGATATACTTCCATACCTGATGGAAAAACTCGACCAGCGAAGGGATCACAGCTACCGCGCAAAATATCACGGAAGTGAACCCAGGTTCAAGATCAATACGAAAGCTCTGCATTTTACTTTCGATGCCTGAAATTATCTTGTCTTGGAACTATCCAGGTGCTTATCCTTGGCCTAGGTTATCCCTATATCTTCCTGACGCTGTCGGCCGCAAATCTACTGCATGGATACTGTAAGGAATGGGCGTTGGAAAAGCGGCAAGCGCAAGGCTCTGCGACCAGAACGCTCATTACGGCGTTACAGTCAACTCTAAAACACCTGGGTATATCACGCGGTGTCCAAAAACAGCACCGATGGTTGGGAATATCAGGAGAGCTTGGACTTTGGGGCCCCCATCGCCCCGACAGAAGTATCTGCTGGGAGTTTGGGATATTCTACGACAGCATCTGTACTTCAGGCTCTAGGACCTTCCTAAGCGGCTCTCTCACAAGACAACTGCTCAAAATCCAAACTTCCATTTTTGGTTACCCAGACCAAAAGGCTGGATGGGCAGAACCGTCTGCCCTGCGCTATGGGCTGAGGGAAAGGCCCAGCTAGAAAGATATGCCGGCCATCGGCCATCTGGCGCGGTAAAACCGTACGGCAACACACTACTACGGTATCATACGTGTATAGCGAAGCGAACCAAACTGTTCCAGATCTGGAATATTTCCCTGACATCAATGGTTGGTGCGGCGGGTTGATAATCTCGCCAGTGTCGGGTCCGCGAGGTTATGACTATCTCGAGCGAGTATTGGCAAATGCGAGGAGACGATACGCGAGTCTACCCTCGGGGACCCCGACAATATATCGCGTGTCTGATCTGGGCAGCAACCCACGATCGAGTTGACGCAGCAAGAAAGAGCTTCCCAGATATCAACATCCTCGTGCTATACGGGAATGACTTACTTTTTGGAGAAGTCACGGTTCCGAAATGAGGACAGCCAACATTCCAGTCATCAGCACGCCGTATGTACTCGGTGATGGAGTATTAATATACCTCTTTGTTTCCGGAAACCCCCTAATGCCACGCGGTCAATCACTATACCGTTCTGGAAGCGCTCAGGCGCCTGTCCTCGGTCGGCCCTTTTTCTACCCAGACAAAGAACAATCCCCATTATGAAAGCCATATCGATACAGAATCCTCTTTCGAAAGTGCCCTCCGTCAGAGATTCTCGTGTCCGTTTGCTCTTTTCTTAACCATGATGCAAGTCACGTACGGGGAAGTACTATAATCTCTGCGGCTTTGCAGCCTCGTTCACAGACGGTGCTCTCAACGCGAACACCACCCCTATTTCTTCCGACACAAAAAACAGTGTCCCTCCTACCTCCGACTGACCCATTGACACCACCGATACGACAGTCAGTTTCTGGAAACTCGAGCATACCATACTCCACCATACTCCACCATATTCCTGCTATTCCATACCGTGCTTCGTCTCCTGCAGATGAACACTGCTATTGTAACCTACCAAACAAGAATAGCGGACTATATCTCAAGCAACGGATATTATTGTTGGTAACTAACGTTCCCGGAAAAGGAAGTCCTAAGTTAGCGACACAAGACAGTTTTCTACCCCACAATCCATATAATCACCCTGCTAAAGTCGTCTGCGCATACGACCCATGATATGGGCCGGAAATGCCGCGAATATTACTTGGCACAAACTGGTCCGACAAGAACGACGAAGAGCTCTCCAGATATAGTGGCACGCGAGAAGAATGCCAGGTGGCGGCGCGTTTAAGACTCGGACGCAGACCCTCGGTCTCCGGCGTTGAAGAAGCTGACCAAGTAGCGTGTGTTGGAAAGTGATATTAAGATGTCAGAATTCCTGCTGAATCTATGTTCGTCTGTGTTTAGAGGAAGTGACTTGTGCCGTGTAACTGGCCTTCTAGATCAGGATAACGAACCACACTCCTATGTGCTCTACCGTAGAGCAAAGCACACCGTGGTAGCTAGCGCCTGGCTCGTCCTCCTACAGCTAGATGAAGCTACCAGACTGATCTTTCGAATAAGTATGAAACTAAACCTCCAGCCAGCGCCCTGTATCTGGTATACATCGAGGAAGTAGGAGTCGAACCCCCTGGAGAATTGGTTCGGTTCAAAACCTGGACAAAATTATCTAATAATGCACATTTCTATCCAGCTACTTCGTGCGACGTGCGAGCCGGTCGACGGATATCGACCAAAGCCCAGCCCCTGGGAGGCACGCGAAGGATCACTTTGCAGAAACTGCCCCGGCTTCCAACTTGCACCTTTCATCCGACTTTCCATCCATTTGTTCTACTACCTAGTCCTGTTTTATGCATCATCTGTTCCCTTCCCATTAGCATGGTGTCTGTTACTAGCCTTTTCGACTTGTCTCTATTCAACACTGTGGATTTCTTCCTTGACTTTGTTTGGGGACAGAACTCTACGAGGGCAATCAAGCAGCTCTGCACATCACATGGGGACGCGAAAACCGCAAATATGCCAGTAGTATAACAAACATGCTCGGCCTCCTTGATCCGCCAATTGACCGACAGTAACAGGATAGGGCAGTGCTTGACAAACGGTTGATGTTGCTTGGCATTTCCTGGGGACCAGAGACGGGCCAGCTTGCACTATCTCAACCTTCAATAGTCTCTTATTTCTTGGAACCAAGACTATGAGCTTGCATCCTTGAAAATGGAAGAAAGGAAAGACAAAGGGGTGGAATCCTTCAGTGGACAACCTTGGAGTCAGGTCCTAGGCTTGATAGCCAACCCCCTAGGGATTTAAATGTGGATGATCCATCCAACCATAGGCCCAGCCTCGTTGCCCACATAGCATGTACATATTGTGTCTCTTCTTCCGTGTATATACGACCTTCTGTTCTTGTTATCGCTGATGCTCCTCTTCATACTTGCACACTCCCGGAAGACACGCCTTTGGGAATTTGCACTAATAAGTCCGGACATTGGGCCCGCCTTCCGTGATATCATGCAGAATCCGGAAACCTGAGTCCAAGGGCCTACTTTCCTGTACCTTGGACTACCGATAGGAGTCTGGTGCAGGTGATAATAGGTCAAGCTCGCTTACCCAGGATGGCAAACCTTCGAGCTTCTCCAAGCGACAGAAGGTCAGCGTCGTGCCGGCCATGATTCAGCAGAATCCAGATATGAAACGGCCACTGCGGCTTAAGTTGCACTGCAACCATTCGGACCGTACAATATCTTTCTCGGGGAGCAAATGCGAGAATTCGCCACGGTCATTGTGGCGCTCACCCTCATGGCGAGTGCCTTGCTCGTGCACAAGGGACTAGCGCGATTGTTGACTGGGTGTGTGAATTAGGATTCCAACATTTCTAGGCATTTCTAGAATTCGATATCACGGTTTCCATGCCTAAGATCACGGGAAAGTCTAACCTGTATTATTAAGCTCCCATTCTGGTTCTTTCTGTGATGTGCTGGGCTTTTCAACCAGCCTTACGCCAGCCCAGAGGATCATTTGGACGGTCCGGCCGGGGACATAGGGAGATATTGCTCTCTGGTCAGCGACGGGGATGACCTTGGTTGGTTACGATGACGATGATCACATAACAGCTTCGAAAACGAAGAAAGATGCGGTCAAGAACCCACCATTTGCATTATCCAGAGGTCCACAGCAATTACTAGTGGACAGGCGCCCTGGGCATCGCTGTCCCCTTTGCATTGACCAGCATTCCCGTCATATGTTTTAACACGTGGCTTCTGTCAACCGGGTGTATGTGCTGTCCTCCGGTTCCCCGGTTTTGCTATAGACAAGAGAACAAGGGAGATACGACCAACATCCACCAGAAATAACCTCCCAAGAAGCAAGCCCTCCCTATCGTTTGTCTTTTTGCCCCTGTGGATTTTTTTCGCGTTTTTGAAGAACACATTATTGATCCAATCTCCCATCTCCATCTCTACCATGTCTAAACGATGTCTACTAACCACATATCATGACCTGGTTGGATTAACAACGACGGTGTGAAACCATGTGAGAATCCCATACATAATAGCGCCGAAACCAAGACAACACATGATGGGCAACCCACAAAATATTCAAAGATAGGATATAAACCATGAATGGACTAGCTATCTATCCATCCCCCCCTCAACTTTCAACCTCTCCCACATTCTTCCGGGGCATTCTGGAAAATAGTTTTGTCAAGCTTCAGAGATGATTGCATTGCACCTTTCACGACATGCAACCGATGACCTATATCACTATCATATATGCAGCCTTGCCCCCTGTTGCTGTTTTGCTTTCCAGACCTGCGTTGGGATGGTAAAGGGATCCACAAAGAGACGACGGCGGCACCTACCTAGAAGTTGGAGTCTGTACTTGCATCATACTTTTAAAGTGATATCATTCCATGCTTAAGAATGACCATAAGCTTCAACGCAGGCTTCCTGTCCTGTCCTGTTTCAAAGTCATGATAACCCTAGGAGCGGACTATACGCGTTGCCCTAAAAAAGACTCAAAATGATGGCTAGATCTTTCCTCTTCAGCAAGTGATAAAATTGGGTAGCAAATTATTCCAACCGGAATAACAAGGTCAAGATCTGCCCATTCATATGGGTCAGCTAACTAACTACCCCTGACGTGATGATCATGTCCAAAAAGCTTTTTGTGGCGGGGCTCGCTACTCAGTCATTCCTCCGAGCGTTGCCGTTGAAGGAGGGTTGGTTCCCAGACCTATCTATGTATGCGGTTTAGTTTGTGAAATACCTTTACTAGCAACAAATGATGTTGCAAGGCACATCGACTCCTTTGGTGGTAATTTGCGCCCGCGTACATATGATACCATTCTGGACTCGAATCCACAAGCCACGCAAAATGCAACCACCTACCAATCTGCCTGAAAGCTCCAAAAAAAATAAGGTCGTTGTTCAACGGCCCTTTTCGAACTACAGCGACGAGGGTTGCCTAGCCCTAAGTAAGTTGTTGATGATGACGGTGTTTGACCTTTGTTGAAAGGACAGGACAATTGTTCGCACCACATAATGGAGGAATCAAGAGCCTGCTTTGCTTAATTTTGGTCTCCTGCGCAACATGAGCGAGACAGCGTGTCATAATTCTCGTAAGAGTTCGGTACCTACACAGAAACCGAAAGGATATTCAATGTCCAAATCCTGCTCAGACGACTCGGGGCAACATTGTCTTCAATCCAAAATCCCGGTTTTTTTCCCCTTTTTCCAAACCCTCCTACCGACTATATAACGACAAGCTCGACGAACAACCTCTTCTTCCATAGCTACGGTATGGCAACATACGAAGTAACAAGGCCAAGCAAGTATCAAACCAACTGGATAAGAAAGATACCTAGAAAGCGAATGACTTTTGTCCAAGCTCATTGGTTTATCTATCCAAAAAGGAAGCCCCCACCCGGGCCCCGGCGTTGAATTCCCTCAAGCCAGCAAGCTGAGATTACCTCAACCACACATAGCAATGCAATGCAGCTAGCTAGATAGCTGCTAGCTATATATATGTGACTACAGACACCCCAAGACAGGTTTTCCTCCTCTAGTCTGTGATAATTAAGGTTGACGCTGCCCAAAGCAAGGAACCCTTCCCCATGATCCGATGGTCCGATGGTCCTCGATTTTAAGGAAGTATTTCTTCGACGACCGACAGCGCTCAGGGGAAGGAGAGTAAATATGGTGTTGCCTGAGGAGGAGGAGCTGGAGCTCTTCATGACGCACGTTAGGTGCTAGTAGGATTCAGGCAGGAACTTTGGTGCCCCTTAATCAATGAGCTGTGCTGTGCTGTGCTCATTTCTTGAAGCCAACTCGGAATGTGCGTTTGCGGTGGGCTACCTAGGTAAATTTACCTAAACTCTCTCACTGGTTGAGCCACAGCTCATCGCTGGTTTCAAGAGCACTGGTCCTTGATTCCCATTGTTCATGCGTGTGTCTGTCGCCGATGAGAACTGTACGTTACTTCAGTTCCGAGGCTATGATCAGGGCATAGCTGAACTTTCGTGGTGGTTAGCTTTCATCGGGTGCGTGCCGCGAGAGATTTGCTGAATCATTTCGCGGAACTTGATACATTCAACTCAGAGCTGAAAATGCTACCGACGGAATATTCAGAGCTACATATAGCGTTCCGACTTTGACCACCCCACAGACTTTCTGTCGTGTCTAGAAAAGGACGCATCAGCTACTTCATAGTTGGACTAGTTTGGTTTAACGAGAGCTAGTACAGCTCTAGAGAGATTCTCCTCCATCAACACGGCCAAGCAAGAGGTGTTCTAGAGTGGTATCGTGGAGCTTGCTACAGAGAAAAAAAAAACCTGTTCAACACCGATTAATAGCTCTCAAAGAACTCTGTCGTCGGTCCGAGGATTACTATGACAGTTGCGGCGTTCGGATTGTTGGGGAAATCTAAGTAAATGAATCTGGATTCGTTGATTTGGGCAACCTTGATTTTTCAGCGACGAGGATGATATAGATCTATCAGTGTCACAACTTGGCTAGCCTACTTTTCTAAGCCCTCTTTGAGTCTACATCAGTATTACTAGAACCAGATCTATAGCTAAAGAATGTGTATATTTATAACAGAGTACCAATAACGGATATCTAGGATCACATACAATGCCGGCCTTTTCTTCCGAGACTCTCGTCTCTCAGCCCCTCTGGATCGCCGTCATCTCCACTCCAGTGCGTGAGATCGACTGCCCAGTTTGCAAACCCGTAGAACTTCAGGTCCTTGTAATACTGTATTCGCCTTCGAAGGGTGCCCTTGCTCATGTACGCAACCCACTGGGTGTCATTGTAGACAAGAATATTCGAGTCGGAGCTAGGGTCGTAGTAAGACGCGTTGATATCCTCTTCGATGATCAAATCCTCGATCTCGGCATTTGATATAATACCAACAACCCCAGTGCATGGCCCTGGAAGAGCCGTGGACTCGGGTCCAGCGAAGGCGCATTCTGGCGCTGCGCAGCCGGGTTCACTCATGCCGAATGCTCGCCCATAGCTCGCCACGCCTACCGCGACTTTGTTTCTAGGGACTCCTGCTTTTGTAACTATAGGGTGTAAGCGCAGGACCTATTTAGGAGATGGCAACATACTCATCGAAAGTGCGAATTCCGTTTCGGTCAAATTCACTATCCTGTTAGCTTGCCCTCTAATTCGGAAAGGGCGGGCCTACCATGACTTCGCAAACAATTTCCTAGCTCACACCAGTCCTGCAGAAGAGCGTTGCCGTAGTCCCATTGCCCTAACTCTCAGTCAGTTTATTCTTGTGCAGCGGACGGGCGTCTTTACCGTGAAGGTCGTATGTCATGTAAACAATGTAATCGAGATAGGGCCACATCTCGGCAAGAGGAAACACTCTAAGGTAGAAGTAGCATGCTGGAGCAGCAATAGCGATGGTTTTGTCGCGGGGAAAGATCATTTTGAGTTTCTTCAAGAAAGCAAGATAGTTTGCGCCGTCCGACAACCAACCCAGGGACAAGCTAGGGAGATCTGTAGCCTTCTTCATTTGAGTAAACGCCAACATCAAAGCAGGATAGATTCTTACTCCGGGATACTCCCAATCGAAATCCAGCCCATCGATGTGGTTTTCCTCCACGAAAGTCATGATGTTGACGATGAACGTGTCCACATTGGCCGGATCCATAGCCTCGCGGAGCACATCGATGCTTGCCGAATTAACCGAATACCCCCAACCTCCTATGGAGATTACCTTCTTCACCCCTTCCAGTGCCAGAAAGTCGTCCCATTGGTTATAAGTGTTGTTGATCCCGATATGAAACGTGCTGTTGACGGTCACAAATCCCCAATGAATATGGCTGTAGTCGTTTACGTTGATGTGCTTTGCACGGAGGTTCAAGCAGGGACGGTCAAAGTTGAAAGACTCGTAGTAGCCAATTCTCATGAACTCTGCAGGTGGTTCCGAGTTGTCGATTATATCCAGACCACAGTTGGAAATACATCCCTTACGCCCCTTAGGAGCTGTTCCTGGATTTCCAGTCGGACCCTCTTCGTATATGCAGTATTCGGGAGACACGCCGCATTGGCCCAGGGTATTGCAGCACGCGTTCAGCTGGCAGGGGTTCAGTTCGGCGAGGGGTGTACCATCGGTCGGCATCTCCGTACCCGGCTTGATTGGACCGCAAACCGCATCGTCTATGGGGATCGGCATCGGAGGATATCCTTCGCTTAAGCAGATCCTCAGTCCCGGTCTGATGAGGTCGCAGCCAGTCCAGCCCCAAGTTCGCCCATCATTGAAGTAGCTGATATCCAACTCGCCAAGGTGGTTTACCGCAGCAATAGAAGCGCAAGTGTCCCTCTCCTGTGTCGTATAGCTTGCACAAGAGCCGTCATCATTCATGAGCGGCTGAGTTCCTGCCCATTCAGTGCTTGTGCAGCATACTTGCTGACCAGGCTGGAGCCACGAGCAAAAGTCGTTGCCAGGATTGTATGCCAGGAACTCAGCTGGAGAAAGACTGCATCGCTCTGCAAGCGTGTCGCAGGTATCTCCGTACACAATTGTCTCGACCACGCAGCCAAACTCCGGAGAGTATTCGTGAGTGACATGAATGATTTCGTGGCCAGACCGCTTATGGAGTGATCCTGCCATGACCGGAATGTCCTCAATTTTCAGAACATCGGGACCGTCAACACATTGTTCTCTAGTCCAGGCATCGAGGGCCAATTTGACCGTGTCCATCTCGCCGACAGCATCGAAGGCCATGCCGAAAGTGTGGTCTCCATGGTGATCCCCGCTGTAGAACTGGACCACGGCGCTCTTGTTCGCGGGATTGCCCGCCGTCCAGTCTCGAAGGCCTTGGATAACAGAGATCATAAATTCGTCGTCAGTCGCGGCACCTTTGTAAAGACCGACAGAGGTAGTGTTGAAACGAGCCAGGAGGTTGCGTGTGTTATGGATTGGAGTCCGGGAGAGGAACGTCTGCACATAGCGAAAGAGAAAATCGAGCTGAAGAAGACCAGACAGATTCGGATGGTCCTGTAAATCACGCGGAAGTGACTTCGACTCGAACGGGGCATCCGGTTGGTCGTCGATGGTACAGGCGGTTATCCTAAAGGTCGCATTGGCAGAGTCAAGAGAGTGATGGGAAGAAAAGTCCAGCAACACGGGGTGGTCGCAGGCATTCAGATTGTCCAGTGAGGTATAAGCAGTCCAATGACTTGGGTCAGTCCTGCAGGGGACAGGGCAGGTTGATTGCCTGGCTTGCAGGACCGCCGGGACCATCCAGCTGGCAGCGATCGATAAAGTAGGGGGGAACCGCATCTTGAAAGCGGCCGTTAAGAATGATGTTACGCAAGGAATGAAACGGGGGAAAGATACATTGCCGCAGCAGAAGAGGATGAAAGAGAGCAGAAAGCAGAAGAAGGGAGAGAGATGGAGGTGGGACGAGCAATGGCAGCTGCCGACAAGAAAGGAAGGAACGACCCTCCCGTCACGAGCAGCGCCTTCCACATTAGGATGAGACTATCAAACTATCTCCTAAGTACAAGCGGCCAAATGCCAACGAGTTATCAACAAGTGGTCTTTGCATCTTCATGTCCCTACTGGTACACCTCTTCTTCCCATGTATGACCAGACCCGTCTTGCTAAAAGAAAAAGAAAAACAAACAAACTGAATATCGCCCTCGAAGACCCGAAGACACCAACGAGTAAATCCCCGAAAACAGAAAGAGAACACAACTGTCAGGACCTACTGAGCGCCATCCAACGTCCTATGGCATACGAACTTGCAAACACGCATCTCGCCAAACTTCTTCGCCTCAGCGGCACCACTAAGCTGGGAGAAATCGGGCTCTGGATAGTTAGGGATAGCACCACCAATATTGGCGAGCCCTGCATCCTTGTCCATTTTGTCCATACCTTCGGTCAAGATTTGGGCCAGAAAGTTATGATAATCGTCATTCGAGTACTGATCAATGGTGGGCTGGGGAACGGACTGGGTCTGGGGTTTCTCAACACGGTGGTCAGACTTCTCGGTAAACTTGCTGAGAAGGTCCGCATGACTGGCCTCATCGTAAGCGCCCTGGGATGGTGCGGCGTAGAACGGGTCGGGCATGGGAACATTGAAATTCAGCTGGGCTCTCTGCTTGTGTTATTAGCGGAGTTTGGATGAGAAGGGAGGAATACAAACCATGAAAGGGGTATCAAAGTTTTGATAGCCGGAATCAACACCCACATATCCCTGGACGTGAGAAAGGCTGTCCATAATCCCGCTGTACTCAGCTCCAGTCGGGGGAAGCATGTCCTGGAACTGAGTTCCAGGACCGGGCGTCCAGTTGCTCGAGCTGGCAAGAAGCTGGGGGTCAATTGTACTAATGTCATCCGGCAGCGAGGGGTAAAAGAACTCCTGAGATGACTGAGAGGGGGTAGGCGCCGCGGGGATATCGTTGATGAGACTATCAAACTGAGAACTAGCTGCCGCCTCAGGGGGAGAGGGTACAGCAACATCCACCGGGGCAGGAGAAACAGCCACGTCCTCGGCTACAGGTTCATTATCGTTGTGGTTAACCGCTGTCTCAGCCTTGCGTTTCTTACGCGTCAGTTACTCTTCAGTTTAAACCTCACTTGTGAGAGTTAGGGCTACATAGCGAAACATACCTGTACAGAAACAGCAGGGACAGCAGGAACAGCCGCAGCAGCGGCAGCAGCCTCCTATATCGATATCCAACGTTATTCCTCTTACCCCTACCCTAACACAAGCTAGAAGAAGGTACGTACCGCATCTCGTCGCCGTTTTCTCATATGCTATCGGAACAGTTAGAATACATAACACAATGCTTACCAAGAAACAGGTCGAGGAAGGAACTCACGCAGTCGCTTGAACTAGTCCGGCATTTAAAGCAATGTCCACATTCCACAAGCCGAGCTGATATGAAGGATTGGAGAACAAGGAATGTCCGTTTGCATTTAGAACATTTTTTGCTCGCTTTCGAATCTATCTGTGCTAGAGTGGCTCTTCTGGCGGCCAGGGTGGGGGTGCGTCGACGAAGGGTCATAGTGGTGCTTAACGAACGTGAGAATAGCTTGACAGAAACAAACGAACACAGGAAAGAAAGAACAGAGACTGACTGAGGAAGCACGAGGCGAGTATGGGAAAGAAGAATGGAAAAGAAAAGTGTTTACTCGAGAGGAGGGGGGAAACTGGGGGTTTTATTATTTTGGCACAGCTTGACGCCGAGATTGTGTGAAATCGCATCGTTGGCCTTTGACGACTCATCATGCTCATTCTACGACTAAGAGAGATAAACAACTGATCGTAGCCTAGTCTTTCAAGGTGAGATAATCAGCATTGTTTTTGTTTGCGTGGGTGCTTATGCGCATTAGGGTTAAAGGGACTTGTGCGCATGAACACTTGAACACTTCTCATCTCATCTCATGTCTATCCTACAAGGGTATCCAGCAATTTAACTATACAAAGCGCCAACGAGTCCAGACCAGACAGACCAGACCAGATCAGACGTAACTACCCTTCTACAAGTGAAACAGTGACTTCTCATTAACCTCGCAGAACCTCCAAAGCCCAGCCTCGACAGCCGCGTCCCTAACGCTCCCCAGCTCCTCATCCTTGACAGCACGATTGATCTCCGCATACCGCACCTCATCTTTGACCTCCTGCTCCTGCTCCTCCTCCTCCTCGGCTCCATCCTCATTCAACAGCTTCCTCCTCGTAACCCTGCTCCTCCTCCTCTTCTTCCCCACATGCGCATCAGGATGATACTGCTCCATGATATGCACATACAAATCACGACTAACATTGCCCGCAAGCCAGCGCATAATCTCCCTCCCCTCATCCTCCTTCCCGGGCATAACCAGATGCCGCACGAGCACCCCCCTCTGCGCAATCCCATCACTCGTGAAACTCAAATCCCCAACCTGCGCATGCATCGCCTTGATACTCTCCATCGCCGTCTCGACATAGTCACCGGCCTTGAGCAGACGCTTTGACGTCGCGGCCTTCCACACTTTGAAATCGGGCAGGTAGATATCGACGAGCCCGTCGAGGAGGGCGAGAGAGTCGAGCGAGTCGAAGGAGGAGGTGTTGTAGATGATCGGGATGCGCAGGCGGCCCGTGTCGCGTGCGGCGAGGATCGAGAGCGCGACTTGGGGCACGACGTGCTCTGGTGTCACGAGGTTGATGTTGTGCACGTTGCCTGTTTCTTGGAGCTTGAGGTACCATTCGGCTAGTTCTTCGGGCGTCAGGTCGAAGCCGTTGCGTTGGTGCGCTATGTCCTACTCTCGTCGTTAAGCCAAGTTTTTTTTTTTTTTTTTACTCCCTCTTTACAGTATGGATAGATAATCTAATCTAAAAAACACAAAAAACCCGCCTGGAGGAATGAAGGAAGAGAACATACATGATTCTGACAAAAGACACACCTCAGATTACACCCAGAGAAGAAGACGGCCCCGCTACCATGAAAGCCCTGGATACAGGGTTCCTCGCCGCGATGGGGCGCAATGACGTTGACTTTGGCCGTCTCCGCGCCAATCAGGCACATGCCCGTCGTCTCGAAGCGGTTGACGCCGCAGCGGCGCGGGCACAGGTTGCAGTTTGATAAATGTCTGTACGCCTGCGATCGTTTTTTGGCTGCTTCGGTGCTCGTGAGTAGTTGGTGGCGTGGCGTGTAGTCGTCGAGCAGGTATTGGGGTGGGATGCCGAGGGTGCGGTGCGGGATGCGGGGGAGGAGAATGGGGACCCCTGCGGAGGGTGGATGGGTGGAGGGGAGGGGCCGTGAGATGCGCGGGCGGAGGAGGCCCGTGGTTTTCGTGCAGGCTCTGTTGAATAAGGACATTGTGATCGGGTTATAAGAGAAGAGGATTGGCCATTTCGCGAAAGGGTTTGGCGATTGAGGAGAAAGTTGGGGATGGGATGGCCCGACGTTCTTATCGGCTTATCTCAGCGGGGTGGCGTCATAAGAATAAGTGCACTATGAGTGGGCAGTCATGCTCATATATCATGGAGAGGAGCAAAATATAGGAGGAAGGATCACAATGTATTGACAGTATAGTCGGTTATGAGTCCCATAGTATACATTAAGCAATTCAATAAATGCACAGTAGAGGCATAAGCTATATCCCAGGCCACTCTTTGTGTCAAGAAATATTCGAAACAAACAAAAAAATAAAAATAATAGAATAGGTATCATGGTCCGACTGAACGGATGGTGAATAAATAGAAAAGGGCACTGCCACTGCTCCTATGAACTCCCGACGAGGCTGGCCAACCTCGTTCGTATTACCGCTTCGTAGATCGTGTCAATTCGTAAATTCCAGGCATATGGGTATCAAATATACAAGCACTAAAGCGCAAGGCCAGTGCCATCGCCGGTCCAGCGGTAGAGAGAAAGCACTTCGCGTCGACGCTGCTGCTGCTCGCCAAAGTCGTCGGGTACACGGCCGCGGACCTGCGCAAGGGCCGAGCGCATCACTTTTCGAAACGTTCGCTAACATCGTTAGCTTATGAGCGTAGCAAGACCAGGGGGGTGGAGACCAACCTGATATTCTGTATTAAGGGTCACAACACAAGCCTCGTGCGCCCGGACAATGGTCTCGCAGGCTCGGACAACACTAGGGTTGGCATCGCCTTGTAGTTTATCTGCGGCCAGTAGCAGCAGGAAACTGCCCTGAAGCAGATAGATACCGAAGAAGAATGGCATGAAGCTGAGATCCGGATCATACTCCAGAATACCCGCCGCTGCTTCCGCAGCACCCACGGCATGGCTCATCGCCGCGAGGAAAGACTCGGACGAGATCCACATGTCGTGGTCTTCTAAAAGATTGATCGGGTCCCACTTTCCAGCTAGCAAGATGTACAGAACATGCATAATATGCGTCCCATAGGCGACGACCATCCTGGTGTGCACGATCGACTCGTTGACTCTAGACCCAACCGTGCTGCTTGATCGGCCGGAGGGGCTCACATGATCTAGGTGCGGGTTCTCGGCGGGCTCATTTTCAGCGTAGTTCAGACTATTTGTATATCGTGCCTCGAACTCTTTCAAGCTCTGGCCGTAAGCATCGAGTTGCTGCGTGATCTCAATTGTCTGCTGATCCCATTCGGTACCGTTGCGGAATGCGAGTCCGTACCGTGGATGCTCTCTCGCATGCTGCAGATCTATGATCCCTCCTAAGATTGTCATCAAGGGCAAGAAATATCCAAACATGCTGTGACCGGCGCATTCGATCGGCGGACCAACTGCGCGGTAACTGGCAGCAGGAAACTCCCCGGCCTGCCAGAGGTCATCGTTCATCGGCTGCAGCAGTTGCGAGCATTCCTTGTCCAACAAGGTAATTGGCCTGTTATAACAGAGCGCGAGGTGGCGGTCTGTTGCGTACAGAAGCCACCAGAGGCGCCGGCGTTCTTCTCGTTCCTCCTCTGTCACATTGATGTTCGAGCTCCCAGGTCCATGTGCAGACAGCAAAGAAGATGCATTGCGCTTGGTCGAATCATCCACCTCGTTATCTCGTTCTCCGTCCTGTCCGGCTTGTGAAGCGTTCGGTGGTAGCTCGCGACCTAGTTTCAGTTCGTGAGCCAAGGACCAAGCGGCTGTCCACCAGCGCATGCTAGCAGCCTTGTATTCGCTTGCAGATACCACCGTCGCAAGATGGACGTAGGTTGCGACGTCATCAACTGCGCCTGTTGCTGTACTTTGAGCACCAAGCTGATCCATCGAAACACCAAACCCGCCGAGCGCCACCCCGTTTATTACCATGTTAGCTGCATAGTTCGGAGAGGCCTCACCCAGAGCCGGGCCATGGATCAAGGGGCGTAGCAACCCGATAGTTAGCTCCAAGAGCTTCTGACATACTCGGCCGCGGGCGGACGGCGGAGAGGTTAAAAAGGGAGCATCGCTGGTTTGCGCGGCTACCCATAGCATGCTCGCTAGTAACCCAGGGGAGCAGACGCGGGGTTTTGCTGGGTGAAGGAACGACTGTTTCCGGAATATGTAACCTACGACATATGGAGATTGCGGAGAAAGGTGGGAGGAAGAACAGCTTGTGAAGTAAAGGTCGAGAAGGTCGCAGGCGAGGGACTGGGGGATTATCGATGCAATGTGAGGAAGAACGGGTTGCAAAACGGGATATCGTAGGCTAGTCGGAAATGGCGCCATAGGAAAAGAAGGGAAATTCGCAGGAGATGGAGAAGGTAACGGAAGCCATCCTGGAGATTGCGCAGGTGGTGAAAGGCCTAAGAATTGAGCCGATGGATTATCTGTCGAATTTCCAAGTCGAAACTGATTAAGTGAGGTCGAATTCGGCTCTTGTGTGTTTAGCAGAGAGAAAGCGTTGTCGCTGTAAGCATTCAGGCCCTGCGACGGAAGAACGGACGGGGGAGACCGTGGATTGTTCTGCAGAAGCTGCAAGGACCGCAAGTCGGGGACCGCCATTTGCGAACGGTTCGAGTCATTCAAATGGCTAAAGTGATTCAAGTGCAAAGTGTCAAGAGTAGATCCCAATGGCGGTTGGGAGTGCGCCGCCGCCGAATGGCCGGTTTGTATACCCGCCAGCCCATTAGTTGGCGGTAACTGCGACTGGACTCGAGCGGCCTCAAGGGCAGGGTCATAGTGACCGCTGGGCTCCATCGATGAGCGTCTATCCGGGGGCGATGGATGCTCGTTCGGGTGCTGTCCAGCTGCAGCTGCCGCTGCTGCGAGATCCTTCTTCGAGGCTTTCCCCCGTTTCTTGCGTTCGCGAGCGTATTCACAGGTTAACCCGAATTCTAAAACACAGGTTAGCGGGCTATGAGCCAAGCGGCACTGGAGAAAAGATTGGCAAACCTATGCAGTGGGCGCACGGGTTCTGGCCGTCGCATTTGGTCCGAAGCTGGTTGCATTGATCGCACGCGCGACTAATTCTCCGCCGGACAGGTGCTGAAGAAGAGTTCTTGCGAATCATAGAACGGGCTTCGGCGAGAGAATCGCGCACAGAGGCGGGTTTGAAGCTGGGGTTATTGTCGCCGTAAAGCTGGTCCTTGGAGTTGGAAAGCGAGTGCCTTAGTGAATTCGACGCATTATCCTCAGTCCCTCCACCTTCGCGCGACAGCTGCAATTGCTCTAGGACGTACTGAGAGCCCTCGGCGAGTGTGTCCAGGCCGACGGTCTGGGACTGTGTCATTCTCGCCGACTGCGAATTGGAGAAAGGGGGAAAGGAGTTGGTGAACTGCTGGAGCGAGGTTGTCGACATCCTCGCTGGGGGCCAGATCAACGGGACATGAGAATCGAGACTGTAGGTCGTGGACTTGTCCAAGCGGCAAGGTGAGGCGGAAAAGAGAGAAATGGTACAGCCAAAGCGGAGAAGAGATCAGGTGAGGGGCGGAAACCACAGAATACGGAGGGAAAGGATTTAGTTGCAGGTTGGATTAGTGGAGAGGGTGAGGAGAGCGCGCATTGCCGACCAAGGCCGGGCCACGAGAGTGTAGAAACCCTGAAGAGGGGACGAGGCGACAAGAGACAGACAGGGATGGTGAGAAGAAGAGGGGAAAGTAACGAGAGGGAGAAGAAGACTGCGACACGAGGAGACGAAAAGGTAGAGAGGCAAACCCCAGACCGAAGCCGGGGAAGCGCACCACAGGCGTGAGTGGAGGCCGCGGACGGGGGGGGTTGTCAGGCCATGCGCCCAGACCAACAGAATCAGGAAGGGATCCCCAGTGGCAACGGCCAGGCAAGAGACTCGTGGTTCAGCCTTCGAGTTCAGAGAGAAGGGGGCTAGAAAGACAGAAGGTAAAAAAAAACCGGGAAACTGGCCCTGAACCAGGAGGAAAAAAAGAAACGGAGGAGGGAAATGAAAGGTGGGGAAGTCGCAGCCTGAGGCAACCAAGAGATCTGGAGTTAAGTTTGCCGTGTGCCCTTCGTCAACGGAGCGAAGGAATGCTGGCTTTCGGTCCGATCGAATTGCTCTGCTTTGCCTCAAAAGTGTGGAGGACCGAGATTGCCGCAGCCCAGGAAGGCGACGACAGCTCCCAACGGAGCAAATTACTCTGTCTGATTGGCGGTCTGCAGAAATAACAGGACCTTGAATGGACCAGCTGATGATGATTATTATTACGCTGCGTAATGGCAATCTACGGAGTATAGTGTGTTCTAGGTTAGAAAGCCTCGCGTAAGGGTTTTCAGGACCAGGGATCAGACATCAGCCGTGTCACCAATGGCGCTCGTGATCTTGCCCGCCGGAGAGCTTCCGTCGCAGAAGTTCACGAGAAGAATGTCAATGCAGCTCTCGGCAGACAGCCTGTTCAGCCGGATTCTGGCTAAATTACCCCAGACTCACGGGTTTATCCGGTCACCCGGTCGCACTCCCGAGGTGCAGCCGCCAGCAGACAATCTCAAGTTAAAAAGGCAGGACAGGAGCAGCTGGAAAGACGCTTTATGTATATGTTAGAAATTCTTTATATACAGAGAATCATACATGGATATCATTATAATGTACATCACCGCCGAAAAAAAAAAGACGGGGCCCAATATATCTGAGGTTCAAACGCCATACCCAATCGGCCACTTTTCCCGTAAACACAACGCCAGCCCCATTCCGCTATTATTATAAGGCCGCACTTAAGAAAAGAAATATTCACTCTCGCGAATCCGCGTCAGATCCCAGCTGCCCTTCTGGGGCACATCTCGGAACCGCATCGGCATCCACAGCCAAATCTGGTGCTCCGGGTACTTCCTCTTCTTCTTAGGTTCCCCTGCCCCGTTCGGCTCCGGTGTGGTGGTGTCTTGCTCGGTCTCCAAGTCGGCAGTCTCATCAAAGCCGGCTTCTGACTGAAGCGAATTGTCAAGGCCGCCAGGAAGGAGGCTCTCGAGCAGCGGGTCCGATTCGTCGGTTTCCAAGGACTTCTTCGCTGCCTCCAGGTCTTGTGGGACTTCTCCAAGACGGGCAGACTGGCCGTGGGAGGCTCTGATGGAAAGATCATCATCAGTGCCACCGAGCATGTCAAAGATGCTTGCCGGGGTGACCATTGCTTGCCCCTTTAGCACCCTCTCGGGGTCGCTCGAATTCAACAATTCCTGCCTTTTGTATTCCGCAAGAAGCTCCCGGGACAGGGCGTTTGACTTGCTTCCCCGATATTTGCGGATTGCTATTCCAAACTTGCTCGACGCGGGCACCTTGGCAAAGTACAAGTTCCTTCCGTACCGCACCTGGAATTCTTCCGCCAGTCGGTTAACCACATCATCGGAGTGCATTCGAACGAATTCATCGCGGAGGATCCGGTTCATCGAATCGACATCGGCGGCATGAGTCCAGAAAGAATCGTGGACGGCCGAAAAGCTGAGGCCGGCCTTACGGCAAGCAATCGCAGACAGCATCATGTGCGTCGCGTCCAGGGAGTGGATGAAGTTCGGAGGAAAGGCCTGAAGCTGTTTGCGTCGAGAGACAAGGAAATTCGAGTTGGGTTCAACGATGCTCAGGGACTGGAAGGATGTTTGTACACGCTTAGCCACCCGTGTGCGATACGGTTGCACGACAGGCAGGCCTAGTGGGGTCGTCCAAATCACAGTGGACTTGAATTCTTTCGTCGGGTCGAGATCTTTCTGTGCTTTCCCTTGGTTCTCCATGATATTGCGAGAAATTGCTTCAATCTGGAAAGGGGAGAGCGACTGTGTGATACGGTTCGCGCAATCGCCAAGCCAGTATTGGATTTTGTGTGCTCCATTGAACATCGAACCCAGGGCATCGAAGATTCTCTTGGCAATATACTGAGATGCCGCAAGCGTTTGGTCCGTCGAGAATTCGGGATAGTAGTCCACCAGCTGCTTTCTGACCTGCTTCATGGCTCCCATGAAGGTCACACCGTAGACATTCGTCATAACGGTCTGCTTGACGATCTTGCGAGTAATCTTCCCTTTGAGAAGCTGAGCAATAGGGTCACCCTCAGCAGCCTCCCTTGCAATGACTTCCTTAACAAAGTCGGCAACGCCAGAATAGACGTCTGATGGGCGGTCAGAAGGCTCGAGGTTGACCTGCTGCGCACCTTCTCGGTCACCACCAAGGGCAGCATAATGCTGAAGACCATTGCAGGAGCCATCCTGATGGATTGGTAAGCGCGAAGGATATTTGGTAGGATCTGGATGGTTCAAAGCGTTTCGCAGCTCACAACAGGCCGCTAAGCACTGCCAAGGATCTTCGGCTTTGAGCCACCAGCGCCGACCATGAAGACCATTGTTGGCAGAGTCCAGAACGTCGTCCAAGTTGTCCATGGTAAACTGTTCTCGCTCAGAAAGACTGGCCTTGTCGAAGCCTGAAAGGTTGGCAATCTGAATCTTCAGCCACCTCAAACCTCTCTCTCCCAGAGGCTTGGCTTCACTGAAAAGAAGAAGACCTCTTGCGTTATCGGCTCCCATTTGGTTGAGATAGGGAGGAAGAGGATATGCTCGGCCACGGAAGTCCAAGTTATGCGGGAAATAAAAGGTTTCGTTCAGGTAGGATCGAGCTACCTCCAACTGGAAATTCTGGAAGCATCGCTGGGAGTGATATCCGCTTCGTTTGTTTTCAATCTCTCGCACACGTTCATTCCATAGTCGCATTTCGTTGAAGCCCTCGTCAGCCGACGGTTTGGGCGGAAGAGGCATGTCAGGTTCCAAGGGGGCAAGGTCGGCAACCGGATCTCCCGTGTTCCAGGCCTCGAGCATGATGTTGAAAACATCGCGGTTAATGTGCCATCCAGTGGTACCAAGAACATCTAGGCCTTCACGTATCTCTTCTAGTCCGTGCCTCTCCAACGCCGCCTTAACATACTTGGGTTGCAGTACCTCGCCGGGTGTTTGACGGAGTAGGCTATCGCGGTGTGTAAGGAAGCCCCCTTCATCAAGTGCTGTCCACCGTCGGGGTTTGCAAACCATGGGTAGGCGGCGGCCCAGCAGCTCCAGTGACGGCTGCCTGGTAACGAGTTTGACAAGTTCAGGGTGTGCATAGATGTACCCAACCCGCTTGCCCCAGCTGATCTGATAGGAATGCTGGAAAGCAAGCTGTTGAAATTCAGTCAGACCCTGGTCAGATTCGTTGTAGACGTTGACCTTCGCAACTTCAAAAAGAAAACCCATCATAACAGCGCCGATTTTGGCCTTGCTACTCGCAGACCAAACGATGGTAGGATCCGATTTCTCCATTTTTTCGATCAGGCTTAGCCACTTGCCCCTAGCCTCCGACACCTTGCGCTTTTGAAGCATTTTCTTGATGTTGTTCAAGCGTCCTTGGCTGGCTCCCCATTTTTTCATATTGTCCAAGGCGTTTTCCGCCAAAAGTTCGTCGTACATGTCATGTCCAATCGCAGATACCAGGACCGAGAGTTTCATTCCACTGTCAAGGCCATGGCGAATGAGGGAGCCCATAACAGTGAGGATGGTAATCGCCGCCAGTCGTTCCGGGGGGAACACACGCAAAAAGACACCATACTCGCACCGATCTTTTTGTTCTGCGGTTCGCACGGGATTCTTTTCTGCTTCATCGACAAGCTCCAATTCGGCCTCAATTCTTTTCACAAGTTCCCCTTTCCAGATGTGCATGAGAGGGCCCACTTGTTTACTGAGAACCTGAGTGGTCGGAGCCATTTTCTCGAATTTTTCAGTCTCTATTTCCCAGCGCTTGAGAGCAGACGTCATCACATCTCTTTCGAGTTGTTCCTGCCTGCGTCTGTTGTAAAGCTCAGTGCTTTCCACACTATCTGAATCGGCTTTTACGGGAACAATAGCGGACGAAAACATGGCGATTGACTCTTGAAGCGAGGACAAACCAAGTCCTTTCTGGTTGACGGGTCGAACGGGGGCGATATCTGGAATTGGCGGTCCACTATCCTGACTTTTTCGGAATTCCATGCTATCAATCGCGACTCTTTGTAGGTCTGCAGAACATATCTGTATAAAGACAAAGAGTTAGTATCAGCCTGATAGTCAAAGCTCGCAAGGGTTACACACCTCTGATAATCGTCCAAGCTCATTTTCGAGAAGAATAGGAACAGCCAAAACTTCTTCCTCCACGCCCGCTCTCTTTGCCAAAGACCAATACCGACGAACTGCTCGCTCCCGCTGGAATCGTTGAAGCAAACGTAGCGCCATGCGGATCATAATTGCATAAGTGGTTGCATCCGGTGTAACACCACCATGGGGCATGTCGACCTCGAACCATCTCTGGATTTGCAACACGGTTTGAAGCTTTCCGCCGTCAATAGCATGGCAGACCATAGACTCCAATAACTGGTTGTGTAGTGAGAGATATGAAGAAGAGTTGACAGGATAGTATTCTTTCAACCGATTGAGAAGTTTGCTTGCTCGTTCAAATTGACCAACCTTGACTGACAGTTGAAAGTTTGCCAGCAACTCCTGCTCGTCACCACCAATACCCTTGCGCTTCCTCCTCATCACTTTGGGTGTAGTATGTACGAACTCTGGCACGATAACAAGGGAAGACGGATCGGAGGGCTCGAATCGGGGTGGTTCTCGGCGAGATTCCTGATTCCAAGGTTCCTCGTCCATTGACGGAGGAGCATATGGATCATTTTCGAAGTATGAATATTCGCCAACAGCAGACTGCTCTACAACGGTGGCGAGGCTCCGGCTCGACTGGAAAGAAGGACGACGAGGGCGATTCTCTTGGGAAGCATTGCTGACGGAAGATTGTAACGAACTGAGACGTCTCGATTGGGAATGATGGCGAAGTTTTGCCGATGACTGGAGAAGATAGCGTCCTTGCAGCAGGCGAGCCTGCGACGCGGCACTCCTTTGCCGAACAATCTGCGACAGCATAATGTACAGCGCGGCGCAAACGAATGATTAAACAGGAATTATATGACCACGGCGATAATATGGTGCTCAAATATAGAACAAAGAAGAGAATGTGCAATAAAACAAAAAAAGGCGAAATGCTATGCAATGCTGAAAAATCGACGAGACCAGAGCGACAAGTCGACGCCCTTTCTTGCGGGGGCTTGTCAATCCAGACTGACAACCGTCCTGCACTCTATCCCAGCCCTCAAACGAGCAAAGTAAGGAAAGAATAGGGATGAAAGCACAGTGCAAAGGATGGCAAAAAGCTGGGGGAAAGGAGACGAAAATGCGCAGCTCAAGGAGTCTCCGGATGAAAAATGCTCAAGTCCCGAAAAGGGCGATGTGCACGTGACAATCGAACAATCGCTGGTATTCGATTGGCCCACAGGTGGGTCGCGAGAGTCGCGACTTTGGGTCTTTTGGAGGCGAACTCCACTTTTCTCTTCCAATCTTTATGGATTGATGGTTGATCAATCTACAGCGTAGATATCTACTTTGTACCGCTTCGTGAGACATGTTCATTTTCGCTACAGAATGACATTTATCCTTCCTCTGTGCTGCTCCCTGACGACTCAGCGCCTTTTTGCTTCAGCCGATTTTGCTTCATCGCCCAGCCAGTCATCTCCGGCCGAGCGGGGTCAATGCGTGGCGCGCTCATTTTATCCAGATAATCTTCGCTGTTGATCGCAGACTCGAGTTGCGGGAGCTCCTCAACGTCTTGGTGCATCATGTAGTTGTCGTATATCTGCCATGATTCCTCATTCTGTGTGCCGTTAGTAACTACTTCCATCGCAATGGGAGGGAGGAGAGCTAGAGAACTTGAAGCATACCTCAGCGTCAACCCAATCATACGTCTTCCACTGCTCATCTTGCATCTGCTTTAGGAGCTCAATGTTCCCCGCCACCTGGACCTCTTTATCCTCTGCGCTCTTGACCTTCATATCGATGGTTCGCGCCTCGGGCTCGGGTCGATCTTCCTCGCCTTCTTTCCGCCCTTTGCCGCCGCGACCTTTTGGCATCTCGTCCATCGCGTCAAGATGGTGGAGTTGGGGGTGTAGCTGTACGACCGCAGTAACCGGAGAAAGGTGTAGCTTATCTGTAAACGCGACATCACATCATCATCATCGTCAGCCTTGTTGCACCAAAGGAAAGGGACATGAAAAAAAAAAAAAAAAGCTCACCCCCTCGGAAAGCAGCAAGCATATAAACCGGATCCCCATCCTCGGGGTCCTTAATGCGCCCACCCAAAGTCTGCACCTTCAAGAACGACGCCTCCGTCCCCTCATTCCCCCCCAATCCCCGCTGCGCCGACCCCTGCCGCTCCTCGCTCTTAACCTTCCCCTGAGCCTGAGCCCCATTACTCCCAGCACTCCCACTCCCACCACCAACACTAAACCCGCCAGCCATTCCATACGCACCCCCTTCCCTCGCACTCCGACTCTTCCTCAGCGCGTCCCCGAACCGCAGCCCCTTCCCAATATCATAGTTCACCCGCGTGTTAATGGGCACGTCGACCTCCACCAGCCCGGTCTTGGGCTTCTGTCTGAACGCGACGGGCTTCTGGCCGTTGTTGTCGTCGTATGCGTGGCCTGTGGGTCGGTCGAGGTATTGCAGGACGTATCGCGAGATGTCCGAGTCTGTGAGGTAGATGTCGTACGAGGCGATTATGGGATCGGAGTCTGTAGATGTGGCATTGTTGGAGGAGGAGGAGGTGGGGGTTGGGGTTCGGGAGGGAGATCGGGACATTGTGATTGATTGTGTTTGTCGTGGTGTCCGTGGATAGAGACGGGGTTCAATTGTTGGTTTGGACTAGACTATGGTATGTTGCTTATGAAGATGACATTGTCTGTAAAGGTAAAAAATGTTCAAGTGAGGAATTGGAGCTTCAGTTTTTTTTTTCTTCGCAGCTTGAATCATCGCGATAAGATTGCAGAAAGTTTTTAGATTCTCACCGCCTCTGCATAAATTTGGTATAACCCGTCTTTTAGTCAGCATAAAATAATTATGCACTCCAAACGCAGCCCTGGACAGGGCTTCTCTCCCAGAAGATGGCTGAATTATCGAACCTTGAAATGTTTCTAAGACATGAGCAGGTCGGCTGAAATAGATAACCGTAGGTTACAAACATGTACGCATCATACTGGTCAATGCACTTACTGGCTTGAGATTTCTATACGTTGTCGAACATCGGGTTGTACTACTAGGCTGCACCAAGATATATATCATAAAAATGGTATTAACTTAATAACAGAGAAATTTTTTGAACAATGGTATATCCAACAGTCATATCGTCAACAGAACATAACAGGGAATTCCATGAATCTAAGCCAGCAACGCAAAAACGTGACAATCGTGAGATAACATATATGCAGTATAACGGTACAACAAGAGCCGCAACCATATTGTTTGAATCTATGTGCAAGTCGTTTACTCCTCATCCTCTTCTTCCTCGGCAACCTAGAGAGAGGTTGTTAGTAATGAGATTAAATGCATTTGAGAAAAGGGTGGGCTTACTCCTTCGTGGAAGTTGCGTCCGTCGGTAGTCTCCTTGATAACACCAGCGCGGATCAACCAGTCTCCGAACCGCTCGGGCTCCTCGCCGTCGGTGTTGCGCTCGAGAGCGTACCGCCTAAGCAGGGGCTTCATGATATCGAGGATCTCGTCCTCCTTGATCGACGAGCGGTAGAGCTTGTTCAGACGCTGGCCGTGGTAGCCACCGCCTAGGTACATGTTGTACGCGCCGTACGCCTTACCGACAAAGGCCACTTCAGCGAGCCAGGGTCTGGCGCAACCGTTAGGGCAACCGGTCATACGCATAACGATGCTGTCGCGGGCGAGGCCGGCCTCTTCCAGGGTGGACTCGAGCTTGGAAATGAGGACGGGGAGGTAGCGCTCGGATTCAGCCATAGCGAGACCACAGGTGGGGAAGGCAACACAAGCAGAGGAGGACAGGCGCAGGCCGCTGAAGGAGGTGTTGTCGAGCTTGTACTTGGCCATGAGCTCCTTGATCGCAGGGAGGTCCTTGTCCTCGACGTTGGAGAGGATCAAGTGCTGGTTACCGGTAAGACGGAACTCGCCCTTGTCGAGGGAGGCGAGTTCGCGGAGACCGGTGCGCATGCGGAACTCGGCGGTGTCTTCGATACGGCCGTTCTCGATGAAGAAGGTGAAGTGGTTGAGACCCTTCTCGTCCTTCAGCCAGCCAAAAGTGTCGACGTTGGAGGCGAACTTGAAGGGGCGGGGCTCGGCGAAGCGCAGGCCGTCGGGGAGAAGAGCCTCGACCTTCTCCTTGTAGGCCTCAACGCCCATGTCGTCAATGGTGTACTTGAGACGGGCGTGCTTACGGTTCTTGCGGTCACCGTGGTCACGCTGGACGAGCATAATCTTCTCACAGAAAATGTGAGCTTGGTCAGCCGGGACGTAACCGAACATACGGCCTGTCTGAGGGTAAGTCTTCTTGTTGTTGTGAGTGCTGCCCATACCACCACCGGCAAGAACATTGAAACCCTCTAGGTGTCCGTCAGCGCCCTTGATGGCAATGAGACCAATATCGTGAGCGTAGACATCAGTATCGTTATGAGGAGGAATGGCGATAGTGATCTTGAACTTGCGAGGCAGGTAGGTAGGTCCGTAGAGGGGCTCGTGGTCGACAACAGCGTCACCCGCAACCTGAACCTTGTTGTCATCCTCATCCTTGAGCCAGATCTCGTGGTAAGCAGTTGTGGAAGGGAGAAGGTGGTCACTAATCTTTTGCGAGATGGCGTGAACCTCGCGATGATAGTATGAGATCTCAGGGAGAGAACTGCACATGACGTTACGATTGACATCACCGCATGCGGCAATGGTAGTCATGAGAGACTTGTTGATAGCGCGCATAGCACCACGGAGGTTACGCTTGATAACACCGTGGAACTGGAAGGTCTGACGGGTGGTAAGCTTCATGGTCTCGTTACCATGAGAGCTACTGATGGCATCCATCTGTAGCCACTGAGTCGGGGTAGCGATACCGCCGGGAAGACGGCAACGAATCATGAAGCTGTACGCGGGCTCGAGACCCTGGGCCTTGCGCTCATCGCGAACATCACGGTCGTCCTGCATGTAGGTACCGTGGAACTTGGTGAGCTGCTGGTCGCTGGCAGAGATGGCACCAGTGCTCTCGTCCAAAAGTCCCTCGGCGATGGTACCACGGAGGAAGTTGGACGCGATCTTAATGTCTTCGTTTGTCAAAGGAGCGGGCTCCTCAGGCAGACCTTCAACCTTGTCAACACCCAGAGCTTGCCAAAGGCGGGGCTCCCACTCAGAGTAACCGGTTTGGAAAGCATCAGGGTCCTGGTCATCACCAAGACCGATGTCGGCAAGCTTGCGTCCGCCGAGGAAGGCAATACGAGTATCGAGATCCTTGGCAGGCTTGTTGTAGTAGATCTTGTCCTCCTTGCGGGGCCAGTAGTGGCTGTCACCCAGACCGAAAACGGAGTAGTTGATGGTGGACAGGTCGAGGTCACCGGAGTTCTTCACGTGTTCCCAGAGGGCACGGCCGTTGACGGGGAACTCACCCTGACCAGCGGTACTAGAGATGAAAACGACATTCTCCTCAGTAGCCAGGTCGTCGAGAGGGTAGTCATCCATGGCCATGACCAGGGTCTTGAGGCCTCGAGCACGGCCACGGTTGCCCAATCGCTTAGCGAGGGTAGCAGCATTGCCGTTATCGGAAGCGAAAAGAATGGTGAGGGGAGCACCGAAAAGGCCTTCCAGCAGCTTCTCATAAGAGTCCTTGGCCTTGCGCTTCTGGATGGTGCGAACCTCAGTGCCGTAAGACTCGGAGAGGACAGAAGAGAACTTGGGCGACCGGTTCATGAGCTGCGTAAGCTGGTTATCCCGACGCAGGAACTCCTCAAGCTCGCGCTTGATACGCTCAGAGTCCAAGGCGAACTTGGGCTCATCGCGCTCCTCGTTGGTAGGGTTCCAGCGGTAGAGAGGCCAGTAACCAAGGTCAACGGCCTTCTTGGTCTCCTGCAGAACAGTAAGGGCGGAGTCGTTCTCCTGGTTGTAAGGGAGGTAAGCAACGACAACGGAGGGACCCTTGAACTGCTCGGCCTCGGCCATCGCCTGGAGGACCTGAGTGTAGGAGCTGTACACGGCGACGGAGGCAACGTAAGCGTTACCATAGTTCATAGCGTACAGACCTATATCCTTCTTGCGGCGGGTAGGGTCGGCAGCAGTGCGCTCAGAGTAGGGCTGGGAGTCGATGATGAGCATGTTGACGTCGGCACCGGACGCAAGGACGTGGTGGACACCGGAGTTTCCGAGATCATAGGCCCAGGCGTCGGAACCAATGAGCCACTGGGACTCGTTGTAGAAGAGCTTCTTGGTCTGCAACAGTTGCTTGGAAAGCGAAGAACCGTCGTTGGTGAGACGAGCAATGAGATCGGGAGCAATCTTGTTGGCCTTGGCGGCGTCTGTGGCATTCAATGCCCAGTCTGCAAGCCATTTCTTAACCACCTCGGTAGCGAAGGTGTTGGACTTGGATGCAGCCTCAACCTCGCTGATGAAGCGCTGACGGTGCTCCTTGCGCGCGATCAACGAGCCGAACCCGTACTCGGGGCTAGCCGCGATAGTAGATGAGATACCGGCGTTCTTGGCACCCAACTGGTTGGCAAGGTATAGGCGCTCGCCGAAAAGCTGGTTGAGGATCTTCAGGTAGGCATTCTCAATGCTGGGCTGCTCAAGAGAAGTCTCGAGGGTAGGGACCTTGGAGCTACCGATTTCGAGGCTCTGGATGGGGGAGGAAGAGCTCAAGTTTTGAACAATTCCGCGCAGAGCCTGAGTGGCGGTGGAGGGCTCGACATAGCCGAGTCTGTAGCCAACGATCTGTGGGCTGCGTCCGCCAGCGGAGGGAGTAAGACTGGACAAGAGATCCATGAACGAAGGACCCCATCTCGTGGTCTTGCGAACCTGCTCTAGAACCGCAATTTTCTCGATGGACTGGGGAATAGAATTGGCAATCTCAGAGCCGACCCATGGGCGGTACAGACGCGCGGTAATGAGACCAATGTTGACTAGCTCAGCTGGGACACCCTCCCTGCTGAGAACATCAACGAACACTCCAGTTGAACCGAAGACGAAGATGGCAGACTTGGCATCAGCGGGGCCAGTGTATTCGATAGCGCGGTAGTTACGTCCAACGCTCTCGGACAGGACCTTCCAAATCTGACTCGTCCATGAAAAGATATCAGCAGAAGTCACTGGGCGCACGGATGAGCCATCCACAGTTGTAGCGGCTGAGCTGGTGGCACGGCTGTCAACACTGCTGTCCCGCTGTGAAGAGCCAACGGACGAGGTGTCAGTGCTGCGGCTTGAAGGGGTCGCAGCAGTTTGTGTAGGGGTGGCGGTTCCCTCAGCAGCGGGGGCGCTCTCGATAATTTCCTCAGTGACAGTAGCAACACGGCCAGAGTTGGTGTAGAGAGTGTTGACACCATGTCCCTCAGTGTGAGAGACGGGGCTGCCTCCTAGATCGAAGAGAGATTTGAAGACATTCACATCCTCCTGCTCAATGGCCTCATCATTGGCAGAGTTGGCGGGGTCGAAGAAGTGGATGACACCCTTGCCAGACTTGCGAGCGAGGGCGTGGGCAGTGATCGCAATGTCCTGAGCCTCTTGCAGAGTCTCCGAGTGCAGGAATGTGAAGCCGCATTGCCGGATGGAGCTGATGGCGGAGTAGTCTGGGAATGGGGAGGGTTCTAAGGCGACATGGATCACGACGGGAGCGTTGGCCAGACGGTAGAGGTGGGGGATAGAGGTGAGGAGAGTGGATGAGCTGGTCACAGCGGAGACAACTTTTCCGGTCTGGAGGGGGTGGAAAGCGGAGAGCAGAGGGTCCTCGTTGTATCGGACGGGCACAACCTGAAGATAGGGTTAGATACTCCATCAAAGGTCAGACTACTTGATAGACTCACCTCTGGAGCGCCATCAGCCAAGATGCTGCGAGCATTACCAGACTTCAGGCTCTTCAAGGTTTTTGAGAACCATGAGTCGGACTGAAGCGACGGTTGAACCGAGAGAACGACATCACTGGCCTGGTAGGCGATTCTCGCCACTGGATCATCGCATTAGCCAATTGAACCCAATGAATGATGCATCGCAGAAATCAGCAGGGGAAGGAGAACTGTTCTCCGAGGGGAAATGAATCAGAGGGAGTTTTACCGGCCTCTCCAGCGGTAGCAACGGGGGCCATGTTGGCGGCTGCCGGCCACACTGCGGGATCTCGCAGGAAAGTGGGATGAAGTAGAAGTGCGAGGGGAATTGGATATCACCGCATACGGCGATTCCGTGCAGAGAGTCAAGTCAATGGAGGAGATGTAGTAGGAGAGGGAGAAGGAGAAGAAGAGAAGAGAAGAGAAGCAGCAGAGTATAATAATTTTTTTAAAGTTCGCTGCCTTTTCTCCTCAGACACCGTGAACTCCAATGCGGGCAAGGCAATGACAGGGACTTTTTCGAGCCTTTCTCCGCCATCGGTATTTGAACAGCGAATCAGTGATTGGTCTCCGATCACGACATCGGTGCAAACAGGCTGTCGTCTTAGAGACAAACATACCGGTTTGGGCAACGTGCGGGGTTCCCGTGACTCGGCCGTGAAGAACGTGGATGACAAAGCCGCGGATTTCTCGCCGATTTAAGGCCGACCCTATTGGTCTGGATCTGGTGATTTTATCTGCAACGATTGGGCTAACTGACACTTACTAGCGTGCTGATATGGAAGATACGGTAGTGTAGTGTATGTTCATTAGGGTCAATGCAAGAGCAATATGGGATGAGTATAGATCCTTTCCAACGCCGTATATAGGAAATTCAACCCCCATATCAATGTCATATCCATGTACATGTCCTAGACGCCAGGACCTTGGGGGGACACTTCCGCCCCCAGGAGGCCAAATCGATGTCTTTCAGATGGTTCCCAAGACTCAAAGTATTTCAACACGAATCCGAGACCCAACGCTTCACCCCTCCCTAAGAGCGGTGACGGTGGAAGACAGGGGGTCTCAAGAGTGGTACTTCGCCATGCAGGCCACCACTAGTCCGACCCATAACCAGACTTATGTATATCATCACGGCATATATAAACCAAATCGCAAACCAATTATGCAGTATAGCTAGTAAGCAAGACGAAATGCAGGTTTCACGCAGTCGGAAGCTCCGGCCAAGGGAGCTTTCATATCCAATTGGCAAAGAGCAAGTAGGCGGTTGACGAACTACCTGGTTTCAGCCCAGTCGTGGACCTTGACTGTCAAACCTGGGGTCGGTGCGCGGGCGGGTTGCTGCAGTGAAGCCGCTTGAACGGCGGCCTGCGATGGCGCAGGCGGTCCGGTGCCGGATCGTCGGCGTCGCTCACGTTCGAGAGGACCGGGGAGCTCACTCGACGCCCCGACAGGGCGGAATCGATGATCCATGCTGACCCAGTTGCCATCCTCCTCCTCACCAAGCCAGTAATTCTTACCGACGCTGATCATGAGGCGACCGAGCTTACCCTTCCAGCCTTGACCATCAGGGCTGTATGGCGAGAACAGTTCCCGGTCGATATCAGCGACGCTGGCCATGCTGGCGACGGAGGTGTTGCGGCTGTGGGTGGGAAGTTGGGTGTGTCGAGGAATGGCAACGTATAGCCGGAGGGCCTGGCGGGCGAAGGCGAGCATAACGAAGACAAAGTACAGACGAATAGACCATAGCGCACAGATGAAGAGGATACTCTGAAAGCTTTCCGGCTGAGTGACGGCGTTACCGAGCTTATCCGCGCTTCTCGATTCGTGGTAATTTCCGGCTTGCATAGCGGCGGTGTCGTACTCGGAGCCCGTGAACCCGGCAGTCTGGCCCATTGTGGTGCTTCCCGGGCTCGAGACTGGCTCATTGTCGTGTTGGGCGATAACAAGGAACCATGTCACACCGAAGGCTGCAGTATACGCAGCGTTGATGAGACTGTCGAAGACGTATAGCCAGGCGAGCGCAAGACATTGTAACGGAGATTGCTTTCGGATGTGTGGGAAAAGTATAACGGTGAGAACAAGCGCAATCAGCGAGTAAAGGTACATTGACAGCTGAACCGGCGAGAGGTGGTAGCCGGTCAGCAAGGCGAGCATGCCATAGAGACCGCTAATTTTGTTGAGGAGTAACGACAAAGTTATCAAGGAGGCGCCTGTCTGCAGGCTCATCGCGTAGAGAAAAGTCTATTGTTGTGAAGCAACCCCGTCGTCGGGGTAATAATCCATTAGCGACCGATACGGCTGACGCGGAGCGTACGTAGAAGAACCAAGAACATACCTCTGGCCGCGGAATGCGGAGGTAACGAGTCGACAAACCCATCCTGGATACCGCCAACTGGGATATCGAAAGATCGGGTCTGAAAACGTAGCGGACAGTAATAAGGAGTGCAAGGTGAGAAAAGTGGCAGGACAATGAAAGAGGAGGAAGCTGGGGGAAGAAAAATAGGCTGAGGTTGAAGAGGCCCAATGACCAGCGCTTACAGGGGTGCGGGTTCCGGTCACTCCGTCGGTCCCGGGCGATCGTTGCCCTTTATTTCGTCACTACTCGAACAATTTCACGATTCCTGTCGTGTGATGACTTGAGAAGAATTGCAATATTAGGGTCGCTTTAGAGAGTCGGCCTGTCTCCTTTTTCCCATCCCGGCAGCTTTCGGTCTGGATAAAACTCATCCCGTCGTATTAGTTTCCGGTTGAGGAACAATGACGACTTGGCTAGTGGCCGCACCTCGAGCATGCAGCGCCTCAAGCAGTGGGTCATCTCAGCCACCCTGAATTTCAGAGATGGGTTCCTGGAGAGCTGTACTTTTGGCGGAAGCATCGTGAGCCACCATTGTACAGGAAAAGTGGGAGAATTTCCAATCGGACGCCTTTGATTCAGGCAACACCGTTTATTGGAAGGGACTCGGTAAAAGCAGTCAGACAACAGTAGAGGTAGGATTGTCGCGTCGATACTGTCTACAAAAGAGGACGCCTAATTCTTCAAGCTTCATTTCAGATTCTACTTTGGTAGGATTCAACTGAAACAGAACACCATCTGTACCATAGCCGGTTGGTATATCAAGTACAAAGCAAGGAAAGTAGCCAGACTAGTTACTAACGAAGACAAGCCCAAGAAAGAAGCAGTGGGATGCCGGGTGCGAGCGAAACGCCGTCCTCCAATAAACCTTCAAAAATGGCAGAAGCAAGAGCAAGAGTGGACACTTCGAAAAACAGCATTGATCTAGACTCGCTAGTCAACTGATGAGCAAGGAAAATGTACATCTTAAGAATGACAGATATTATAAACAATCTCAAGCATCATCATTATTGAGATCCGATACCGTAGAGTGGAACAGGTAGACACTCAGCAGGCGCATCCTTCGTTGCTCGTCGTCTCCTTGGGTTGGATGTTAACATCAATCACTATATCATGGTCAGTATCATCCCAGCAAACATGTGACGAGCGCGTGGAACGAACTCTGGCTTTCTCCCCGGTTGGCCTCCCCTTCCATTCCTGGCAGAGCCTGGGCTATCCTCCGGAATAGCTGCTTGACGTTGTGGCCAACCTTCGCACTAGTCTCAATAAACATTAAGCCGTTCTTCTTTGCTTCCTCCTCGCCCTGCGCTGTCGTGACTTCACGCTTGTCGCTTAAATCGGTCTTGTTGCCCACCAACACGATGATGACGTCGTTTCCACGCTCGCCCCGGACATCGTCAATCCATTTCCGGGTGTTCTGGAAGGATTTGGCGTTTGAGATATCGTAAACGACAACCGCGACACTCGAGTCGCGAATGTAAGAAGGGATGAGAGATCGGAATCGTTCTTGGCCCGCTGTGTCCCAGAGCTGAAGTCGTACGGTGCGGTCTTCGAGGTACATGGTCTATAGTTCAGTGTCTTAGTATACTCGAGCACACAACAGGTGGCCAAATTATCTAAACAATGACGATACGAGGAGAGCGGGGTCGGACCGCACCTTTGACAAGAAGTCGATTCCAATTGTTGCCTGGTATGTGTTGTCGAACGAGTCGTACATGAATCTAGTGATCAGGGACGTTTTCCCGACTGCATATCCAAAGTCAATACCGGGTGCGACATGTTATCAGGGCGACCCGAGTGTGCCCATACCGCTTTGCTCGCCGAGAAAGACCAGCCTGTAATCATGTTAGTGTTGTTCGTGGAATAACCGCATCGATTGGGCGTACTTGAACTTCTTCAAAGGGTTCGAATACGACCCAACTCCAGCAGAGGAAGCCATGGTGACAGCGAGGATAAATGGGGAATAGGGGATCGGACGGTAGGAGGGGAACAGATAGGAGATGGGAGAATATTAAAGAAGTAGGGTCATATAAAACAGATCAACGAAGAAAAAGCGGGAGAGAGAAAGGCAATAAAGGGCAGCCTGGAGAGACTGCGATTAGACCAACGGTGAACGACTTGTCCAGATGGTCGATTGACGAGGGAGCTTTAGTCCATGGAACGTCTGGGGAACCAGGCAATACAGTCTGAATGGAGAGCGCCGACTGGTCAGTGTGTCCACAGGCAGAGGTCTCCTCGCCGCCGCGCGGATTAAATGCGGCCCGGCCACCACTGCGACTTGCTGGCTTCCAGCTCAACCCGGACCACTGAACAGAGCTCCGACAAACAATCCACGACCATCTCCTACAACCTCTTTGCAGGCGTCTTGAGACCTTGCGGCTTGATTTTGAGATCCTCCAGCTTAGCCGGCGTCTACCAAGTTGGGGGTCATCATGGGTCTTGCTTATACTGGCGGTCTGGCAACCGCGTCACTAGTAGTGATCGGACTGTGTAAGTGGCTACCTAACTTATTGAGATCATGGGCTAATTTGTTTAAAAGACCTGCTTTTCCATGGAGAAGGCGAAGTGTTTAATGTACGGCAGTTCTCGTGACTAGATACTTTACGGTACCCATCCTAACTCGGCATAGGTCGGCCAATTCCTTGAGTCCGTATCTCCTTACGCCTGGGCGAACCTTGGTATAGCATTGTGTATTGGATTATCGGTTGTCGGTGCTTCATGGTATATCTCCATTGTACGAACAAGCGACACGGATGTCCGGCTTTGCTGACGACTGTCCTCAGGGGTATCTTCCTAACAGGCTCATCGATTGTCGGTGGAGGTGTCAAGGCTCCCAGAATCCGAACGAAGAACTTGATCTCGATTATTTTCTGCGAAGTCGTCGCTATCTACGGTGTCATCATGGCTATTGTCTTCTCCTCGAAACTCAACCTCGTGGTCGGCGATGAGATTTACTCCGGAAGCAGTTACTACACTGGCTTTGCGCTCTTCTGGGGAGGAATTACCGTTGGCGCATGCAACCTGATTTGCGGTATCTCTGTCGGTATCAACGGCAGTGGTGCAGCTCTCGCTGACGCTGCTGACCCGAGCCTGTTCGTCAAACCCGATATCCCGTTCTCGAGCGACAACTAACAGCTGCTACAGGTTTGTCAAGATCCTCGTCATCGAAATCTTCAGTTCCGTCTTAGGTCTGTTTGGTCTCATTGTCGGACTGCTGGTACAAGGAAAGGCTGCCGATTTTGGAGCATCGGCCTAAAGGCGTCTTCTCCGTGAGAAATGCCTGTCGGAACAGGAACACATGTACGACTTTCTACATATCCCAATTCTTGGTTTCTTCGATTTGTCCTCATTATATACCGCATTGGGGCGTATGAATCCGACTTGACTGTCGAGCCACTATTATTGTTTGCGCGAGTTGCATTGATTCTCCCGCTGGTTTGCCGCGATGACGACGAGACCGAATGGACACGGTCATGGTGTACAGTACAGGGTGCCGGGAACAAGGAAATAATGGCCGTTTCCAATCTAAGCTATATCATAGACTGAATGAAATACAACAATTTCACCAAAGTACACCCGGTCTATCCCAATCACACCTCTCTATATACTCACAAAACCGGCTTCTTCTTGACAAAAACCAACTCGGCAGTCGTACAAAGTTCCCCGCTCTCATCCCTAATCTCCGCCGCCATAAACACCTTCCTCCCCTCCACCCTCCCCAACCTCGCCGTCGCCATCACCACACTCCCCCTCCCATCCCCATTCCCCTCACCAGTAACGGAATCATACCCTTCAACAAGCACCGGCCTCTTATACCCCATATTCAGCGCAGCAGTGTACATCCCCAACCCGTCATCAAGCCGCGCACTCGCAATCAGGTTCCCCGAAACCTCATCCATAACCGTGGCGAGGAACCCACCGTGCGCAACCCCCGATTGCCCGCAGACGCCGTGGCCTACTTGCAGGAATAGATGGCCCTCCGGGTTCGGCAGCGCGCGGAATATAAATGCGCTCTTTAGCACGGCGGATTGGGCGCGTGCTGCGCGCCGGAAGAACGGGTCATGGTGCAGCGCTGAGCCGCCGGGGATCTGGGTGTAGGATTTGTCGCGTAGGAGGGGGGATGTTAGCGGGTGGGCGAGGAAGTAGGCTGTGTCGCCGTCTAGTGTTGCTTGGGGTGGCATATCTTCTTCGTTATGTGGGTGTCTGGTGATGCATTGGTGTTCCCCTCGCCCCAATAGACGGAATTTGATATATGTCTTGTTGAATGTTGGGATTGGGTGTTTGTTGTATCTCACTAGGACGTCGGATATATATATCGAAGGCGACGCGCAGTGAGTCAGGAATATGCGGAAGGAATACGAGGGAAAGATATCAATTGGTCAATTCTATGTAGGTCAAATGACACCTACCCTGTGAATGAGAAGAGCGATGGACTATTTAAGTTATCCGTAACACGGATCAGTAGTGCTGCTCGAATCGTTGCTTTCCCCTCGTTTGTTTCGCCGCATTCTATACCGACGGCGCCGAAGTAGCCGAGGCATCTCGCCAGATAAACCAGAGTCTCTGGAACAAGCCGTGGTAAGCAATATGTATAAGCGAATGTGTTTCTGAAGTTTAAACGCTCTGTCTTGAGTATAATCAATTGCCTATAGAAGCTGTCAGCACTATATACACATGGACATAGCTCAGCCTAGAGTTTATGCCTGAGGCATCGATATTCCTACACAGCACTAACATCTGGCCTGGCCCCAAAGAGCCATGTTCATCCGACAAGTAAGCTTACCCTCACCATCCACTTGAAGCGCTTGACATAGGGACTGAGAGGATTCGTCGAAATAGGTGAGGAAACGCTAATTTAAACACTTCGCAGACCCCGAAAGCCTCGTGGCGTGGCAAACAAGGCTCCGCGGCCGTTTCTTGAACGAGTGGTATACGCAAGTCCAGTCGGAAATAGCGTACATAAAGTGTCCGCGTTGATTTCAAAGCACAAACTTATTTGAGGCTGCATAAGTCCCGGGTGTCCGTCCGCACCAAATTATTCTTGGCAACAAGCGTTATTCGAGTCGCCAGCAGCAATAATAATGTCACTACGACGAAAATCGTGCGATGTCTGCTTCAAGGGACGCCGGAAGTGCGACCTTGGTTACCCCACTTGCGCGACTTGCAGAAAGACCAGAAAGACCTGTCACTATGCATACCCACCGATCCAACAGGCTTCGACTGCGGCCGAGTCGACTATTGCTCGGACTGCCAGCGCTTCACCTGTTAGTGCTAGCTCGATGACCGAGCTCTTGGAGGCAATAGATAACTCAACTCCCGACTCTCTTTTCGGTGAAAGCGCCTTTGCAGATCTCTTTGGTCAATATACGCAACTTCCAGAGGATGCTGCCACGTCGAGCGTAATTGATCACCGACAACTCAGCCTGTTGCTTCCAGGCGCGGCAACACAGCCAAGTATACATATATTCTTGGGCTCCCTTGGAGAGGTGCAGCCGATCGAAAGCAGTGCGCCGGCCTGGCAGTGGGTAATAGACGAGCTCAAGAGTTACCCTCGAGGACTCGCCCAGCAGACTGAAACAATCTTTCTTCATCGAGAGCTGTATCGCGAATCGCTGCCACAACCGATTCGTGCAGCACTTGGCGTCTCGTCCACCCACTGTCTTACTCCCGAGGCCAACCGCGAGATGCTGTTCCGCATCATCGACGCCGAGATTCTTGAGCTGCTCAAACCATCGGACAAGACCGAGCTTCTAGACGATCTGGCTAAACTGCAGGCGTTTGTAGTCTACCAGACTATTCGGTTCTTTCATGGTGGCATCGAGCAGCGGGTCATGGCTGAGCAGCAGCAGGCGCTTGTAATGGCAATGGCCTTGAAACTCCTTGCCCGCTCTCAGACCGAGATTGGAGACACGGAGGCTGGAAACTGGCGCACATGGATCCTTGCAGAGTGTATTCGGCGAACTGTCATCGTGGTATACTTTCTTTACGGGATCAATTCGGTCTTTCGGGACGGCATCTGCGTAGGACTGCATACGTTAGTTAAACTGCCACTATCGACGACGATTAGCGCCTGGAAGTCTGAGATCTACCATGTGCACCAGACGGGGTCGGGGACGACAATACCATACGAAACATTTATGTTACACTGGCTTGCTTCGACGCCGAGAAAGTTGGATCCGTTTGAGAAGCTGCTCCTCGTTCCGTGCCAGGGACTTGACACCGTTGAGCTTTACGACGTGGATGTGTAGATTAATAGTTACACTTACATTTAAGGCTGAGATGGTCGTCCATTTGTCATCCGGATCCATGATGTGCTGCTGTACTTCTGTCTTGGGGGTCTGCGGCGGAGATCCACATTTGCCCGCCGCACCCCGACCCGGGCCCGATCTTCGTGACGCATTTCATAGGACTTCTACGCCTCACTGATGACTTGTATGCGGGCAGAACATGGCTTGTTCGGGAATTACATGATGGACGCGGACAGACATGGTCTGACGGTGCGGCCGCGAGAAGTACTTAAGCCCCAAGTCCCACGGCAAAGAATCTATCTCAACCCAACAAGCTTCCTCACTATCTAGTCCCAACAACTACCTACCTGACCTGAGTTTGAACTATACCTCAATCAGCATGTCCAAAATAATCACCGTCGTCGGCGCCACCGGTACGCAAGGCAGCTCGGTGATATCCGCCCTGTTGAATAACCCCAACTACACCATCCGCGCCATAACCCGCAACTCCCAAAGCGCCGCAGCGCAATCTCTCGCCGCAAAGGGAGGAGTCACAGTGATCACCGCCGATCTAAACGACGTCGACTCCCTCCGTGCCGCTTTCACGGGATCCCACGCCATCTTCGCCGTCACAAACTTCTTCGAGCCCCTGGCTCTCTACGGAACCGCACAGGCAATCGAAACGGAAGCAGCGCAGGGCATAAACCTCGCGATTGCAGCCGCCAAGACCCCGACGCTGGAGCACTACATCTGGTCGACGCTCCCCAACTCCGCGGTGAACACGGCCGGCAAGGCAGAGGTGCCATACTACACGTCGAAAAACCGCGTCGACGCATACATCCGCGAATCCCTCCCCGAGCTCCTAGAGAAGACAACCTTCCTCTGGCTCGCCTGGTTCGCGAGCAACCTCTTCCTCCCGATGTACAAACCAACGCGCATCCACGCAGTCGATGGAAACAGCAAACCCTACGTGCAATTCCTGAGCATCCCGCCGACAACGACCCTGATCCCGCTCCTGGGAGACGAAAAGACAAACACCGGCCTCTTCGTGAGATCCATCCTCGACCAGCCGCGCCTTACCCGCGGCGGGAAGATCGTTGCTACGCCCATCGAGTTCCGCACGATTGGGGAAGTCGTCGCCGCCTTCTCGAAGAGTCAGGGGATCCAGACGAAGTGCCTGCAGCTTAAGAAGGAGGACTATGCGGCTCTGTGGCCCGTCTGGGGCGAGCTGTTTGATCAGTCGCATCGCTATTTCGAGGTCATGGGTACTAGGTCTTTTACCGGTGTTCCTGGGCAGGAGGGGGATGGTGTTCTTACGAAGGATGATCTGGGTGTAACCGGGTTGGTGGGGCTTGAGGAGGCGTTTGAGAGGATAGAGAAGTTGGTGTGGGAGTAGGGTAAGAGGAGGATGTACCTATGTTACCATTTACGGTTATGGCTATATTTTGCTGTTTTGGATTGTACCTGCACTGCTGTGCTGTTTGCTATCTGGATACTTGTAATGTTTGTTTTATCGTGGACGAGATATACATAGATAGATGGAGGTAGTCAGTAGTATTGGTCTGAAATCGATCTCCACTTTTGACCGTATGCGGCCCCACTTGTGTACTACTACCATGCATGCCCTCCAGGCTAGGCTCCAGGAGGCTGCCCGTACAGCATACCGCGTTGGGAAAGCGATTCGCATGGGATTGATTAATCATGCGTTAAGCTGGTAGGCAGTGAGAACCTATCCTAGCCCGAGGCTGTCGATGGCAAAGCCTTATTTGTCATTTGTCCATGTGCTAGAACATTCAAGCGCCCCCGGGCCCTCTTTATCAACTCTCTAGGTAAGCACAAACCACCTCACACCTGGTACACACATCACCCACTTGCTCGTCCCTCTCCATAGGAGATGATATGCGCGTCTTCTCCACGCCCAAAAAAAACTAGCCCGTACGGAGTAATAAAATACAGGGCCAAGACTACCACTACTACTCTTACCCTGATAATCCCTTATGATACTTCCACCCCTTCTTCTTCTCCGCCCTCAGCACCGGAAGCACGCCATCCCTCTCCTGGCGCCGCGCAATTTCAATAACGAGGAACCGGACAAAGTCTGACAAGATCCAGTAGCTGCTATGCGCACTAAGCATATTCAGATACTGGATATTCAAGGGCCCGCTGCCTCCGGAGAGGAAGTAGTCGATTTGTCCGTTGTCGTTGAGGAGGAGCATGCGCTTCTCCGCGATTTCTTCGCGGGTGAAGTCGTGCGTTTCCATTTCGACGTTTGAGGGCAGCTTTGATGCGGCGAGGAGGGAGGGCCGCTCGGGGGTTAGTGAGGCTATTGCGGCGCTGCTGGACCAGCGGAAGGGGCTGCTGAGGGATCTCCACAGCGAGCCGCTTGTGCTGGGGATTGCGGCTGGTTTTAGGGACGCGGCGAGGTCGCTGTCTACGGCTGCATTGACGCGGTAGGCGATTGCTAGATGCGTTTAGTATAGGGGAGGCTTTGCGGGGGGGGAAAAAAGGTGGGTTGGCTTACGGTCCGTAGTGTGCATAATGTTGTAGAGGTTGTCGACGGCCAGACAGCCATAGGTGTCGACATCGCTCGCTACGCCTCGGAGTCGATCATCTCCTTCGGAGCCGGGTTTGTCTCGTCCTTTTCGCGGTGAAAGGTTTGCTACCAGGATGTTAGCAGTAGGTCGCATACTTAGTTTGTTAAAGACCGCACCTTTGTTGATGAACAGGAATAACCCGACCGGGCTCCCACAGATGAAGAGGTTCTTGGTATCAAACTCAAAGATATCCGTATGAAGGTCGACGTTCGGAAAATCAAAATCCGGGATCATCGTCGGCTGATGACTTAAGATATCAACCGCCATTGCACTTCCAAGGGAATGCGCGACCAGATGGACGCGGCCATTCTGTTGAAATCCAGGATTGTTCCCACACCACAGCCTGAACACCCGGTTGGCCTCTTTGACGACGGCTTCGATCATCTTGGGTTTGTGATGTGACAAGTAGTATGGAATATCAAGGATGACATCGCTGATCAAGGAGCGCACGGCCGGTATTGTCTCTGGGGTAATGTCCTTCAGTGTGAAATGGTTTGTAGCCGGATCGTCCGTGACTTGTGATTCGAGGTTCGCATCTTCCAGGGAGAGAGTTGAGCGCCAGTTGATTGGGAGTACCATGATTCCGCCATGACCATCACGCACATGTGGCCATACTTCCTCACTGTTGAGCTCTACGTTGACCTGCCTTCGGAAAGCATTGATCGCATGGGTAAAGTGGAAGCTCTCCATACGCTCAGACAGCTTCTGTCCGATACCGTGAATAACGAATATCAAATCAGTTGGAGTAGGTCTCGACTCTTCCATGGCGCATGCGTAGCAGATTTGCCCACCGCTACCGGGCGTTCTTGGTTTGGCTTGCGCGCCGCGAAGGTAGTTCCGCACATCAACGGGACTCGGCTTGGACGGGTGCAGCTTCTCCCATGCGCGTTGGCTAAAGCCACGAACAACTGGTATTCCAATCTGTCGTCCTTTCCGTATAGCATTCAGCGGTCTCCTTCCTCGGGATGCTGATGGAAGCAAACTGGGTCGTAGGATTTGCGCATTCTTTCCATCGGCGTAAATCACGCTGGATGTCATATAAGGCTTGACAGCTGCAGTAAGTGCGGGTGAGCCACCGGCTGCCCGATTGTCGACGAACTCCGCGGTATCTGAAGTGTTGCCCTCAGCGTCTTGGACAATACCGTTGCTGCTAAGAGGTACGTCGTCTGCCTTGGGCCACAGCCGATGCACAATCTTCAACTCAGCTTCGGCGCCGTTCTCCACACAGCTATTCAGTTCATCCTGCCATGTTTCGGTCCACGGCTTCAGATATGTATAACCATCTTCCAGTCTATTGGCGAGTTCCGTTTCTACTGGTAGCATAGTGTTCTTGTAAAACCATGTTGCGCGAAGAACGTTGGATATATCGTGCAGAGGACTCCAGTATATTGGTTTCATCTACGGAGTATAAGTATCTAGCTGCAAGGTTAGGAGTGGATGGTACCTTGAGATTTGGCAGCTCAACTAGATGCAGTCGAGATACCCCAACCGGAATTTTTGCATCAACCTCTTCTTTTGTTGACCCGTCGTCAGTCTGCACCTCGGAGCCATCTGTCGCCTGCTCTTGATAAGTGCTCGTTCGTAGTCCAGAGGGCTTGGAGGCCGCGTAACTGCCGGCTTGATGGTCATCGTGCAGTTCCTGGTCCCCGTTCCTCATCGAGACCGACTCAAAGGATCGAGAGAGAGGGCTGGGAGGCTGTGCCGTGGAAGCTCTTAAGAAAGGTGATCCACTAATGCTGGCGTCGCGCGAGCGACGTCCTTGGGAACCCACGCTCTCCCCCCCATCATGGCCTGGATCCTCCTTCCGTCCGCTGATTTTGCGCCGCACACTTTTTAGATTACCACTCGGAGATATCTCCCTTTTGCGATGAAGCGGATTGGCAAACGCAATACCGTCTCCTATGCTGCTGTCAAATGTCGATTGGTCACTCGTCCTCTCGAGCGAGCCACCTTCCTGATATTCAGCGCGGGGCGAATCTTCATTCGGACGAAAAGGCAGTTTTTGGGGCGGTGTCCGAGAGCCCGAAGCAGACCCTAGAACAATATGCCGGCCTCTTTGGCTCCCGGCGAGGCTCGCCTTTTGACGGCTGCCTGTTGGACTTTCGCGTGTGACTACCGCCTCCCTCCCAGGCACAGCTATCCCCGCAGTTGTATTGCTTGGCCCGGAATCTCTAGTACTTGGCCTGCTCACATCTTGCCGTTTTGTCCGCTGTATAGCCAGCCAGGCTTCTTCTAGCGCAATATGGTCTCTCACTGAGAAAGGCTGCGGGGGGACTCGCTCGTCAACTTGGGCCTGGCCGCTAGGAGGAGGTGGTAGGGAGCTCAAGGGGTCGTCGATAGGCAGCGACGAAGTGTAGAAGAACTGAGGGCGAGGCTTCGGCGGCTGCGCGAGGGAGTGCCAGGTCGAAAGGTCTGGATCGTCATCGGCGAGGAGACAGGTGGGGCCGTAGGTGTGTAGAGGGCCGGCCATGGCGGTTCACCTGAATTTCACCTGAAAGTGAAGGGACTGGGAGCTGTAGCAGGATACAGCTGAAGCAAGTTAGTCGGAGAAAACAGTCATAGTGGCCAGTTTGTTAGCAGGCAACACGGATGACTGGGTAGCTGCAGCCTTTAGTTTCGAACTGTCGGTCAGCAAGGGATGACATGGAGAGCGGGCGTCCGAGAACTTGAAATTCTCCGATATGGGAGGTGATTGATTAAGTATACTAAGAGGTAGAGATGTACATCACATTGAGAAGGAAGAAAAATTCCGGAGCTTGGAAAAAAGTAGGCTACAGGTTGAGAGTGTTTTGCTTGTGAGCGTGTCGATCGAAGCGCGTGAGCCTATGACGTCGTCCCACGTGCAAGCCTCAACAGTCAACAGACACAACTGCAGCCAATGCCCGTCCTCAACAATCGTGGTGCAAGCCAAAATTATCAGTTTATCTTCCGACGAGCATGGGAGTAGTACTTGGGAAAAAAACATGCAGTCGATTGCAATGAACGACGAATTAAAAGAAATAAAGCTAAGTATGGCTCCCGGCCTAGAAGAGAAAGATAACAAAAACAAAAACAGATGAGAGCTGACTGCCGGTATAGATAATGTACATGTTTCATAAATACTCATAACCTCATGTCCCCTATTTACTGCGAGTGTCCAAGGCCGGCTCAATAATACGACGAAACGCTCGTCCTCACCGACTTGGAGCGTCCACCTTCAGCAAGGTAATTCTTCGCCCTCTGCTCCCTGAAGAAAGCCAGTGTCCGCATCTGCAACTCTTCAAACGCAAGGAATGTCCCAATAGGAGCACCGAGCATGTCGAGCAGCTTCTGAATGTCATGCATGTGTTTGCGGATCACGCTGTCCGGAGCACAGAATGTGCGCACGCTCATCTCCTTGATGACTGCCTTCCAGTTCTGGAGGTTCGAGTTGAGAAGCACAGGGTTGGTTGAACTTTCGCCATTGAAGTGCAAGCTGCGAATGTTGGATAGGATCAGTTGGCGCTGGGTTGCTTGGTCGAACTGGAACTCGACCACGTCGGGTCTGTTCTTCGAGCCCCAGAAGTTGTTGACCTTCTTGATTGACTCCATGGAGATGCGGCCGTGATTGTATTGCTCGACAAGGAAATTGTTTGCGCTGACACAAATCATCACTTCCATTTCGGAGTAGAGCTTGGCCTGTGCGGTGGGGTCAAGTGAGATGGGAATGGTTGATTGAGGGAGGACTTTTGGTTGGCGGGGAACATAGAACGGGATCGAGTGTGTCCTGACGATTTCGCCGGCCTGCGCATGTTAGCTGTGACGAATGATTCGGATGGGGAAGGGATACTCACGATTTCCTCTACCTGCTGCTTGAACTTCTTCCCGATGGCCTTGATGCCCTTGTATCTGGGCTTCTTGCTCGTGGCGACCTCTGTGGTACAACCCAGCCAGCCATCTGAGCCAAACAGCTGCTTGTGCGAGGACCTCGTGCGGCCAAGGGCGCGCTCAACAGGATCATGCGGTACGAAATCCGACTCGTCAAGGTCGGCAGATTCCTGCACTGGAGGAAGCGACCTCCTCATGCCATCATAGTCGACAATTGCAATCTGGCTGGACTCCCTATCGTGGCATTCGTCATAGGTAGGCTTGCACTGACCGCCGCCATGCATAGTGATCTGGGTGCTCTCAGGAAACGAGCAGTCCGGATGAGTTCCGATACGGAACGGAGGCGATGTCGGGGCATCAAAGGGAGAAGAAGAGAGATTGGAGGCGGAGCCAAGCGAGGGCAGTGAGACTAAGCTGACCGAAGCACCGCCGGAGCAGAGCGAACAGTCGGAGTCCTCGTTGGAAAAGTCCCAGAACTTCTTGTACTCCTCATAGAAAGGGTTGAGCTTGGCAATGTCTTCGTAGGTGAGGCCCCTGCTTCCGCGGTTAGTATGGGGGACAGCGTCTTGGCTTGGCTTGGGGCTACACGCACTCGAGGTCAAGCATGACGGGGACTTCGCAGCTTTCGGGGTTCATCTTGGTGCTTGGGGTTGCTGTGGGCTTGATATTCATGTTGTTCAAAAATCGTAGATACGCAGTTTGAACGATCTGGCAACGAGGAAGATGGGGGAGCTTTGGTATACAGAAACTACGAGGGGAGCTGCTACAGATATACTACTGTGAAGTTGTAAAATTCGAGTCTTATTCTTGATTCAGTAGATATAGTCACCTATTCCAAACAATCGAATAGTCACCTAGATGCCATTAACCCTATTGTTGTGAAGTCTGTCCTATTCATTGCAGTTATATCGACCCGAATGGGCTTGTGTAGGCACGTAGGCAGTAGATGATGTGAATTTGCAGGAGGCAGCAGTCACCCAAGAATCGAATATCGACTCAACAATAGGCGTGGGAACAATGTTATTGACGATTCTCCATTGATGCGCTTTTTGGGATTGGAAAGACAATCAGTTTGATTGTAGCGATGCATCAATTGACAAGGAACATAGGAGTCTGCATTCATCATTCAATGCTGCAGTGTCAATAACAGCGGGAAACAATACCAAGCTTGAAGGTGCTTGTGGCCTCGAAAAGGGAGTAGATAGGGGGCAGGAGCCTTCTCTGCACTAATTAGAATGACCACCGGACCCAGCAGAAATAGATAGCCCACGCGCAGGGGTACATCGACTTTCGAGTAGTACTTTGTCCATCTCGAGATGGGTAACAGAAAGCCACGGCTCCGCAGGCTCCAAGGCATTGCACCTCGGCATGCCGGTTACACTTTAGGTGTAGAACCACGACTCAACGATACTATTTCCTAGTGCAACACCTGACTCTACTCTACGTAGTATCTACATTCCAGATACCTTGCACGAATACCGCCTCGAGCGGTGGGTAATTGCTGGGTCTTAGCTCGGCGGGCACGGAAAACCAGACGGGATCAAGCGCAGCTGGAACTAAGCTCGGGATTTCTTTGCAGACGTCACGAAAAGCCGATGTCCAGTGCCTGCGGAATGGAGATTAGCAGGTTAATACCTAGATCTAACTGGGCGATCATTGGACGTCGCGGGGGTGGGGAACCATGGGATTGAGGACGGCAACAGGAGGATATCGCGGAAGCTTGGCGGATGTCTGGCAGAGAGCCTCGGATGTTCGGAAGAGACACACTTGGAACTGGTTGGAATTTGGAACGCTTGCATAATCTGCGATTCTACTTGGGGAGACGAGAGAAAAGTACCAGAATAAGTGTGTCATGGCTGGCTAAGATTGTCTGTTTGCTAGGTTCGAAGAGGCTGTGTTTGCTGCAAAATTGACTTTCCGACTCGTCTGGGCACGGTGTGTCATTAATTAGTATTTGTCTGTCCAAATAATGGCCTGGTCTGCTCGTCTCCTTGCATGAACACGAATGGTGGAGAGGACGAGCGCACGCCATGGCAGGGAAGTCGGCACCACAGCGAGCCAATCCGAGGCGGCTTACACACAAAATCCCGGGCGATGCTGCCGAAGCTGGGGGTCACGTGGGTGCTCTCCACTTGCCGACTTGTGTAGCCGCAGCGATTTGGGGGCGCCCGGAAAATGCACCGGCATTGACTTTGCCTCCCCGCACTACCCAGCAGCAGCATTCCCCCAGTTCGCCCTCCTGCGCTGCCCAGTCCCAGTGGATTACCCTGCAGTTTGGGCGCCCCTACGGGACCACCGCGTCCTGCCCTTTGTCCCCAGGATCCAGCCGAGATGACTGCCGTTGTGGCCCTCCGTTGGGCCTTCCCATCACAACCGGCCCATGTTTCCCCATTCTCCAACGATCATTATATATGACCTCTTCTGCCCAGCTTCAAGATGAAAGACACTTCCTCTTTACCCTCTCATTCCCCGCCTGTCCCTGTCGTCCGTGGTGTGAAAAGGTATACCTCTTTTTTTCTTTACTAAGACACTACAAAGACTGGCTGTTGGCGATCATTCTTGTATCGGATTCATTTTCGGGTAGTACGCTTGCTACACCATAATGACGAACGACAGTTACCCCAAGAAGTATGACATTGTCATCGTGGGCGCAGGCCCCGTCGGCATCCTCCTGTCGCTTTGCATGTCCCGCTGGGGCTACAAGGTGAAGCACATTGACAACCGCCCTGTGCCTACCGCGACTGGCCGCGCCGATGGCATCCAGCCCCGCTCCACCGAGATCCTTCGCAACCTGGGTCTGAAGCGCAAGATAATGTCCTACGACCCCGCCAAGGTTTACGACGTTTCTTTCTGGGACCCTCGCTCTGACGGCACCGGTATCCAACGTACCGGTAACTGGCCTAGCTGCCCCCGCTTCATCGACACAAGATACCCCTTCACCACCCTTGTTCACCAGGGTAAGATCGAGACTGCTTTCCTGGACGAGATTAAGAAGGCTGGCACAACTGTTGAGAGACCATGGACGATCACCGGATTCAAGAACGATGGCTTGGATGAGACCTACCCTGTCCAGGTCCAGCTCAAGTGCCTGGACACCAACGTGATTGACACTGTTCGCGCCAAGTACCTGTTCAGTGGTGAGGGTGCGCGCAGCTTCGTCCGCGAACAGCTTGGTATCAAGATCCACCACAAGGACCCCATTTCCTACGTTTGGGGTGTCATGGACGGTGTTGTGAGGACCGACTTCCCTGACATCAAGGTACGATATGATAATCCGCGCGGTTTATTTGACGAAGGATGATGCTAACTTGTTGCGCAATACAGACCAAGTGCACGATCCACTCAGACGCCGGCTCTATTATGGTTATTCCCCGCGAAGACAACATGGTTCGCCTCTACGTCCAGATCGCTTCGTCCACAGACCCCGACTTCAACCCGCGCAAGACTGCTACGGCCGAGGAGGTTCAGGACGTTGCGAAGAAAATTCTGGCGCCATACTATCTGGAATGGGATCGCGTCGAATGGTACTCCGTCTACCCCATTGGACAGGGTATCGCCGAGCGCTACACATTGGACGAGCGCGTCTTCATGGGAGGCGATGCCTGCCACACACATAGCGTGAGTCTCCTCTGTTAGCGGATGATATCTCAAAACAGTTGCTAATCCATTTATATAGCCCAAGGCCGGCCAGGGTATGAACACTGCTTTCCACGATGCCCTCAACATGGCCTGGAAAATCCACGCCGTTGAGACCGGCTTGGCCAAGCGCTCGATCCTGAGCACCTACGAAACCGAGCGCAAACACATCGCAGAGACTCTCCTCGACTTCGACAACAAGTACGCCGCGCTCTTCTCCAAGCGCCGCCCTAACGCTGGCGAAGTCGGTTCCGCTAGCAATGCCGATTCCGCCCGCAGCGTTGAGGAGGATCCCTTCGTGAAGACCTTCAAGGACTCTTGCGAATTCACTAGCGGTTACGGTGTCGCCTACCTGCCGAACATTTTCAACTGGGATGCTAGCCACCCTGCTCAGTCTCCCTTGTTCAATGTCCCTGGCATCAATCTGGTTACCGGCAAGGCTTTCACGCCCTCGACCGTCACCCGCATCGCGGACTCCAACTTTGTCCACCTCGAGCAGGAGGTTCCTGCGAACGGCGCGTTCCGCATCTTCATCTTCGCTGGTCGCCAGGCCAAGAGCAACCAGGCTCTCGTTGACTTTGCCGCAAACCTTGAAAAGGAGCGCTCCTTCCTATCCTCGTACCGCAGAGCCGACATTGGCGATGTCTCCTACTTTGAGCGTCACCTGCCTCACTCCAAGCTGTTCAGTATCTCCACGATCTTTGCCGAGAAGAAGAACGATGTCGATATGGCGTCGGTGCCGCAGATTCTGCGCGATTACCGCTACCACCTCTACGCTGATGACATTCCTGATGTCAGAGTCCCTACTGCTACCTACGCTGCCCACGAAAAGCTTGGCTTCGACCCCGAGAAGGGTGGTGTTGTCGTCACTCGCCCGGACAGCCACGTTGCTTGCACCGTGCAGCTGACTGAGGGCAGCGGCACTGTTGATGCTCTCAACGCATACTTTGGCTCTTTCTCGACGAAATCCCTGGGCCAGGATCAGCAGAGCCGTCTGTAATCGGCTTGGCTTTCCCTTGTATATACTTGGCTTGTTTCACGGCTGCTCTTGATCCATGATTAGCATTTCTGGCGTTCATTGTACATACCTAGAATTCAATATTCCGATCTTACATTCTTAAAAGTATTCCTTGAAATTAGCATCATATCCGTTTCACTGTGCGTAACTATCTTGTCAAGTAGGTATACTGTCGCAGCCCTGTCGCGTAACGAGTTGAGCCACCAAAAGCTTCACCTGCCCCGCTCGGAACTTCAACCACGAACTTCACGCCCGCACCGCATCAACAACTGATCACAAAGCGTGTATCGCCAGACAAGATGCTCTCCCTCATCCTTTCCGCTGAACTTTCGGGGTGAGTAGCGTATCATTCTCCCGAATCACTATATAGATCCCAAGGTTTTAGGCGTTGTCCCATCGCGCGCTCTAAGGACCTTTTCCCCGCACCAGCACCAAAGCCGCATATGAACAAACTCGCTAACATGGGAACAGAGTCACCGACCTCCGTCCTCAGGACACGGAGGAAAACCCTTACTTCTACACCTTCAAGGTGCAATGTACCTCGTGTCGCGAGGTCCACCCGAACTGGGTGAGCTTTAACCGATTTGTACGTGCTCCCCCTTCCCTCCCCCAAGGGGTGTTTCCGACATCTCGCCATGAAACGAACGAGAGAAAAAAAAAATGATACTAATATGTGAAAACAGGAAACTCACGAAATCCCCGGAAGTCGCGGCGAGGCGAACTTTGTCTGGAAATGCAAGCTTTGCCAGGTTCGTCTATCCTCTTGAGTACCTTGCACGCGCGGTTGGTTCTTGTCCGACTAACCTGCTTCGCTGGGTGTAGAGGACGCACTCGGCGTCTATCCTCTCTGTTCCCAAGGCCTACGAGGCCGAGGCTGATAATGGCAAGCGCAAGGGCCAGAAGATCATCGAGCTCGAGTGCCGTGGGTTGGAGTTTACAGAGTTCAAGGCTGATGTACGTTCTTAACCTTGTTCCGCAGGGCTTCTCTTTTTTTCATTTTTTGGGCACCCTATTAATGTCACTGTCTAGGGCGAGTGGGAAGCTAAGGGTGTTGAGTCTTCTACGCCGTTTATGGGCATTGACCTCCTTGAAGGCGAGTGGTATGACTATGATGAGAAGGCTGGCGATGAGGTTGCGATCAAGGAGATTTCGTGGGAGGTCGGCAGGGCGTGACGTGCTAAGCCGTATGAAGAGGGGTTCTTTCGGATGTAATGGTGGAGCGATGGCTTGTGTAGTATTCTGACTTGTCTAAGTAATGAGGAATTCAAACAATTCGATGATTGAAGATGGGCGAGAGCACTTCTGAGAAGTTGTGCCTGAGTTCCAAGGCAGTAAAAGCGGTAGCCGCGTCGCGAGTCTGATTGGTCGATAGGTAGTGCCGCGTCGAGCTCCAGCACATTTTCCCTTCAGGTCGGACGAAGCACCTCTCCGCAGATTGACCAGACATCCGATCCCATTGTCCCAGGAGCTTCTCTCTTTTTTATCGAAGCAGCCGAGATAGCACTTCCGCTGCGAATCTACAACTCTTTGGAACGGACTGGCTCCATCCCCTGACCTGACCACGCAGTGCTCCTCACCATCCACCTCCGCAACCCAAACCTCAGATCCTTTCCACGATGAGTGTTCGTTCTCCCCCAGGTTCCGCCGGCTTTACCTACCATCCTATTTTCGCCTTCGGAGAGATACTGACGTGTAATCGCACAGCTTCAACCCGTGAACCCCCGACCTTTCCTCCAGGCTAGGTACGCCGACATGAGTTCCCTCTCTCTCTGCTTCTCCACCCGCACACCGCACATGACCACACTCTCCCGTGCCGAGCGAGAACTTCAAAGCTAACACGCGCGCCTAGGGTCGGAACCGACGTGGTCATCCGCCTGAAATGGGGACAGACAGAGTACAAGGGCCGTCTGGAGAGCATCGACTCATACATGAACGTGCTGCTGAGGGACACGGAGGAGTTTATCGATGGGAAGAACTCGGGGACGCTGGGTCTTGTGCTTATTAGGTGCGTTAAACGCGATACACAATACCTACCATACCCATTGTTTGCGCGATTACGCTTTGCTTTGCTTTGGGATAACATGGCTAATTTTCTCATGACTGAACAACAGGTGTAACAATATCCTCTGGATGGGCTCGGCGGAAAACGTCGAGATGACGAGCCTGGGATTACGATAGACTGCCACGCGTCAATGAAGCGTTCATATACCATTCAATCATATTCGCTTTTTTTTGTTTGCTCGGGATAATGAAACGGGATATATAGGGGGAAGGAAAGTATCGAATTGAATTGAATCATCGGGCTACCTCTCCTCGGGCGAAAGAAAACGACCGAAGGGTTCTCGGCCATGTCTGTTCTCGATCGATTCACGCTCCATCTACGATGGCTATTTAAGAAAGAAAGAAATAATACTGGTTCTGCGGGCGAGGTCTGGGCTGGCTGATGGAACCCAATTTGTTTTGGACATGCTGCAAAAGTTCTAAGGTGCATTTTGTCTGGCTACAGTAGCCTGGTCGCGTGCGAGGATGGTTGCGTGCCTATTTCTGTCGAGCTGGGCGAATCTACGGTGTTTGTGTGTAACTTGGTGTTGTCATGATAATGTTCCATGTATGAAACCGCTAGCCATCTAGATCAATAAATGCATCGAAAGCACCAATCTTGGCTTGAGGAATTCGCAGTGTTTCCTTGGAGATGTCACTGTAGATTCTAGTTGAGCGGGCTGGTCTGATGCCATCAATCGACCCCACCACCTGCATCGTCCCATCAACACCAACGACCATTCATACTTAGTCTCCTAACACACAACAATGACTCCAGAACCCACCCACGCCCCATCAGAAGAAGAAGAGGGCAGTAATGAAGATAAAGAATACTACAACCTCGGCACCTACACCCGCGTAATAAAAACCAGCAACGCACACACCCAAACCTGGTTCACCCGCGGCCTAATCTGGACCTATGCCTTCAACCACGAAGAAGCAGCCAAATGCTTCCAGAAGGCCATAGCGCACGACCCCACCTGCGCGCTCGCGTACTGGGGGCTCGCGTACACTCTTGGTCCGAACTATAACAAGCCATGGCAGTTCTTTGATGAGGTTGAACTTGCGGAGACGATTCGCCGGACGCATGAAGCTGCGAGCGCTGCGAGGGAGCTTGTTGCAGCCGAGGCGTATGCGGTTGGAAATAGTAGTGTGGAAAAGGCCCTCGTCGACGCTGTGCAGTTCCGGTATCCGCAGAGCCAGCCTCCGAAGGTAGAGTCGTCTCAGCGGGGTGGGGGAGAGGGAGAGAGTGAGAGCTCGGCAGATGCCTGCTCAGCCTGGAACGCGCGGTACTCGGACGCCATGCGCGACGCATACGAGCTTTTCCCGGACGACCTCGACGTCGCGGCGCTGTATGCCGACTCGCTAATGAACCTCACCCCCTGGGCACTCTGGGACCTGCGAACAGGCGAGCCAGCACCGGGGGCGCGAACGCTCGAAGCCAAGGCCGTCCTCGAGCGCGCGCTCGCGCAGTCCGGAGGCCTGAAGCATCCAGGTCTCCTCCATCTCTACATCCACCTAATGGAGATGTCTGGCTCCCCGGAGAAAGCGCTCGTAGTCGCCGACCACCTGCGCGGGCTCGTCCCAGACGCAGGGCACCTCAACCACATGCCCACGCACCTAGATATCCTCTGCGGCGACTACCGACGCGCAATGGCCTCGAACGCCGAGGCGATCGCCTCCGACGAGCGGTTCGTGGCGCGCGCGGGCGCCGTGAACTTCTACACGCTGTACCGCGCGCACAACTACCACTTCCGCATCTACGCGGCCATGTTCGCCGGCCAGAGCGCCGTCGCCCTGCAGACGGCGGCCGAGCTCGAAAGCCAGATCCCGCTCGAGCTGCTGCGGATCCCCTCGCCGCCGATGGCGGACTGGCTAGAAGGGTTCCTGGCGATGAGGGTGCATGTGCTGGTACGGTTCGGACGGTGGAGCGAGCTGATCGCGCTGGAGGTTCCAGCCGATAAAGAGGTTTATGCTGTTACCACAGCAATGATACATTATGGCCGCGGCGTCGCACTCGCGGCTACAGGGCGCATCGACGAAGCAGCCGCAGAGCAGACCCTCTTCGAAGAATCATACAAACGAGTCCCCGCATCCCGCATGCTCTTCAACAACACCTGCATCGACATCCTGGCCATCGCGTCTGCGATGCTCGCGGGAGAGCTCGAATACCGCCGCGGGAACTTCGACGACGCCTTCGCGCACCTTCGCCGCTCCATCCATCTTGATGATACACTCCCCTACGACGAGCCCTGGGGCTGGATGCAGCCGACGCGGCATGCCTACGGCGCGCTGTTGCTGGAGCGGGGGAGGGTCGAGGAAGCGGCGGCGGTGTATGCGGTGGATCTGGGGATTGATGGTGATGCGACGTTGCCGAGGGCGCTGCAGCATCCGGGGAATGTGTGGGCGTTGCATGGGTATCATGAGTGTCTGGTGAGATTGGGGAGGGTCGACGAGGCGAGGATTGTAAAGGGGCAGTTGAAGTTTGCGGCTGCGACGGCGGACGTCGAGGTTTCTTCATCTTGTTTCTGTAGGACGGAGACGCGGTGTCATTCTAGTATAGGTATAAGGGATGGAGCATGATGCTCTCTCCTCTGCTCTGTTTTTTTGTTCTCTTGATGAGTGTCAAAAGGCAAGCTTGATGTTAACGACATGAAATGAGCTACGAGGTGTTGTTATATCTATATTTTAGCATGGATATATGAATCAATCGACTATTGGAATGCTATACTCTGGCTGTTCGGTCCTGTTGGGAAGGCGCGAAAGGCATTTCTCGAACCAGCAATTTTCCTAACATTCATGGATCATCCAACAACCAACCTTCATGCAAGCCTCGGCATTGATACCCTCTAATATCGTCTTGATTATCTCTTATCTAACGGGTCAAAGTTCGCTGAAACTCTTACTGGTCCTACTTAACCAAGATGTCGTGAGATATATCGTTGGGTTGGGGAGGGACCTCAAGGTGTAACGGAGTCATGGAGTGCATTATCTCCTCGCTTCGATCTCCCAAAAGGGCCCTGTGATTGATTTCCCCGAATCTTCCGAGCGGACCTCGCTTCTCGCGGCGACTCTTATTTATTCTGTGCATTTCCTCGTGCAGGAATCAGTCTTCCGTCCGAATTTCCGCCGGAGTACTCTCCTGCGAAAGCAACACAGCGCACACTTTTTCTAGAACCCGGCTCATTTTCGGCTCATCAGTGGAGCCAGGTTGTCAATCCCTTTCAAAGGTCTCATGGAAAGTGTTCCTGAAATCCCACCAGGTAAACCAATTGAAGCAGGCGCAGAATTTGCAGCGGCAGATCCACCAGCGAAGGCGAAAAGCAGAACCCACTTGCCGGCCCAGATGCCGCGCTTACCACTGAGATCGGGCGAAGTTAAGAACCCTCTGGGCAAATCACACGCAGCGAGTCGCCCAGTCGTCTCGCCTTGCCTTCCTCATCTCTTTCTTGTCTTGCCTTACGCAGAGGCCCGACTAGGGGTCTCCGGCAGGGTGCGTTGGCGTGTGAGGATCGCTGTGCTGTTAGAGCGTTGTATGCGAATCATACTGGCCACTACAGAGGGCCGTCTCAGTTCACGATAACTGCGACCCATTCCCCTCGAGTCACTCGTTAGAATGCGGAAATTCGCCTCGCCAGGCCTTCCTCTGAGCCCACGGGGACGTCGGGGCGGTACATATTCAGAATCCGGAGGGCTGAACCGTGGATGGGGCCCGTCAAGCTCGCCATCGAACATTCAGAAGCTTCACGCATTTGTTCCGTGATTGGCTCTGCTGGGGGAGATTTTGTGGGCATTCGATTTTGCACCCCGAGGGGTTGACAAGATTTGATGCTTTTCGGTTAAATCATTGCAATGGGCTCGAGTCGAGGAGCGATTGCGATTGACATACATATAGCTCACTGCTCTGCTCCTCCTTTGGATCGCATGCCCCTCCATTCTTTCCTACATTCTTCACACTTTGGTTGCCCTGGAGTCATCATGGACGCTGTACCCGACGACGTCATACTCCTTATCGGAGATTATCTCGAGGATCGCGGGGATTGCTATAACGCTGTCTTGGTCAATCGTCGTTTCCACACGCTCTTCTCGCGTGCTCTTTTTCGATCGGCAGCTTTGAAGAACCTTGTTCAAGTGCAATCGTTCCTGAAAGCCATTGTTCGCCAGCCAAGACTAGGATCTGTGATCAGATCTCTTGATCTGTCGCGGTGGGGATCTGCGCCGGCGCAGTCTATCTTCAGCCCAGACGACCTCGCACAGCTGTCCACATGGACGAAGACTTTCAGCTACTCTCAAGAAGAGCATGTCCAATGGGAGCGGGATCTCCTGGACAGCGATGAGGAGGCGTGGATCGCTTTTCTCTTATCGCTGGCGAACAATGTCAGGCAGCTCAAGTTGGCGTATCCCCGAGAGAACAAGTACCTCGATCGGATGTTTGACAGAGCTGTGAATCGCGGATCCCATGACCGTGCAGCATTCCTACGTCTGGAGGAGGTCTCTTTGAGTCATATGGAAGACGAGGAGAGCAAGGGTAGTTTTTCTCCTGCGCAGCTCAAGCCCTTGTTCCAGATGCCGTCTATGCGATCAGTCTCAGCCGACACAGTAATTGAACCTGTACTATCAAACCGCGGCGGCAATGAGCCTAGAGCCGATGAAGGAGCCGACAAATCTCATACAGAAGAACCCTTGCAACCCTCCCAAATCACGGAAATTACACTCAACACCAGCAACGCCTCACAAGGCCTGCAAACCCTGTTGAACATGTGCCCATCCCTCGAATGCCTCAAATACCAACACTCCGACGACCACGCCCTCGCCTCAGGCTTCCAACCGACATCCTTCTTCGCCTCGCTCTCATCAACCACTAAACCGACTCTGCAAACCCTCTGGCTTGACAACCTCGGCACCCACCACGCCTTTACGAGCAACGGCCTCAACGAAACATACGACGGCTACTTTGGCTCGCTCGCTGAGTTCACTGCCCTGAAAGACTTCCGCATCCGGCTCCCGAACCTGCTCGATGCCGGGTACACGTTCGAGCCCGCGACACCGTTGACAGAGATCCTCCCGTCGTCGATAGAGCGGGTATACGTCGAGTCGTGTAAAGAGAATTCCCTACCTATGCTCGTTGAGCAACTCCGACTGCTCCTCGAGGCGCGCAAGGAGAGGTTCAAGGGGTTGCAGAGGGTCGATATCGAGGGATTCTTCCACGTCGACGATGAGGACATAGATGATTCAGGCGTCGACGGCGGAGCCGGAACCGGGGGGAGAGCCATCAAGGAGCAGGTCTTTGAGATGGCCAAACCATTGAGAGAGGCGTGTGAGGACGCTGGTGTACAGCTGTTCCTGCGGGATCGGGCGTGCGCGCAGACGATGGTCGAGGCATAGATGACTGGCGCATGGAATCACTTCCCCCGTCGTACTTAACCTGACTTTTTTTCTTCTTTTTTCTCTTTTGCGATCATTTGCTGTGATATCCGATATTCCCTTCTTCGCTTCAGTTTTGCTTTTGCTTCTCTTGGGAATTCTGGCGTTATAGATGTCGAAGTACAGTTTGACCGCAGCACGCACATACATACACATAGATATAGACATGGACATACATAGACAGACATAGAACATCACGATTGAATGACGAAACTGGTGTTTTTTTCTCAGAAGAGCTTCAATGCAATGAATGAATGGACTATCGAATAATGTTTCTTCGGGGAGAGAAGAGCGATGACAGCGATGGACTGGCGCATCTAACCTCGAACCATAGCTGGTCCAGACCCAGAACCCCTGCTTAGTACTGAGCAGCAATTGGATGGACCATTTAATTTCAGGACACACAAGTATAGATAGAAGCTATTAAAAAGATAAAGCTAAGTTAAGCCTCCACGTCATTTGTAAACAAGGAGCCGCCATGGCCGCGCTAAGTAACTAAGCGTGAGCTTGGAGAGCATCGACGACATCATTGGCAGAAGCACAAACCTGGCTTCTTGGTGCTCTGCATGCGAGTGAGACCCTTCCGAAAGGATATGGACTACCTCATTTGCATTGCTAAGCCCTTGGTAGATAGTCCTGGACTGAACATCGAACCAACGAGTGTGCAATGTCCACAAGAGTGGACGAGCTTCTTCAGTGGGGGTTTATCGTCGGTTATGTATTAACAATTATAGCATCAAGCTTTCCCCCGACAACAAATGCCGAGGTTATCTATCTTGTTCCCCTCGCAAATTACTATGTACTACTCTACTCTGGTCTCGATGGAATGCGCGTAGAAGGTCGCGCGAAGCAAGTGAGCCCATTCAATAGCAGCCTGGGTGGTATTTATTTATTGTTCCAACCCGAGTGCTGTGTCAATCGAGAAGCTGTGTAGCGTAGCATAACTAATCAAAGAATATAACTGTAGCACGCGCTGTCGGCGATAGTGACACATCCCATTACTATTATTTCATTATCTCAGCCTCGTTCTTAGCTGGTTATCAGAACCCGTGACAAATTGAATTGACCATCTCTGAACGGTGGGATAGATAGCCATGGCTTCGCCGTAGATTGATTGCAGTTGCAGCGCCGTATAAAGCCTAGATAAATAACTGTCCGGCCTTCTCCAAACCCTAAGGCTTCTGGCAAACCACCTAGTCACATTTCATGTCCTTCGAACCCCCTCACGTTAGCTAGCACATGCTGTTATTATGCCCTGAAAATGCGTTCCCCGGATTTTCCAAAGTAACGGACAAGCCTCGGTTTTACATAACAGCAACAGCATCCATCGGCCGGTTCCGAACGGGGTTGTGGAGTGTGGAGTCAACCGGAGGACCTCGATTTGACTCGACCTTCTAAGCGATGCTCATGCACAACCCCAGTTTCCTCACGCATACTACAACGTAAGCGACCTTGCTGCTATCCGATGATCGGCAGTCGCATTGTCACAGTGCCCTTGATTATACCTGGCTCCGTTGCACCAGTGCAGCGGCGCGGACGGTATGAATGTGGAGAGGAGAGGCTCGTGAGGAGCGGAGACGGACGGGCACCGCCGATGGCCGTTTGGGCAGCGCCGTCTGTTGACGATGCATTAATTGCGGCTGGAGGATGCTGGATTGGGACTGTTGTGATCTGATATGATATGACAATTGTGGCGACGGCTGGATCGTTGTCTCTACCTACTTTGCACGCACAACTCGACCTCGACCTCGACCTCAAATTCGAATTCGGATTCAATTGAACACACCACAATTGAATAATATCCAACATGGCACCGTACTTTGGCCTCCGAGGTAGCCAGCTCAACCGCGCGATCATCTGGCTAGTCGTGTGCCCGGCGTTCCTCTGCTATGGCTACAACCAGGGCGTGACAGGGGGACTTCTCACGCTCGAGTCGTTTGTGAAAGCGTTCCCCTCGATGGATACGCTGACGACGACGGGGGAGGAACAGCATTATAACTCGACGATTCAGGGTACCGCTCACCCTACCCCGTAGGATGGGCTGGCTGGCTGGCTGATACTGATATTCAACTTGTAACAGGCACGGTTGTCGCGCTGTATACCGTCGGGGGAATCTTCGGGTCGCTCTCGTGTATCTATCTGGGGGATTTGTTAGGCCGCAGAAAGGTTATCTTCTGGACTTCGGCGGTTTCGATCATCGGGGCGGTCCTCATGGCGAGCTCGTATAGTCTTGCACAGTTTATCGTTGCTCGGCTTGTGCTGGGCGTTGGGACTGGTGGATACGTCGCGACGGTGCCGGTCTGGCAGTCGGAGATCTCGCAGGCGAACAAGCGCGGTGCGCACGTCGTCACCGATGGCATCTTCATCGGCGCAGGTATTACGATATCGCTCTGGATCGACTTTGGCTTCTACTTTGTCACCGGCAACTCCGTCTCGTGGCGCTTCCCGCTCGCCTTCCAGGTCGTCCTCTCCCTCCTCGTCATGGCCTTCATCACCGTATTCCCCGAATCCCCACGCTGGCTCGTCAAGCAGGGCCGTATCGACGAGGCCAGAGATATCCTCGCCGGGCTCGCCGACCTCCCCACCGACGATACCTCCATAACCCAAGCCCTCGCAGACATCGAACGCTCCCTCGCGCTCTCGGGCTCCGGCTCATGGCGCGACATGCTCCGCATGGGCGAGCAGCGCCTCTTCCACCGAACAATCCTCGCAGCCTCAGGCCAAATGTTCCAACAGATGTGCGGCATCAACCTGATAACCTTCTACGCAACCACCATCTTCGAGCAATACCTCGGCCTGAGCCCGCTGCAATCCCGCATCCTCGCCGCCTCCATGTGCCTCACCCAACCCCTGGGCGGCTTCCTCGCCTTCTTCACAATCGACCGCCTCGGCCGCAGGCCACTCATGCTCTGGAGCGCCGCAGGCATGTCCGCCTCCATGGCCATTCTCGCGGGGACAACCTCGCTAACGAACAACACGGCCGCGCTCGTCGTCGCCGTGATCTTCCTCTTCGTCTTCGAGTTCATCTTCACGGTCGGATACTCCGGGTTGACATTCCTGTACGCGACGGAGGTCGCGCCGCTGCAGTTGCGCGCGGCGATTAGTGCGGTTTCCACGGCGGCCGTCTGGACGTTTAATTTCCTGCTTGCGGAGGTTACCCCTGTCGGGTTTAATACCATCTCGTATAGGTATTATGTGATCTTTGCGGTCATTAATGCGGCGATTGTGCCCACGGTGTATTTTTTCTTTCCGGAGACCAATGGGCGTTCGTTGGAGGAGATTGATGAGATTTTTCTCCGGTCGAGGAGTGTGTTTGATCCGGTGAGGATTGCGGGGGCGTTGCCTGGTGTGCACCTGGCGGAGGATGTGGAGGGGGTTGGGAGTGGAAGTGCGAGTGGGGGGGAGTCCGTTGGGGGGAAGGTTGAGGTGAGTGATGTGAAGGGATAAATACATACAACGTTGTATGTTAGTATAGGGATGGGTGAATCGCTGGAAGGGATCGATGTGACTCTGCTGGATATGTACCCAAAGGAAGCCTCACTTGACTTGCTTATGCCTCCAAAGTGAATCTGGATACGATGTAACGAACTTATTTACTATTTACAGGCCCTGCGCTGCTATTTCTGCTTTCCATCTGCTTCTCTTTGTTGATCCGTTTGCTTCACGGCGTTATGTTTTCTGGGTAGGAAATGAAACGTGAATATGCAATGAATCTGTTTGTTTGCTGTGGACATGGACTTACATACCACTTCACCACGCATACATATTCTTGGTTTCTTTGTGACTTAGGGCTGCGTCGTAGGTAGAGGGGCATATATAACCCCACGCTCTCCCCCAGCTGGCCCGGGGTTGCGTTTTCCTCTCCTTCTTCTCTATTCTCCCTCAACTGCCCCAGTTTTCCTATCTCGTCCTCTCTTTTTCTATCTCTCTCTCTCTATACATCTATATCTTTACGTTTACTTCCTCTGAGTTCCCCATCTACTTTATCTTAGCTCTGCAGTACTACCAGCACATCGACACACCACGTCAACCCTGAATACACAACCCCTTCATTCATCAGGCCGATCAGCTAGCTAGACATATCCACGATATAATGAGCTTGCAGACCTTATCTTCGAGATGCACACCTTCAGCTTCCCCTTCCACTCCCCGCTTCCCGGTTCGCCCTCTGCCCTTCGCACATCTACATCGATATCCACATCAATACCCGCAACGATCGAAAAGGCAGCTCGCTAGCGAGCTAACTATACGCCACTCTTCTTCGATAATCGAACGACAATCCGGCGACGCATTGCATTGCATGCACAACCAACCAACCAACCAACCAGGCAATGTCACCTCGCTCGCTCTGGAAAGTTGTCTGCAGCTGAGGTTGAGGGCCCTCTAGATAGACCCTAAGCGTCCGACCTGGGGGTACCTCGCTGTCCTGTGCTATTCTGTCTTCTGCTCTGCTCTGCTCTGCTCTGCTCGCCCCGCCCAGTCCTTCTTGAGGTTGGGTTGGTGTTGGCTTCGTTGATTACACACAATCCACACTCAATTCCATAACACCGACACGTTCGGTTTGGTTGGCTTGCGGCCTGGGAATCCGAGTGCATGAAAAAAATACTGGAATGCATTGACAGCTAGCCTACGAGCGATACCATGTCGATATCGTATCGATATCCATATCCACCCTAGCAAAAAGCCCTGCGTGTCGGGGTGAGTGACGTGAGTACGTACCCCACCTCAGCCATGCCCATTTGCAAAGCAGGGGTGGGGGAAGAAAGAACTGCTACGAGACAATGATAGGATGGGTGGTGGAGGCGGTTTTCTCTTTTCGCAGGCGAGCTGAGTATAGAAATGCGAATGCGAATGCAAATGCAAAGAATCTCAGGTTGAGGGTGTCCTGCGAGAATCGGGCATCAAGCATCCGGTTGTGTGTGATGTGATGATGAATGATGGCCAGACAAACTTGTCGTTGCACCAGAACTCAACTGAATTCCACTATGTGATGAGGTGAGTGTTCAAGAACCCCAGCCTCTTACGGATGGATGGGGAAACGAATAGGTTTGCTCTGGTCTGCTCTGCCTCCCTCAAGCAAGACAATCGATTCGATTCGCTTTCGATCCCAGCAATTACTTACTAGACGCTAGGATATATCAGGGGCCTGCCAATCTCACCGAATGATTCTGAGTTCTGACAATACATAAGCGAACTCCCCGATCGATACTGTACATATGTACCGGGCGCGTTCGCGGTAGAAGTGCATACACCCAAGCGCTGAGAACACGACACCACATCTCTTCTTTCCATGCAGTGGCATACATACCCGCCAAACCATGGCCCGGCCCGTCTTGTTGGCTTCCTGCAAACAGACAGTCGTCCATCCTCCGTACCGCGCCGCACCGCAACGCTCGCCAGATACGATACTGCAGCCCTCGCATCTCTTCCTCGCAGGCCACCCCGCCGCACGTTCGCTCTCTTTTCTTTGGGATGAGGAAAACAATGCACGTTTCTACGCAGGCTCATAGGACAACACCTCTTTCTTGTCTGAGGGGGCTTTCCTCGCCATTGAACCCGGCAGGTGTTAACTTGCCCCTGTATATTCCCCGAAGACTCCACCTCTTCCGGGCATGGCCGACCAGCTAGGTACGTCTGGGCCTGGGCCTAACCGCAACATGTTTCACCGATCAAAGAGATACCCTACCAACAGCTGGTCGAACGAAATTCGATAATTCGATATACGGAGCAAGCAGCCGGAGATCAATAAATAGCATAATCACACCTATACTCCTTCCCACCACTGACCCCTCGGACCGGCCGTGGGAGAAGAGGAGAATGAGGCCCGTCTGTGTCAACCTCGGGGGTTTAAATGGAGGGATTGGATAGACAAGCTCATGCCTGTTCTGTCCTTGGTATTAATAGATCGATATCTATTCACCAATCGATCTCTCAACGCGGGACGGCATTGGAGCTTGAATTCCCCTTGGGACAACTAATGACCGACTGACTGGACCGGGGTAGAAAAGCTTCTCTCAATCAGAAAGTCCCGCCCCGAGCATGCTGATTGATTGATGGCTAAAGCTACTATGCCCCAGCACAGCACAGCATAGCACGCGCCGTGAGAAGCCGATCTTGAAGATAATGTAGGTCCCATTTTATTCTTACGGCTCGCGCGTGTGTGTGCGCGCGTTTTTGTGACTGCGGCGTCTTCTTACCAGAGGATCGCTCACGCATTGCACAGCACAGCTACAGCTTCACAACAGCGTACATATCCTATGGGACGGGGTTTGGCAGTGCCTCGAAGTGAGTGACAGATGCACGCAGGCCGTGAGGAGGCGGCTTCTGTCGACGATACACTTAGTGGCAAGTCAGAAACATGGAAACGGGACATCACTAACTCTATCGACAGACCTTGCCAGGTTGTTAGCCTCCGGCGGGCGAGTGTCCGCCACCGAGAACTACCGAGTCAACTGTTTGTGCATGCGTGCCCCTCTTCTTTGTCCAGTTCAAATCGAATATATGCGGCGCCACGCACCTGGGCACCTCTGGCTTCGTGCAAATTGATGATGACGCGCGTGTGTGTAGCAATGAAAGCACACAGCCAAGAGCAACGGCTCTGCACCTCTGCAATTGACTACCCTGTGGACCATGGTGGCAAACGATCCAACCGATAACCGCACATGGATCAGCGTGTTGGTGTGATGCTGCAAGCAAGTCTTTTCGACTTTTGGTTCTCGATGCCCTTGTACATAGGTCGAACCACGTCGATGGATGTACATGTACATGGGTTGACTCTAGCAGACAGCAGCTGAGGTCGCACATTGCTTCCTCACCCGATGATATGATGGGCTGCAGAGCGACAGACCCGGTTGTCTAGCGAGGGTGATGATGACGGGTGTTGCAGCAGGCCGTCCAGTTTTATTGGCTAGGAGGGTGGTCGGGGAGGACACAGACAGTGAAATTGAGACGCTCCAGAAACGCCGCCGTGATATATCATACGGTCCCCGGACACTGGAGGTGCTCTGTTCGATGAAATACCACGAGAAAAGATGAGGATGAGGATAGGATAGGATATCCTCCCTTACCTTGCGCGTGCGTCCTGAATCAGGCGTCGTTGCCGGGAGAGTCTAACGCAACCTACCATGGTTCGTCGTCCTACCATAGCCCACGTGGCCAGCCGGCCGTCGTGTCGCATCTACCGGGATGAGAGCCACGAGGAGCGTGCGTACGCGACCACGGCCCGGATCATGGCCAACACCTTTGGACGCCCGCCATGCTGGATGATCAGCGGCACCCCCTTTGACAAAAGCCCCAGTAACCTCCACGCGTATTTCCGCAGCCTCAAACGCGACTCCTGGCGGACCAACCCAACCCTGTCTAAAGTCAATCTGCGAACATTAAGCGCCTTGGCCAGGAATTCAATCGGCCCCAAAACAAGCCCGGATCCGATATCACGGCCATCGCTAATGGATTGGCCAACATCCTCCAGGACAGCACTTTCATCCAGCGTACCGGGGATAGCACGTGGAACTAGTAGCCCCTGCTTCAACTACCCAAGCTTGTCCCTGAAGACATCGAGTGCAATCTCACGTCCGAGGGTGAGGTGGCAATTTATCAGTTGCGCCAGCAGACCAATCAGCTGGTTCTGATATCATCCAGCAGCCCGGCCTTGAACTGCGCACCCTTGGAAAGCTTTGATTGCTCCTCTACCGGGTCTAGCTTACTGCCAGCCTTCCTGGGTATGCTGCGCTCTACTACTATATAAAAGAGCCGGATGATTTTGTTTGGACTAGGGAGGATATAACTCAAAAAAAATAGGAGATCCATCCCGCAGGCTCCATGGTGGAACAGCAACTGGACTATATCCTTAAGAATTCCGTGCGATGGACCGCCCTGTGTGGGTTAATTAAGAGACAAGCCTTGGCGGCAGATAGCTCCCCGCATAAAATAATCATTCTTTCTTACTTTCCCGTGGCCGTGTTGATTCTATAGGAGGTAAGTTGCGCCCCTTCCTAACCCAGCCACGAACCTAGTTTCGGTCCTCCGCCCCTGCTGACCAGATAGCTAGGCAATCCAGCACTTCTACCCTACAGACGACGCGCAGGCTATTTTCTTGACCACCCTAAACCAGCAGGGCATTATTAATGCATTTCAGGCGTACAACACGGGAACGCAAGTCAACGCGGCCCTTCACAGCCCTGGGATTCTGGTAAGCTCGCCCCGAGTCCTGGGGGTAGGATCCACCTGCACCCGGGCCAACACGGTGGTGTTGTGGGAGCCACAGGTGGTGACGCAGGACGAGACCCAGGCATATGGACGCATCCGGCGGATTGGGCAGACGAAGCCTATCCATGGCTATCGTCTGATCGACACGAATGTCAAGGACGAACTGGCGATTATTAATCACCACATTGCTCGCCACAAATTGTCCCACGCGGGGAGAGAACAAACTGCCCCAAGCACCACTCCTTCGAATCATGGCACTAGATCTCCCAGAGCCCGGCCAGCGCCAGCCAATTCCTACCATGGGAATGATCTTCCTGAGGATGCTGCCCTGACCCCGCGTGGGACAACGGAGAGAGAACAAACTGCCCAAGGCACCATTGTGGCGCGGGGCAGCCCGCCGCCTGGACAGAACCCTGTTAACAATAACAACTCCTCTGGGTCTGATAATGCTAGTAAAGGCTCCGCCACATCAGAATCTAGTATAATATCCCCCAAGCCCCCACTCGCACATGTAAGAGTAACCCGGCTAATCTAAACTTATACGCAAGGGAGTGAAGACCCCAACAACAAATCCGATGAGGGCGAATATCCCGATAACAAATTCGACGAGGATGAACCCGCGGATAACAAACTCGACGATGGCGAGGACACTGCCGAGGCCTTGTAAGTCCATACCCAGTGACAATATTAACACTGCCCTGATAATGGACGTTGGTTAGCCTCCAGAACTTTCGTGGTACCCTTCAGCTAGAGCGCACCTCCCCGGAGAACCTCGTCGAGTTCTGAAGGTTTTTAAGCTAGAAGGGGACCAGGGGGTTAGTCCAACAAGCAAGGTCACCATCCCTGGCCTCCGAGTCTCTCTATACCCCTATCAGGCTTTCGCAGTATAGTATATGCTCAAGCACAAGGTGTCGTTCAATGGGGGGTTCCTGGCTAATAATATTAGTTTGGGCAAGGTGGGTTTAGCCTGACAGGATCCTTAGCGCACATGGAGCATTGCCTGACCGGGAGCTGATTCACTTGCATTTATTAGATAGACAATCATTATCATCGCGCACATCATCATGGCCCGTTGGATCCGGAAGATGTTCGACAAGGTCAAGGAATCACGCGCATCTGATCAAGACCATCAACATCTCCCCGTGGATAGTATCGAGACCCACTGCCCGAGCGCCTCCCGATTCCCATGCCTGCGCCCGTGTGTTCCCCAAGGGCCAACCAACAAGATAAGGCCCCGGTACCCGGGGGCGAGCCTAATCATTGTACCGGCCAAATTAGTACAGTACTGGATGCAAATATGGGATAAGTACATGGATCCAAATCACCCCATTCTACAGCTCCGGCTGCTGGTTGGACATGAGAAGGCCGATTCCGCGCACCCAAACCCTTTCGAGTTTAGGCAGCACCTCATGATACAGGATGCGAAAAGGATTGCCACTGCGCTTGCCAAACAGAAGTCCAAGAGCGAGTACAGCGTCCCTCTTGACCCTAAACAGGAGCAGCTGGCCAAGTGGTACACTTTGGTTACCCATCCGAGCCTCTAATTCCAACCGCCCGCCTGGGAATATCCCTCCGAGAGTGGTCGGTATGTGATCCTCACGACACCCCAGAGCTATGCCACCCGCGTCGATGAACCCCTGCGCGTGGAGGCGTCCGGGCCAGTTCCCAGGAGAGCCCGGATAGCCGCCGTACCAATACCCCCGCCACCCCGAGCAGTGCTGCGCGACGCTCTGCTGGACGGTAGGATGGTCAGGCACCATTCGGAGAAGCGGAGCGTCCGCAGGAGATCCACGCGAAGAGGAGGATCAAGACAAGATGCAGGAGACAGCGCAGATGATGTGCCGGCCGGCCTTGAGGAGAACGAGCCCAGAAAGGTAATACTAAAAGTGAAATTGCAAAACCGACCGACTCATTGGCTGCCTGGGGTTATTCGTATATGATCATGAAGACATGATCCAATTCAACATGGCCCGGAAAATCCAGAGAGGGGTTATAAATGAAAGCTTCAGGTCTGCGAACAACTGGTGTGGTTCCATGGACTATATGTATCGTGTCACCAAAGGAACATCGCTCGAGTCGGGTCTGCCCTGTTCTCCTGTAGAAGGCAGCTACGCGGACTGAACTGTATTATACTGTACTCTTCCGATGCGATTTCTACCAGGTTGTTTCTGACCTCCTCTCACCATCACCATACCCTCACGATGCCAAACGTGTGGGCAGCCACCCCCCCCCCCCCCCC